>OZ023172.1:25988412-26315912 GCA_963678695.2 Diplodus puntazzo
TCCAGACATTATCCAGCGCACTTTACCCCCGGAAGTGTGTTGTACACCAAAATAGACCCCACCATTACTTTGTTATCTCTTAAAGAGCCACTGTGGAGCAGTCGCAGACTTTGTTGGGAAGGTCGACAAGTTGAGGTTAATTTTTCAATTATGAAAAGCTAAAATTGTTTTGAGGTTGAAAACAATCCCACAACAGACTCACCTATTATGTTTGCATGATATTTAACAGTTTGACCAAGACTTGTGCGTGTGTACACTTGAATAGACAAACCGTTAGTGAGCTCAGTAATGTAAGAGCTGCTGTTGGAGATGTTTGCACGAACAAAAGACAATATTCATCACTGGTACCACAGCAAAGAAATGAGAACGTTTGCGAGTGTAGCTTTTTTTCTTCGCCATGCTCACGACGTTGTTGTGTTGGTTGATGTTTTGATCGAGCCGCTTTGGTCTAAACTGGAACATCTCAACAGCTGCTGGAATGATTCTCATGAGCAGCAAAGGGTTGGGCAGGTTACAGTTTGATAGCAAAATAAAAACGACTGTAAAATCTTTAAAAAAAAAAAATAAGGCCAAGCGCCGACAGCTGATATGTGTCCACTCGTCTAATCCCTGGTTCTGCCTCATAGAGAGGCCTCAAAGTCTTGTTCAATCCTATTTCCATGTATTAGACTGTGACAAATGACTTCATTTTCAAGATACGTTTGTTTAAGACCTTACGTTTAAAAATGTTGTGTACAGTTGTAAAGAGTTACACGAGCAATTTTCCAATCCCAGTGTCAAAGTCTCATAGCTACAAACATCTGAAACAACATTTCCAGGAATAGTTCTTCCCAGCGCTCATGACGAGTCCACTTGGACATCACAGTTTGTCTCGTCACGTACCTGCTTGTCTCTTTGAGTTTTTGTGAGCTGCAGATTGACTCTCGCCATGTTTTTTTCTCTGTTTTTTCCTTCCCGTTTGAGCCTGGGACCTGACCCGGCTCACAAATCAATACACGCCTCTGTCGGTTAGCCGGTCCGTCTGTGCACGGCATGATGTGCACGCATGTGTGGTTCGCGTGACGGCGCTGTTTTTTTTTTTAATGCATATATGTGCGAGAGCGAAGGAGACACATGGAGGGAGAGAGCCTGTGCAATTTACAATTGAGTAGAACAACAGCGAGCCAAGGTTTCATTATCCTCCAGGCTACTGTACCCACACAGTCGACAGCTTGTTCATAGAATGGATTTTACAACAGCCCTGAAAGCAACAGCAGTGCACTGCTTTGGAAACGGCTCGGCGATCTCGCACTGCTTAGATATGAATTTTGCAGCATCTCACATGAATCTCGACGTTTAAGTGATGAAAAATCCAATATTCCTTTTAATGCATCGCTGTTTGCATGGGTAAGCAGCATCTTTCTGCACAAATCAACTTGATTTCTCGTGTTCAAAAAGGAATAAACAGTAGTCGGCGGCACAGGGGACGTGACATGCGACACTGCGTCGTTTACAGGTACAACCCCTCCTCTCTCTCGTGTGATGCTCCCGAAACCGCTCACCAACAAGCCTCAGCATTTCCCCAGACGAGGCCAAACGGTGGTGCATTTCTGAGGCCACAGGGCTATTTTTTTTTTTTCGTTCTTAAAAGCTGAGGTGTCAAAACAGGTATGTCATGGTTGGATACCCTTTTTTAATCTGTCTTTCTCTCCCTCCCCAACCCCAAGAGGCTTCCAGTCTGCTGACAGTCTTCCTCTTTCTCTGCCGCACTCGCTTCAGTTTTCTCCTCCTTTTTCTCGAACTCATAGAAAAAAGGGAGGCGCAGAACAGTCCGGCCCCGCAGCCCTCGAACCACCGCCATCTTTTTGTTCTCATTGTTCTTAATTAAACACAAGACAACGTTTTTTTTTGTATTACATTGTGGTTTTACATCTTCCAAAGAAAGATTTCACAATCAGGCTTAAGACAACCAACCGACGTCAGCAGAGGGGAGAGGAGGAAGTAGCATGATGACTTAATTTTCTGCACACTGAACAGCGTGTGTGCGCCTCAGCCTCAGCCTCCAAGTCACAAGCCTGTCAGTGGATGATGAATACAGCTGCAACCGGGCACTCGGGACATGCATGTGTGTGTTTCCCATTGATAAAATACATGGGACATGCCAATGTGTGTGTGTGCGTATTTGCTTTACGAGCACAAACTTTCTTTTATCTCATTTGGAAGCTTTGGTAACATAATCCAAGCTGTCAAGAGGAGTTGAAGCATATGAAATATATTGCCTGATATGATGCTATCTCCTTCCCAGCATTTCCACTTACTTGAAAGTTATTGTATGAAAGAAAAATTGACTTCCTGTGTCTTTTTTTCTCCTCGCAGAGTCGTCCGTCCTGTCGTTCGATGGCAGCATGTACATGAAAGTCGTGATCCCGAACGTCATGCACACAGAGGCCGAGGACGTCTCCCTGCGCTTCATGTCCCAGCGGGCGTTCGGCCTGCTCATGGCCGCCACGTCCCGCGAGTCCGCCGATACGCTGAGGCTCGAGCTGGACAGCGGGAGAGTCAAACTGACTGTCAACCTAGGTATCGTATAAACCGTCCCTGCTGGCCCCTCCTCCCCTCGAGCTCAAGAGGAGGCCTTACTGTTTTATGTGTTTTTTCTTTTTTCGTTCCTGTACATTTTTTTCTTTATGGTCCAGACTTGATACCAGACCTAACACATACTAAACCAGTTTTTTGTAGTCTGTCATTGTAGTTGCATGAATTGGTTTTGACTTGCCTGGACTGTAAGTTTATCTGCCTTGATGCTTAAGATGTCTTTGTAGATTTTGAGATCCATCACTCTAACACTTAACAAAGTTATCCATGCTCTGCAGCACATCTTTTGAACAGATCATTTTAGTCATGCTCATTGTTGTGTACACATAGGTTTTTCCCAAAGGCACATTTTGCTTTTTGTGAATCACTTTGATAGATGGCACTGCCCTCAAAACATGCATCAATTCAGACAGCAGCATTTTTAGATTATATTCTGCCATCTAATCAGAGCTGCAGGTAAGCGTCCGTACATTTTAGCGCCGCGCCGATAGTATGCATTCTTATCGTGTGAGTCTGTTCTTGTTGTGTTTTTTATTTTTTTATTTTTTTCACATGATAGCAGGTTCATGTCTCTCTCTGTCCATTAGTAACCTTTGGTATAGCTGGCATCTCCCATGCCTTGTTCAAAGATGGCACTCACCCCTTCAAAGGCCCTCGAGCCTGCGACCCGTCTGGCAAACAGCCCGATGCCACAGCACCCAGCGCGCCTGCAGATGGTGGCACGAGTGCTGCATTTAAGTAGAGTGCAGGCCTTCATACCAAATGAGCCTAGAATAGATACCCTCAACACAACGCACATGTGCACTTGCAAAAAAAATGCTTCAATCTAACTCATTTATGTACCGCAGCTGCTGAAAACATGGAACATCTGTAGTCCGTATGTCATGTTTTTAGAGAGGGTTTTTAGACAGAGACAGGTTTAACCTTTAAAATCTAAAGGAAAATCAAAATTCAGTAAAAATCTATTTAATGCACGGAACAATTCTCAGTATCTAACGTAGGACCCTGTGAGAGGCGGTCTTCAGGTCTCTGTACGGTGTTGGTGCTTTGTGGCTCGAGGCTGTTTGTTCCCACTTTTCTGTTGCGGTTGACGGCACATGACCAGCCGGGTCACATGGATTTCAACCTGCACCTGCCAAAACATAGGTTCGGTATTCTCCCTTAGGTGGAGATTTGAGTCAGAAGCTCATACAGCCTCAATTTTAATGAAACATGTTGTATACAATTGATAGATTTTTCACTACTAGTACAATTATTTTGGCTGTAATCGGTGCGTTGCAAAATCGATGTGGCCGTTGAATTGCAGGCGACCATTTTGGAAACTACCAACCCAATACGTATCCAAACTTTTGGAAAACAATTTGCAAATGATTCTATTAGAACTCCTGTAATGATGTGAAAGTTTCAAATTAAACCAAAGAAATGAGCGCAGCCTAATCACGGCAGTAATATTGACCTCTACTGGTACAATATTACCGGCTACAGCGTTTAAAGGAGTTACAACATTAAATTGGGATCAGTGTAGAAATTTTCACCATCAGTAGCCAATCAGGCAAAAAAAAAAAAAAAAAATGGCCGCTGAGGTCATGTGGCCGTCCCCGGAAGGTGGCTTTTCTTTGCTCTTGGATGTCTGCAGCTGTAACCTTGAAGGATGCGATTTCATCTGTCACTTATTCTCCCCTCCCCATCTAGACTGTGTCAGGATAAACTGTAACACCAGTAAGTCAACATTCTTCTATCTGCAGCCTTCTTCTCTTCAAGTCAATGTTTGATTATAGCCTGTGTGCTAGATGTAAGGGCCAGAGATGTGTGAATGCAGGGGGCTGATAAGAGGATTTCTCAGATAAGAAGGGAAATAAGTAATAGCCGGAGATCAAAGTTATGCAAATTTGACTTAATGTACTCTATATATTTTAAATGGCCCATTTTTTAAATTAAGTCAGGCAACTAGTTCTTAATCTCCCCCTGTATGCCTATAGCTACTCGCTGAACATTTATACTCCCAACCTCTATGGGCTATATTGTTTTTCACTGTAATATATTCCTCTGTCTCACTTGCTTTGTTTTCCCTGCCCTCCTTATTTTAACACGTACTGCAGTATATAGGCCTATAGTGTGACATATAGACAGTGTTAGCGGACATGCTCTTACTCATGAGGAGGACTCTTCTTTTTCATTATTCTCCGAAGCGCTCGCAGCCTCGCAGAGAGAGAGAGAGAGATTAAGAGGGAGGGAGAGAGAACAGAGACTTGAGAGGGGTTCATGTGAGTGTGTATTAAAGAAACAAGCTGTAGACGCCCGTTCAACATTAATTAGCTTTATTATGGTCGTTGAATAATCAGCAAGGACGCTGCAAGTTCAAATTATAAAGAACGTAACTTCTGATTCATTTAGGATTCATTTGATTTGGTATTTGCACACTTTCCACTGTGAATCAATATTTTTCAAATCACTCCTTCAAATTCCATTTTCCAGTGAATATTACAGGTTAATTTCATCACAAGAGATATTAGCGTGACTCAGTCTACATTGATTCCTCTGCATTGCTGGGTCAGCAGCGGACAACAGAAGTTTAGTCACCAGATTAGAATCTGAAACTGCTCCACAAATCACTCTCACAGTCTAAATAACGCTCCATTTAGGATCTGAAATCAGTGTAAGATATTATTCAGCAGTTTTTTTAAGGATTCTGAATGAGCAGCCGTGGCCACAAAATGACCTCGGTGGGGCTGCGTTGCCCTCTAGTGGTGTGTTGTGAGAATATCTTACACCGTCTCTGCAGTCGCCCGTTGTTGTGAAACTGCAGCTCAGTTTGTGATAGATCGTTAAACAGGGTTGTCGAGGTTTAACTTCATCTTCCCACTAGGAATCAAAGCGAGGGAGAGAGTTTTAATGGCGGCGTTTGAGTCCTTGTCTGAGTAACAGCAACTGTTTTCTCTTGTTTTACTGCCAGTTGTGATTTATTACACTGTTTTCCTCTGTTGTCAGATCAAAACCAAATTTTTGTTTTGAAAGTGTGATTATTTTCCGCAAGGGATAAAGATCTTAAACCTAAGAAAATGTTTTGTTTGACACATTTTTTACATTATAATGCGCTGTCAAAATGTAATAACACACATTAATTCTAAATTGGAAACTCTTTAGCTCTGTAATTTTTTTTATACATTTCTATTTATTGAATTTGTTGTGAAACAAAGATTTGGTTCGTGCTTGTGCTTCCCCCGCCCCTTGACTAACTAACCCTCCTCTTCAGGCAAGGGCCCTGAGGTTCTTTATGCCGGACAAAAGCTCAACGACAATGAGTGGCACTCAGTACGAGTGGTCCGCCGCGGTAAAAACTTCAAACTCACTGTGGATGACGACATGGCTGAAGGTATTACTCTTGCGACCCTGCTGTTTAATATATCCGATGCATGATCATGTAATATATCTCTTTTTGGGGGGGAAGGGTGGGTTGTATGTGGTATGCAAGTCAAACTGATGCAATTTAAGGTTTCAGGCAAGTTAGATTTCATAATAATACTGATGTTTTTTTTCAGATAAACCAAAAAAAATAAGATCCAATATAAATAATTTAATTATATGTGATATATAATAATATATAGTGATTGGCAGCACTGACTTCTGAATTGACAAAGTAAGCCACATTTCCACCACAGGAACTTTCCCCGGGGTCCAGGGACCTTTGGAGGAACACAGTGTGTCTCTGCTGCTGTGACCCGGGTCTAAATCAGGTTCTGGGAACATTATTTTACTCCACTAAATAGTCCGGGCTCAGGGGGCTGTACTCTCCAAGAGTACAAGAACTTTGGTGATTGGGCTTGCAGCAGAACATTTCTGATTTATTGAGTACAAGCAACATTTTTTGTCAGGGACCATTTTTTAAAAATTTTCAGCCACAAACCAGTTTTTTTTAGACCATGACGGAAAAGCAGACAACAACGGGCTTAAAGAATCTTTCTAGCCCCTTGATAAATTGTTCCTGGGACTAAAAGTTGTGGTCATGTTGTAACAATTGTCTGCTCAGTTATTTGCGTTATTTAAATAATTGTTTAACCTTTGACTTGACTGTTTGCACTGGTGGAATTATTCATCAGCATGACACAAAGCAAAAATGGGTGGTTGTTACGTTGGGTTTAGGCTGCAGTATCCTTCCCTCGCTTCCATCCCTTCATCCCTCGGCTTCTTCTCCTCTCTCTCCCCTCCTTCACCTCAGGTCAGATGGCGGGCGACCACACCCGTCTGGAGTTCAACAACGTGGAGACGGGCATTTTGACCGAGAGGCGCCATGTCTCCTCTGCTCCGTCCTCCTTCATCGGGCATCTTCAGGTACAACGTGCAATGTGGTCAGATGCTTCATTCTCTACAAATGTCCAACACAGATAAGAGGAACGATTTTAGTCTTTGTTATTTATCACTGTATCTTAAATGTTTCAAATCAAAGCTAGAGTACGTGTGTTGATTATTTCCTTTGCTTGGGTACGACTCTTTAAAACCCATCGGTTCATGCTGACTTTTTTGCATTACGTAACCCTGGCATTCTTGGTTCAATGAAGCGTGCTTCACAATGTGTTAATAACAGCGCCATCTCCTCCCCAGAGCCTTAAATTCAACGGCATGCAGTACATCGACATGTGCAAGAACGGGGACATCGACTTCTGCGAGCTCAACGCCCGCTTCGGCATGCGCTTCATCATCGCCGATCCCGTGACCTTCAAGACCAAGGGCAGCTACCTGGGCCTGGCCACTCTGCAGGCCTACACCACCATGCACCTCTTCTTCCAGTTCAAAACCACCTCGCCCGACGGATTCGTCATCTTCAACAGCGGAGACGGGAACGACTTCATTGCGGTCGAGCTGGTCAAAGGGTGAGCAGCGGGGGAAGCGATGGTGCTAGCGTGTTGCTGTTGGCTGCAGTCCAGAGACTACAGTTATTAGATTAACAACAGCAGCACTGATGTGGGCGTAGCTGCTTTCTTAAGGCATTGTGAATTTAACAACGCTGAGTAAACCGCAGATCCCAAATCTCTGTTGCACGGTTTGTAGTTTTTGAAAAAGCATAAACAGCATTGTGTTGCGCCGAAAATTATTTTCTTTATCAGTTTAACTCCCATTAGTGTCAGAGCAGCGTGAGCCGACTGTGGGAGTTTTTTTTTTTTTCCATTAAGGTTAATCAGTCTGGGAAGATAAAAACACACACATGCAAATTATACACCGACAAACTCTGTTGTGTTCATCCGATGTGCTTCCTCTCTCTCTGCCCAGCTTCATCCACTACGTGTTTGACCTGGGCAACGGGCCGAGTCTGTTGAAGGGGAACAGCGACAACCCGCTGAACGATAACCAGTGGCATAACGTGGTCATCACGCGGGACGCTTCCAATACGCACACGCTCAAGGTGGACTCAAAGTCGGTCACCCAGAACGTCAACGGAGCCAAGAACCTCGACCTCAAAGGTACCGCGTCAGAGAACAGCGGCAGCGGCGTACCAGCACACCACTTGGACTCGAGTCATAAATCTGGTTCTTCTAACTTTGGAAAGTCAAAACAACTCCATGAAGCTTGACTTTGACTCCAGGACTAAAGAATTGTGACTTCCTGGATGTTAATTTTTCCGACTTGACTCGATATCTGCCCAGCTGTTAGATTGTTGGTATCATAAAGGTTCTTCAACTATAATTATACGATCTTGTGTTGTATAGTAATAACCAAATCTTGAATCAACTCCAGACAGAGGATGCACTATAAATCTGAGGTACTTGGACATTTTAATTAAACGTCCGTGTACGAACAGACTTTGAATAAATCCAACAGCAGCCAAACATGTGCAAGCAGGGAAAGAAGAGACCGGGACAGATTATCCTGTTCAGATCTGAAGACTGAACAGAAACATGTAGAACAATCAGCTCAGAGATGAGAAACGACTGTTACTAAATCACAGGAATGACATTAGCAGGAGGTTATACCATGGAGTATGTGGACCACCACTCACTAACACCCTCACTTATCTTCATCTCTCTTCAGGTGACCTGTTTATCGGAGGTCTGGGACCCAACATGTACCAGAACCTCCCTAAGCTGGTCGTTTCTCGGGAGGGCTTCCAGGGCTGCTTGGCCTCCGTTGACCTCAACGGCCGCCTTCCAGACCTCATCAACGACGCGCTTTTCCGCAGCGGGCAGATTGAGCGTGGCTGTGAAGGTACAGACGGCCTGTTGCACAAAATAATCGAGACCTACCGTGCAAGATTTATTAGTGTAATTGGAAGTCTCCTCAGTCAGCTTCTGTTTATTTTCTTTTTCTCTTCGCCAGAAAAAAAAATGTCTTTCTGTTTCTTGTTTACTGCTTAGGTTGTATCAATATATGTTAAGATAGCTGGAAGTGATAAAACATTAATTGCACATTGAGGAACATCCTGTTCATCCAGATTATCAAAGGATATTAAAAAGAAGCCAGAATGTTTTTTTTATTTTATTTTGCAAGATCTCAAGAAGTTGCTACTTGTAATCCAGCACTCACCTGCCGGCCTGTATTCCTTCTCTAACAGTTTTCATCTTAAACTAGCCAAACTAATTTTCTTTTACGATTAAAGAAGACAATTGAGTTGCTGATGATGATGATGTGTTTGTAGAAGAATCTATTTATTGTTGTTATTTTAATGACCATCACATTTTACTCAGAGCTGTTTCCGTCCATATTGGATATTTCAGCTCACTTCTCCCAAACATTTGGACAGTTGTAGTGCTTAATAAATCATTACTTCTTCCAATGTAAAATATGATGCTGTTCAGACACATGTGATGTTACTTATGTGTGGTGCAGGCCTCTGCATATGACCTCTAGAGGGCAGCAGAAGATTAAGATAAATTAATAGCACTGCACAGTCGCCTTAAATGAGCAGAACTTTTGGCGACAACATGGCTAAAGATCGTCTGTGTTCACTGTGTTCAGCAGCTCAGCCCTCGCTAACAAATGAGGGTTCTTCAAAGTGACAAACTTGTACAACTTTTACGAACTCTAACAATGCTGGTCCCTCACTAACCTTTACTCTTGTTTTCCGCTCTGCTCTGTTCTGTTTGTTATTTTTCTTTCTGCGCTAACAAAGTTGGTTTCACCAAAGCCGACCTGCAAGGTAGAGGGTTAAAACTCAGCCTCCCGGAGGCCTGCTCGCCTGAAAGTCTGCTGTGTGCAATGCATCGTGGGTGTCACCATGGCAATAGTGTCCCCTTGGTGCCGCAGAGGTGACTCGCTCTCTGAAAAAAGAAAGTAAATATGCAGCGAGAGAGGGCAAGAAAGAGAGAGAGAGACGCTGCTGGCAGACAAACAACTGATTAAGCGACCTGAAAAACAAACTAAAGAGAAGACGGTTGTTTTTAACTGCATTTTAATACCTCAGCACTGCTGCTGTGTGGATGTAGCCAAACATATGTTAGATGCAAGCACATGTAACTGTGTATATCAGTTATTAATGATCCTATTGCATCTTGTTTTGTTTTTTTCACCTGATATTTGTAGGTACCCTGTGTAATTTATGACCAGTGCTAGAACAATGGAGCAGTATTTTTTGTTTACATCATGTCCGCAGAGTGCAGAACGCTCCTGCCAGCAGTTTTATTGTACTGCGCTGATCAACATTTGATGGCGAAGGCGTCGAAACGTGTCGGCAAAGATGTGGAAGAAGATTGCTAGCTAGCAAACATGCATGTCAACCATGAACGATTCAAAATGTTACACAAAAATTGGCTATGCAGAAAATGTAGTTAATAATGCAACAGATTTGGGATGCCTCAAATAAATGTTTAGAAAAAAGCAAACAAACTTTCATCTGTTCACAAGAAGATAAGTAGTGTAAGTACACTGCATAATCGAGCTCAAACAGATCAGATCAGAAAAGTGACGTTCGCACGGTCTTGATAGGAGGAAGTCATCGGGGTGGTGTAAAACGCGGAGGCAAACAGTTTGTGTGAGTCCTGTCTGTGTGTCCCTGTGAGAAAATGCCAGTTGTGACACATTACAGGCCGTCGCAGACAGCAGAAAGAGGCTGTCACTGCACATCTAAACGCCGTCAGCGCGCCGCTGATGTATCACGCCTCTCTCTCCGTCTCTCTCGTTTTGTCATGTTTGCAACTTCACCCAGATGAGAGTGTTTTTCAGAGAGCGAGCGACCTCCTGCTGCAACGTAGCTCACGCTGACAAATGAGCACTGATGTGTGCATGCAAACGTGAGCCTCGCACCTATACGATGTATGTAGACATAACGCGTCTGCGCACTGGATGCCTGGTTGACTACCGCCACCGTACATTACACAGTAAATGCACTTTCAGCTGGCAAACTTACTCTGTTTTCCACTTCAAATGTCCTTCTTCTTCTCTTCACTTTGTCTTGCACAAAGACAATTGCTCTTAAACTCTGTTTACTTGCATTTGTCTGCCATTTATTTGGACTGTTTCTTTAATTTCGTCTTATTTACTTTTGTTTGTTTCCTATGTGGTTATCAGAAGGGTTTCTGTCAAGGTTTCTCCCCCGTGTCTGTCTAGACTCTTGACGGGGGAATTGTTTATCTCGTTATCTATGCTGTGCACTTGTCCTTATCTGCATTCCCTCTCAGTATAAGTATTCAAAGGTAAGAGCTATGTGTGGTGTGGAGGAATAGCAAACACACATCCAGTTTGACTTTGAATACCCTCCTCGACTCCTGTCTGACTCGAGTGCATATGCGAAGATATGCACTACATGTTCTCAAGTGCTCTCTCTGTTTCTTCTCTCCTCCTGCTCTTCACGACTTCTGTCTGTCTATTGTGTCTAATGCTCGCCTCATATTCTCTCAGTTAGAGGTGTTTGAAGAGAAAATTGCAAGCATCGTGTTAATGACAATTCCTATGAATGGTTATCGTTGTAATGGAGCTTTTGTCATTTGTACAAAGGTCGTCTGTTTATGTCTCATCCTGCTCGTTCACAGAGGGAATGCAGCGTTTCTAAGTTTTACTCGGATAAAACTTCTTTCAAATGACTTGTTGGAATGACGAACAAAAACTGCATGCACGTCCATCGACACACTCTCAGAAAGACGGAAATTAAGGGGAGTTGACAGTGTCGTCACATCGGCCCGGCTGCGGTCCAATTTCTCTGCTGTAGCATGCCTTAAACGCAGATCAGAACTAAAAGAGCATCCCAGACGGCAGCTTTTACACTAATTATTAAAAGTAAATGCTGTTTGAGAAGCGTGCTGTTGATCCTGTGGAAAAAAAGAAGCCTGGCGCCTCTGCTTCGGCTCGCCAGCGCAATTGCCGCTTCACCCAGCGTGAAACGGGATTTCCCACACTGTTTTTAAGTGTGTTGCGCTCCGGGTCAGGCTTCCTGTGGCGGCACTGTTCGCTCCCCGTTCTTTCGTCTAGGCCCACATGCTGTATCTCTCTCTAGAGTGCATTTCTTCTGCATGAGTCCTGCATTGTTAAGGCTCAGCAGCAGCTCCTACGGTCGCCTGACTGTTCTCTCCTGTTGGTATCTCCCTCTTTCCTCCCCCCTCACTCCCTCCCTCCCGCCTTCTCCCAGGCCCGAGCACGACCTGCCAGGAGGACTCTTGTGCCAACATGGGTGTGTGTATCCAGCAGTGGGAGAACTTCACCTGCGACTGCTCCATGACATCGTACACGGGGACTCACTGCAACGACCGTGAGTACTGAACATTTACCTGAGCTAGCACCACCTGTGCGTTAAAGGAACAGTCGGCTGATTTCTGCTTGTCAAAGTGGAAGATTGGTGTGATGTATTCTGTGGCTCAGAAGGGAGAAAGTCGTGAGACATCGCTTGAGTAATACCGGCTTCAGCTTGGAGACAACAGGAGGCAGAAAGCCTGTGTTACAAACTGTGGTCAAGTTGCATTGTGGGATTTTTTTTTTCTCCAGTTTAAGCCGTATAAGGAAGTGAACCAGAATATCTCTGCTGTTGCACCGATGTGATCCCTTCCAACTGTGCTTCTGAAACACATCCAGTCAACACCAGGTGCACCCACCTGGTTAAAAACTACCACACTGCATCTGCGTTACATCACCGTATCCTGTGCGCAGTGCATGAAAACACATTACACACAGCAATTTCACACTGCAAACATTGGCTGGGCGATATGACGATATTATATTGTTATCATAATGGACGTCGTCTTAGAGTTTGGATATGGTATCATCGTGATATGGCAAAATCTTATCATTTAAAAGCAGCATTACAGTAAAATGATCTAATTTTCTGTACTTACCAGACTGTTCTACTTGTTCTAATAGCTGCTTTGTCATTATATCCACATTAATGATCAGCATTTATCAAAAATCTTAGTATTTGTGAGAGTACTAATAGGCAATATTGATATTGAGGATTTTGTCCTAGCAGTTATGAATATTAAGATATATGTCATGTATCGCAACATTATTTTAAGGTCATATCACCCAGCCTCACTTCAGCACACATATTTCCTTACGCCTGAGTTGGATGTACCTCTCTCTCTGCAACAGTGAGCATCGTATCCTCAACTCAAGGACTCCCAGGCTGCTCCGCTCGTGTGCTTATTAAGCCTTTGTCAGATTTGCTGCGTGAAAGTCGAGCTGAAAGCTTCATGTGATCTTTAAAATGAAGCAACCGCGAGAGTGCTGGCAATTGCTGAGGGTGTTTTTATTATTATTATTTTTTTTTTTTTTTGCTGCAATGCAGGCAATTTGTCGTAACAGGTCTGCGTGATTTCCCGAGCTCTCACTTTTTTTTCCGGCTTTGGGATTGAACGGCTGTGACTGATGGTGTGTAAAATATCCACTTCTGCCTCAATCGTCTTCTTATAAACGCCCTTCAAATAGCTATCATAGAAGTCGAAGTGTGAGTTTATTAGTGTGAGTGTGTGTGTGTGTGTGTGCGTGTGTGTGTAGGGATCTGTTATCCCCATGACGACAGGGGACTTCCCCTCAGTAATCACGGCTGGCGGTCTTTCATTTAGCGGTTAATAGTGGGGGCATACTGCTGCTGGGCCAGACTAATGAGGTGGTGGAGGCTGTTAGGAGAGCTGCTCTCTGTGAGCGCTGGCATCCCTCTAATCATCCAGACCTTTCTGATGCTCGACCCGGCCGCTGCGTAGGACTTCATAGCTCTCAAATCCTTCCTTTTCTCGTTCTTTTTTCCTGCGTTTCCCTCTCACTCTCCTCCTTTTCTCCCTTCGCAAAAGATCCTGTAACGCAAGTCGAGTCAGAGTAATCGACTTCCAGTTCTCACTTGGCGATAGGAGCTGTGTGTTTATGTGTTAATTAGTGATGAGAAGCCCTCATTAATTCTCCTGCTGTAGCGGCCTGGGAGGGAGCTTTTTATCGATTTCCTATCGCCACGGACATATTTTTTTCTTGAAACCCAAGAGCTCGGCTAGTAACTTATTTTACATCTCATGACATTGCAGGTCCAAGTCTCAGTTCTCCTTTTTCCAGGTTTTGGAGATAGATGTTCAGTAATATCGACCGGACTGTCCGAGCGTATAATAGCATCCTTAACTGAGTGCTGTTCCCCTAAACGTGCATTTTGTAGCTGACTCCCTTCTTCTTTTGGCGCTCTTCCAAGCATTGTATTTTAATTTTCCTGTGCTAGAAGTGACAGAATAAATAATAAAGAGGAACGAAAAAAGGATAAAGAGGCAGAGTCAAGCCAACATGCAGTTTGGTTTGGGAGTTTGCTTTTCAGAGAGTGCACACACGGGTGTACATGACACTGTCTGGTCAGGGTCTGGTCTATTCTTGTAGGACTGACCCAATCTTCTGGTGTTGACTCGGGTGGCAGCCTGCGTCCCTGTGAGGTTTGAGGGGCCCCAGCAGCAGCGCGGTCACACGCCACCAGGTGGCAGTAGATCCACGAGCTGGACCGCACACAGTCCCTCCACTCTGGGAGAAAATGAGATGCAATCCCCCGAGCATGAAATCAGCTTTCCTGTTATTTCCCTCTACTGCTTTGCCTCTTGTACCTCTTTCTCTCTTAATCTACCCCCCCTCCCTCCTCTCTCTCCTTACAAACCCACAGACCATCCAGTTTCTATAGTTATGGATCATAGAGGGAGATATTGTGCGATCCCGCCACAATGCAAAATCAAAAGTAGTAAAAAAAAAAAAAGATACAATCGCATCGCCAAATGTTGTTGTTTGATTGGAGTAGCTTATTGGTAGCGAAACAGAACAAAAAACAGTGAACACAGAATTTTCCCGGCGTGTGTGTTCTGCTCGAATGTGCGACCCGCCTTTTTATTCAGCGAGCTCGGCGCTGAGAGAGACTTTTTAATTAACAATGTGGGAGTGGAGCTTCTCCCTCTGCCTCTCTCTCGGCTCCTCTCTCCCTCTCTGATAGCTGCCAGCAAATATCAGTAATTGTCTGCTTCTCTGACTCCGTTCTCTGCCCATTGTCCAAATGAAGAAACTCGAACAAAGTCAAGTGAACATTTCTGCCAGTAAAGCCCCCCTCGCCGTTTCATCTGCGCCGATTGTTAGCGTCGAGCCTCCGTGACCCTCTCTGCTCTCTCTCCATTGTAGCAGACGGGGCTCTAGGTGGCGGAGGAGAAAGAAGCAAAAAAAAAATAACCTCAACTCGCAAGACCTGTCTATGCTACTTCCAGTTCCTGTGTACCTCTTTGCACCGTACAGACCATTTTCAGAGACACTTGGACAATCTGGAGGTGCATGTCGTGCCCAGCGCTGCTTAAAAAAATAAAAAAGGAGGGCGGAGGGTTGGACTCTTTTTATAGCATTTTCATCCTGCTTGGTTCTGGCTCACTGCTTTTGTCATGCTCATCTCCATCTCCCTGTCGTCTCACATCCATCCCCCCTTTCCTCTCCTCTCCTCTCCTCTCCTCTCCTCTCCTCTCCTCTCCTCTCCTCTCCTCTCCTCTCCTCTCCTCTCCTCCTCCGTTTTCTAAGCCGAGCTCTCCCTGTCAGGTTGTATGAATACCGCAGAGTTTCATTTAAATCCAAGGACATGGGAGCTGTGGGCCAAGCGAGAGGAGCAGCGGACACTCCTCTTCCACATCCAGAGCAATTACTCAACTTACGTAATAGAATTATCTCTGCAAAGGTCGCTTGCATTGTTCCGCAGTCAGGAACGCAGTAAACAAACCAAAAAAAAAAAAAAAAAGAAAGAGTGGAGAAGGGAGAAGGCGAGCTGAAGACGGGCGGCAGAAAACTGTTTGTCAGCTTGATGCTGACATCAGTAATTGCTCAGATAGATTTAGTGATGAATTCCTCCGTCGGTGCATTGATCCCGACCGGCCCTCTGCTCAACCCGATGTCCTTAATTTACTTTTCAAGGCATGCTCAAAGGGCTGTAACCATATCCGGCTAACTGCTTACATAAATGACAAGCGCAGCAAGCGGCATTGCTTCCTTCAATATTTAAAAAGAAAATAATCATGGCACTCGCCTCGCAGTCATTTCTCTTCCACTCGTCGGGGAGAGAGGAGCGAGGGGGGGGGAACAGGACAAAAGAAGTGGGGGTTGAGGAAGAAGCTCTGTTTTCTTTGGTCCACAATGTTCTGCCGAGAACAAAATCAACAATAAGTAACAGCATTTTCCCTCTTTTGGCTGACGTGTCCGCCCCACATTATAAAAACCCGGAGGGATGAGAAATACAAAAAAAAAAAAAAGGGCGGTCACACAATAGCGGCATTCATTTTGATATGACGTCAATGATGAGCGGAGGTTTTAGAATAAACAATCAAATGATAAAAAGACCCACACACACTCACGCCGCTGGTATCTATAGACCTACTCATGAATACTGGAGTTTTCAGTGGAGCATTGAATTATTTAACCTGCTGTCTCTGCAAATCAGGATAAAGTAGCTGGTGCTGGCTGGGACGGGCCAACAGGTGTGGAGCAGAGGTGAGCCGGCTGTGAAAAACACCCAGAACCATAGTGACTGGCATGGTTTCAGCTGGGCACAGATGTCGTGGTGGAAACTTTAGATCCAACTTTTTCAGCTGGAGAAGGAAAATAGTCAGTTTTCAGATTTGGAACCTTTTCTGTTTGTTACTTTTGCTCTTTATTATAGTTTACTGATCATCATGCGTAACAGTTTCAAGGTTAGTCAGGAGAGGAGAGCAGCAAACGGGGAGATTTAGACGTGATACAGAATCCTTCCTGTTTTTCAAAGCTTATAGAAAATCTTCCTACAGCATCTGAAAGTACCTTTTGGCTAAAGAGGGCTTATAAGTGGAGCACTGAAATATGAGAACATTTGCCTATAAATACTGCAGGTAGATCAGAAATGGGCCAAAAGTTTCCCATAGAGAATGATTTGTCCTCAGGGCACAACCCATCCCACAAGCACACTTTTGAAATGATCTCACTCTCTTTGTTGTCGTATGTTGAGGCGATTACGATAGCTAGAAAAATGGCCCCGATGACTGAGGCGTCACGTGATCGGGTAGCTCAAACAGCCGCTTAAAGGTTTGACAGCTGCCTGCGGTGTCGTCACTAAAGAACATGTTTTGGATGATGGAGGTTTGGCTGCTTTGAGGAAACTGCGCCTGTTCTTGTGTAGCTGTCGCTTGAGGAGAAGTGTAATTGCCCAACATCAGCCCAGCGGAATTGCCTGAAACGCATACGTACACAAGACTGCACAAACAGAAAGTTGTCCCTCCGAGCTTTGTAAATCTCTCTTCCTCTCTCTGTCACTTTATCACTCCTCTTCCCTGTGTTGTGATGTCTGTATTAGAATCAGAGCTGCATGTCCAGCCCTTGGGGGAGGTGGAGGGGGGGTCTAACAAGCTGCCCTGCTATTGGCTGATCAGGCTAATGATGCTTGCCCAGCACTGCATCATGTCACTGTGATAAGACTGGATGTCGCTTGTGTCAATCGATGTGTCACCGCCGTGCTCAGAGCCGTGGTATAATTGGATATATGCGGTGCTGTGGAGCCTAAATGCCCCAGGGCCAGAAGAAAGAGAATGTAAAACTGGTAAAGAAAAAAAAAAAGAGCGATGGAAGAGAGGAGTGGAAGGCGTTACTCCCCATGAGTGTCAATAAATGGGTGCGTTGATGAAATATTTTGGATCATATATTTTTATTTCCATACATTATGTATTTCTGAGCCATTAGTCTCGCTGCAGGATCATTGTTTTGGTAGTTAACTTCATGCTGTAATATTCAATCTTTGTTATATAAACTATGAATCACAAAAAGGTGTCGCATGTAACAACAAACCCACCCGAGGTGAGTGTCTTTATTAGCTTCTTTATTAAAAGCGTCCTGCTGAGTTAACGTAAGGACTAAAACGTTAGTGTTACTCACTAATTGTAATTGCAGGTATCGTTTGTTACCTTTAATGTAACAACATACAGAAATAATCAATCAACAGAACAGAATGTGAAGTTATAACACTTTTGAGTTAGCATGCTAACCACCTAGCCCCTAGCCATTGTTAGCTGAGCTTATCAACAGCTACTGTTAGCAGCAGTCAGCTTTTAACTTGCACCTTTAACTTGAGTTTCTTCTGTAGCAGGCAGATACCAATGATACACAACGTGCCCAGTAGACAGATTAAGCGACAGTTTGGTGAACAAAGTGGTGCATGTTGAAAAAATTCAGATAATTCTTCTCCCAAGTTGTTGGAGAACAAAACACACCTAAAAGGACTCAATATCGGCCCTTGTCAGGTGGCCTGGAAATCCAATATGTCTGCTAACGTGCTATTTAGAACAACTTTATACGGTGAAAAAATGTCAATCCGGATCAGATGTTTTCAGCCTAGCTTAGCATAAACAGTGCTGGCAGCGGGGAAAATACTCCAGCCACTAATTCCCAATAAAACCACAATTTTCTTTTTTGTGAAAGCGCCTGACTCCAGCTTAATACTTAACACGCAGACATCAATTGTTTGTCTCATCTCGCTCTCAGGAAAGTACACTCCTTTGACGGACACCAAGAACACGATGGTTAACAACATTTTATCTCAGTTGTTGCTCCCAGGAGAAGATGTGGAAGATCTCCCGGCGTGATAAATAAAATCAAGACATCCAACTGCTGTCTGCGGCTGCTCCTCCCAGACTCTCTGCGACTGCCTCGGCGAATGAACGAGAGAGAGATGTTGTGTGGAACGGCGGAGGGAGAGGCAGGAAATGATTGAGTTGAGCACATTACAGACAGTTACGATGAGGGACATCCATCTGTTTTGGTGCCAGGCGGGTAACCTTGAGGCTGTCAGAGCTTTCCCAGCACCCACCCGGGCCCTCACAGGCTGAGAGCCACAGACGCATCCATCAACACATGTTCCTAGACACATTTCAGAAGCGCCGGCAACACATACAAATCACCCAATCAATACCTCGAACGCCTCACCTGAACTTCAGGGTTTTTGGGCAGGAACATATCTCGAGTAAATGTAGTTCACACACTTTCTTTTTCAGCTTTTTGCTCGTCTCTCTTTTATCAACTTTCTTACCTGTTGTCAGCTTTTATCTACTTCCCTGATATTTTAGCAACGTCGTAGAAATCATCTCATCTTTTAACCTTTACCTTTTCATCACAGCGTGAAACTAAATCTGCACCGTCGCGACAGTATGTTTAAATTTATATTTTCGTTTAGAGAGGCAACACAAAAACAAGTAATTTGTCATTCTGACTCCGGGGCTTCAATTTCAACAACTTTAATGTACACGAGTGGAAAAAAAAGGTGACTTGGTTTCATTCTGTGCTTCTGTTTTCCTCGTTGCTCTTCCCTTCTCTCGCTCTGTTCTCTCAGCCGCGAGCCTGATAGGTAGTCATCAACGGTGAGGAGCTAAACCACTCAAAGGAGACTACAAAGAATAACGCTCCCCCTCTATACGGCACTTGTAGGAGGGCACTTCATCAGAAACAAGGAGCTCTGGATGTACCTGCCTCTGTTTGTGTTCATCTCAACCGAGAAGTCGAACCAACCGTGTCTCTGACTGCATTTCAACAAGCTCCCGGAATAAATACGAGAAATAAAGCCGTAAGCCTGATGTGTCCTGACGGGCACATTTTGACACTCCTACCTCACAAGCAGGCTTTTACGTGGGTCACACCGTCCCCCTTTTTCAGGTAATTGCCAGCATCTGGTCTCACAATTAGACAGTATAGGTTTAGCCACAGGGCAGTCATGTCATTCATTGACTACAGTTGCCATAGTGAGGTCAGTCATTGGAAGGTTTCAGCGAAGAAATAGAAAACGAAATTGCTCTATTTGATAGCTTACAGCCATTAATTTTAACCATTAAAGGGCTCTCAGCAGAAGAAACCTGTGTTGTGCCTGAAGGGCACTCATACAGGAAATTTGCTCCTGTCATAAGCAGGCCAAGACATCGGACCATCAGACGAAACTGATGGTTTTCATCAGGTGGAGGCATTTTAGAGGCAATTACCTCTGACATTTTTATTTCCACCGAGAACAGTCAGTCCACTCTCGCTGGGTATACTGAGACACCCTCTAGTGAGTTCAACCCGTGGGAAGAGATGGACGTGCGGTCCCACCCACCTGACCCGACCCGACCCCCTGCTGTGTCTGCGAGCCCTCCGACAGCAGCTTTTACACATGTGAGATACCCTTGAAATATACGAACATTTATTACACAGTTGGCTAAATGGCTGTAACCAAGATGACGTCCTTTTTTCACAAGGCCGGAAGAGAACCAGAGTTTGTCTCATTGGCTGGGTGTTAGTGGGTAGAAGAGAAAGATCCACTCCACTCGATACTGAGCGTCATTCGTGACCATGGAAACAGAAAGTGACAGAACAGTGTCATCTCAAGGTCCATTACTGAGACAATCTGGTGCTTTATTCTCCATGCCGGTTAATTTTCCCTTTCCCGTAGTTACCATTTTCCGAGCAGTTTAAGAGGTTTGTAAAATGAGATTGCAACAACCAACCTCTACCTTGAAAACATTATTAACAAAGCAAGTTCCACCGGCAAGTTCTTGTTATGAATTTATTGGAGCCGGACCATCGCCCACTGATTCGATCCTTCGGATTCACGCTGACACTGAACCTATAGATGGTTATAGCTGTGTCTATGCCAAATTGTTATTTTATAGGTTATTGACACAGTTGCATAGTTTATTCTTGGTGTCACTGTTTACATTGTCATTGTCATAGCTTAGTTATTGATCTGTGTGTGCACGGCCCTGATGTGTCCACAGATTGCAGCGCCGGAGGTTTGATCCCTCCAAACGTAGCCCACCATATCCAGTGCCTTGTTAGATTAGTCAGCCGCGCACACAGTTGTTATTCCTGTTTTGTCTGTGTTTTCACGTCTCTACTGTACCTGCTATTCAAGCTCACCACCGCAGAGGAATGGTTTTGTAAGAAAAAAAAAAAAAAAGATAACAAAACACCAAACTTGTAGTGTTACAAAGTCCCTTACTCTCAGTGTGACAATGCACCTTGTGGGATAATGGCCCATTAAGTGAACAAAAAGGTATTATGCTGTGTAAGTGCAGAGCCATTTACCATTTTAAAAACATGGCGAGGGATGCATTGGACCCTTGGGTGTATTAATAGAACTGGATACTCGCCTCTCAATTAGGTTCCACTGTAAGTTTTTCAAGGCGTCCCGGACTTGTTTAATGCTTACTGAAGCTTTTCAAATGGACCCAGTGGATGAAATTCTGATGATATTGAGTTGAATCTATACGTAGTTTTTACAGGCGTACCTTTGCAGTAAAAGGTTGGTGGTTGGTTGCCAACAACAAGGTGTTGAAGTCCAATGCAAGTCCAAGGTCATTCTTGCAATGTAATCAAGTAACTTTGCCGTGTCTCTGCACTCATTTCATAATTTTCTGTTACTCACATTATTGAGGGTGGTTTTCCCATCTTGGTGACTCAAACACACACACACACACACACACTTAAGCTGGTAATGACGCATGTTGGGACACTGACGGCTGACCAGACACTGTTTTGGTCCAGATTTTCATTCTCAGTGTTTAACGTTTACCTCGTGATAATTATCAACCTCTCGACTCAAGTTTCGCCTCTTTCACTCTGCCCATCCTGCCTTTCTGCCACTTTGCTTGCTTCACACTCTTTTTCTTATTCTTTTTTTTTTGGTTTTTTCTCAGCCTCATTGCTAGATGCCTGCAATTATTGTGTCAGCAGCCTTCTAGTTCATCACTTAGCCCCCCACAGATGGTACTCGCAGACTTTCACGGTACATTGTACTAAGTTGCTCTCAGAGTTTATAGCCGGTGACTGCAGATTTTCCTACCTGCCTCTATAGGAGCCATCAAGAAGAGAACTTTGATCAACTTACTGCTGTCAGAAGTGCAGACAGGTGTAACACGTCTTAAACAGTCTAGATCGCTTCATCTCTATTGACCACAGCTAGAAAAAAAGAAGTCTGATTGTATGTAAGCTTATGAGAAAACAACGCTACCTCTCACATGATTTGTTAGCTCAGTAACAGTTTCCTAAGGATTTTATTATTAGTTTCAAGTCTTCTTCAAGCAGCATGATGTTCATTATGTTACAGAAACTTATTTGATTAATCAGGGTTGGCTTCAGGGCACAGCTGCCTTGTGATAGACGAGTTGCTACCACCCTGTGTCCTCACTCGGATCCAATTAGGAAATCCTCCCCAGCACCACCCTCTTAATCAAATATGGTCACTTCTGGCTCCACGCTGGTAGCAGCCGTATTGTCAAACTCAAGCTCTCAAAGCGATAGTCCGCTGACCACCGGGTGACTTCATGATCGGTAATCCATCTTGACCACTGACGAAAAACAGATCCTCCCTAGAAACACATTGATACTTGTGAACCGTTGTCCTATAATGTAATCTTGATGAGCTGACTTTAAAAGACTCACTGTCACGAACTTCCTTGTCTGACATCAGATTCTTGAGATACAGGAATAACACACAGACAGACATACGGACGCAGGGTCCTTGCTTCATAGATGGACGATGTCAACGGATATTACCTTTTTATACAAATACAATTCACTAGTTTCTTATTATAGGAGGTTTTTTTTTTCCAGCAAGAAGTCTCATTTTCAACCCTACTTGAGGAAACATGATATGAAAAGAGTCGGCTCTCCAAAGGTCATCATTTATATTCATTATACAATGGCCCTGCATGAATATGTAATTCTGATTTGCTCAAGGGTTGTTGATTAATTTCACATAACAGCACTCTGACACACTGTAGTAAGTCCTCGCCCTCTCATTCTCTGTGCTCTAAATTCACCACTCCGGTCAGACATTATCTGGAAGGATATTCTCATGTACGAAAGGCACCACACCGGAGATGGCGGGCGGACATACTTAACGCCATCTATTGGGGAAAACTCGACCACACGGTTGTTACATTCAACGCTTCTTATGGTTTGAAAACACTGTGTGGGAGGTCAGGAATACACAGTCTGTGGTGCTCCATTACAGCGTGTTTAGCTAACCGTTAGCTAGTTCAAAGAAATGACAGAGATGAATGTGTGATTATTCATCAGTCAGACTGATATGCACTTTCTCGATGGCTCTTCACCACAGCCTTCCTGCTTTGGTGAGGGGAAATGAAGAAAAATCAGTTGCAGGAAATTGTTTGTCTTCGTCCAGACCCGTCGACAGCTCCTCCTGTACTTACCTCTCGTAACAGAAGATAACAAATTGAATCGCACTGCGCTTGCAGTTGTCACATTCCCAGCTAGAAAACGGCTTTGTTGCCATGTCGCCCAGTGACAGCCTCGTACGAATTTACAAGCAGCCTCTCATTTTTGCTTCTGAAAGTTACCACACCTTTTTTTTTCTTTTGCTCTCCATCGCTCCCTCCCACTGTTGCTCACACACTCTCTCTCTCTCACACACACACATACAAAGTAGGACACTGATGCCATTTAGATTAGTATCCCATGTGACCAACACTGACATGAATTTTCTGGGTGACAAGGGACCCAATTACAGCGGTGGGCTGATCGTCCACGGACCCACCATTTCAAATTGTCTCCCGAGCGTCAAGCGGGGGACCAGGAAAATGTGTAAAAAGTGAATGTGTTCGCGAGTGTGTGCACTTTTGTGTCTGTGGGTATGTGTGTGTGTGTGTGTGTGTGTGTGTGTGTGTGTGTGTGTGTGTGTGTGTGTGTGGAGGCAGTTAACTGTGTCACTGTCTGTTCACATCTGCGAGGAAGAGGCCGGGATAAACACCAGGGTCAAATACATCACTGTAACTGTAATCGTAATGCAAACGGACTGCTGTCAGTCTTGTGAAGCCTAGAACAAGTCATAAGCTGACACACACACACACACACACACACACACACACACACACACATACTACACATACACATACTTGAGCCTGAGTAAAGTGTCTTGACAACTTTTTAGAGAAGAGAAACCAAAAATAGTTCAAGGTAAGGTGCGTTATTTCCTTACACATCAGTGGTGCGCTTTAGCGGGATATATTGCGCACTTATAACAGCTGAACCTCATAAACTCAAAATGTGTATTCTCTGTTAAAATGTAAAATGTTAATCATTGCAGCTCAAAAGCACAGCCTCCATATAATGAGCAATTTCCAAAGGTCAGGATGATGCAGTGCTGAGTGAACGAGTAATGAATCACGTCAGACACATTACACAGCAGAGGCCTTTTGTGTATATCATTTTATTTAACGTCTCCCCGCGCTCTCAGTCTTTCCTCCTCCTGACAGCGATCTTAACCAAATCAAGCTCGGCGGATTGATCGGCGGGCCTTAAAAGGGGAGACAGATAAAGACTTACAACTTCCCATGGTGACATAATCAATTTTAATCAATCCTCCTCAGCTCAAGCCGTCCAGCCCGCCGCTGATTTAGACTCCGGCATTCTGTTTGGGCGAGCAGGCGTGTGTCGTGCATGCACTTATGCGTGCGTCTTTGTTTATGCTTGTTTGCTTTTGCCCGGATTTTTGCAGCGCTCTGTGTGCGTGTGCACATTAGCAGCCGTGCTGTCTCTGTATTGTCCCAGGCTATTTTCAAACCTTGTTCCCTTCAACATGCACTCTCTCTCCCCCTGCCCCACTTCTTGAAAATGTCTCTGCGGCAACATGAACCCTACACTCGGCAAGTACCGTTTGTTTTTCCCCTTTTCCTCTGCTGCACGCTCACTTCGGTGAATCGAACCTCCTTCTCGCTGAAATGTCTGCCGCAATAAAAAGTATCTTCTAACGCTCGGGTAATGCTTTTGAAAGGCTTTGCGTGCCTGTTAGCGGCGGGCTCGGGGAGCACGCTGAGATGTCATATGTGCCATCCTGGCATGAGATCAGAGCAGCTGAGAGTCCAAGAAAATCCTTTTCCCCCTTTCACTTTACTGTACTTCATACTGAGCTGATTCACCTGAGCCAGGCTCGGCGTTTTTGTTTGTTCCAAGTGAATATTTTACAAAAATGGCGCAGATAATATGCTTTTCGCTGGTATTTATTCTGCTCAGTGAGTGGCTGACAGTGATGGTACTGGTTTCCTTCTTCATTATTCACCATGTAGTGTGTGCTGGATGTGTGTGTGTCAGTGAGACTGGCCCCGGGCCTTTGCCAGCCCATTACTCCCTCGCTGTTTCGTGCGTGTGTGCGTGAGTGGGCTGTGTGTTCAGGCCTTACTGATTGTTTCTCCGTCGTAGGGACCCTCATTACTGCCCCCACACTGTCACAAGCATCTGCTTCCCTCCCTCCCTTTTTTTTTTTTCCTCCTCCCGCCATGCGCTGCAGTCGGCTCCAAGCGGGCCCTGCGCTGGTCCGTCATGGAGCGAGGAGGGAGGGCGAGATTGGAAAACGCACAAAGAGACGAGACAACACAAATTTGGGAACGTGGAAGGTGGGAACATACGAGCTTCTTCAAGCTGCCAGTGTTAGCGGTTTCATGGTGGGAAATCAGACCTCTGATCATGCTCAGAGCTGGACATCTTTGAGCAGAGATTGGACTGTGGCCCCGGTTCGACCCCTGGCCCAGTGGGGCCTCCAACCCGGGGCACCCTCGAGAGAGAGAGAGAGAGGCAGCTTTTATAGTGATGTATTGCACTGCCCAGTGTGCAGCGGCTGGGGAAGGAGGGAGGTCAGGGCTTAAAGTGAGAGAGAGTCTGCATGAGGGAGAGAGGAAAGGGACACAGAGAGAGAGAGAGAGAGAGAGAAGGCATAATGAGTGTGTCAAAATTAGCCCGGCTCACCCAGAGAAAAACAGCAGTATGTGTTACTAATGATTTGTTCCAGTAAAGCCCAGTGAGAGGGGAGGAAAAAAAAACAGGAAAGTGCACAGGAGACAGAAAATGAAGAAGAAGAGGATGGAAGGGAAGACTTTTTTTTTCTCGCAGCTAAATTGAAACATGGCTCTTTTCTTTTGGTCTCTCTTTTTGGGGATTATAGAGACAGGCAGGAGTTTTTGTTCAGTACTTAATGGCTTGGAGGCCTATAGATCCAAGATGGAGGTGAGTAGCGACCCCTGTTGGATCAAACGCCGATTTAGATATTTGGGAAAATGACCAGCCACATATTACCCTCATAAGAGAATGAACATCATAACCGTAAACTTCCTCATCCTTCACGAAGACACGTGCAACAAAGAAACTAGACTCTAGCCCACTTTCAAAGTCTTCGACACAAACAAACCTGTGAATAATAGATCTAGTGTAGCATGTTCTTTCACACATGCGGATCCCACAATGTACATATTTTAAGCGAGCATTTCTTCAAAAGCTTTTCCATGTGAACAGCCGTAGAACCGCGCTGATGGAACGTCTCATTTTGAACACAAGCTCTTAAACCCACGACAAGATAATTATTTAATGACCTCAAGGTGAAAACCATCCATTATCATATCATCTGACTCGGCATCGCTCGCGCTGCACTTCGTGGCGGCGTTGCTCTGTTTAACTTGTTCTAATTCTTCAGAGATATAAAATGAAAGTGATTAGGTTTTCCCCCGGAGACCTTTTTTTGTTCCATCCTTCATTTGCAAAGATACAAACCCCCTCCAGCGTTGTTTTTTTTTTTTCTCGCTCGAGCTTTTAAAATCCGCTGCTATCCGCATGCACTCGCGCCCATCACATCTGAGAAGTAATAATCGAAGGGGGTGGGGAACATCTGGTAAATCAGTTATGTCATAGCAGCCACCGTGCAGTATCCAATTATCAAATGCGACTGGAGCTCGTTCTGCTGCTGAAGTATTTTATCCACACAACATCTCATGTTTTGTTTTGGTTTTTAGCCCAAAGCCTTAAATTGCTTCTTTTGTCAAACCAACAGTCCCAAACCCAAAGAAGAAAAGCAGCAGCTTCTGACATTTAAGAAAATGGAACCAGGAAATGTTTGATATTTTTGCTGAAGTGTGTCGATTGTAAACCCCCCCGAGGCATCACCGCTGAGGAACTTTGCGGCCATACAGACAGATTTCACTTGATGTCACTGAACTTCAGCAACTCACAAATCATCAACATTTCTGGCGACAAATTTCCTTTTGACGGATTGATCGACTAATTGTTGCAGGTCTAGTTTAGATCAGAGTACGTGACGAAACAGGAAGTAAATAAGGGTTAATTCGCCGGTTTGTCAGCCCCTCTGTTATCAGCTCCCTGCTGTTATTAACGTGATTCATGTTACGGTTAATGCTGGTTGTCGGAGTCGAACTGATGAACACGTCTCCGGCGCTGAGGAGGATGGAGGATAATGGCGACCATTAGCTATGACTGCACTCCCTAGGTAATAAGAAAAGTAAGAAATCATAAAGCAGGGCCGGTGCTATTTTAAGGTGGTGAGAAGCAGGTCAAAGATGCTGCTGACGTCAAACTTAATGGCTGGTCGCGGTAAAGTGGTGTCATCGCTGCTGTGTGAGCAAACTGCATCAAATATCGAACATTAATGGTTTGTTAAGTGGCCTTAATCATAGTTTTGTACACGTTTCAGTAATTGTGTTAATGGCTGAGTTATATATAAAGGTTAAGGATTAAGTGAATGTAGCTTTTACATAAATTTATAGCTGCAATGTCTCTGATAGTTATTGTATATTGCTACGTGACAGAGAGGTATCTTTTTTTCAAATCTCACATCCCCAAATTTCCTATCACACTTATGTAAATGCTTCATTTTAAACTTTTCAAAGCCGGTGAGAAATTTTTGGTTTTGAGGTTTTCTCCTAAATCCCCAGAGAGTGGCGTTGCAATTACACACCCCTGCAATCATGTAAAAATAACCTCCTCGGCTCAGCTATTTTGGCCTTCTACCTCGTAAACGAATGGGTTCCTCGTCTCCTCTCCACCTCCCCACAACCCTTCGTTTTCTTCTGACAAGTTTGCGGCAAGTTAGCATAACTCAGCAATAAGTGGCTGAGTTAGAATCCACAGATATCTGACGGAGCTCTGCACAGTGCCATGCAGAGTCGGGGACCAATTTTTTTTCATGGCTGGGAAGTCTGATTCACCGTGAGGCAACCGGTGCTAAAAAAAATTATATTCCTACATGGTACTGTAAGTCACTTTGAATGAAATCACCTAGTGAATAGCGCCAAAAGTGATGATGTGGTATCTCCAGTAGCAGCGCTGCCACTTAAGCCTCTCTAATCACCGAGGACATCCCAGGCTGCTGGAGTATTCCGGCGATTCCTTAATCTCCATCTCGGTGATCCTGTGGTTTGAGCAAAGCCACCTTCTCCGAGCTCCTGCTTGGAGACTCCTGGAGAAGCAGCGCGGCGTTTCCTACATTGCAGCATCCGTAGGATCGTTTGTTGTGAGAGCTTTCTCTTCCCCACCTCTCTACTTTGTCTCAACGCTTTTCCATGTTTTTCTGTTGCTTTTCCGTGTTAATGTTCACTTCACAGCGGGACACACACCAGAGACCGTGCTGTATATATTTGTCCTTCCGCCGTCACCTGAATGTGTCACATGAGTTGGATTGAGATAAGCGGATGATTCTCACTTTCCCTGGAAAATGCACCCCGGCACACACGCGCGGATGCTTGAGAAATCTGTGGTGTAGCCTTAGAGATTAATTATTGCTGAGTTGTACAGAAGGTATTTTTGGAAAGCTTGGAGCAGTGGTATATAATATAAGTGTTGGCAGTTTGTGTTGAGATTCTAATTATATTTTTTTACAGCTGCGTGCTGCAGAGGAAGGGCTAATTTAATTGAAAAGAAACACATTTAGTCCGTTGCTTTGTTGGTGCCACAGCGTCAACAGTGCCGACCTCTGCAGCTGACATCGTGACGCTGACCTTCTGCTAACGGCCCCACTGTACATACGGGAACATAATTTCGCGGGGTGCTCAGCAGAGTCAATATGCTCCTTTTCTGCTCCATTTCTGCTCGCCTCCTCTGTGAATCATCGGCGTCGTTATATAAATGACTTTAAAACACGTTGAGACACCATCAAGAGAAATTACGCACGATTCCTGAGTCACGCCTCATTTAATGGGCTGGCTGATTTTGTTTGGGCTCAGCAGTTGTTGCCATCCTTCCGATGTGCTGTATCCCCGGGACACGTTCACCCAGCACGTGGCGGGCTGTTTGTTTGTGTGTGTGTGTGTGTGTGTGTGTGTGTGTGTGTGCACTTCCATACTGTATTCTAGAGAGACAAGCTTGATGTGTGTCTGCACAAATATCCATGCGGGGTATGTAAATCTCTCTGTGTGAGGATTAAATGGTTGAGGGGGCTGCTGTGAATTGCTGTTAAATTTCCGTTCCCAAAGGTTAAGTCCATCCAATTGCTTCGGGGAGAGTTCAATTTATATTAGCGGATACTCCTGGCCTCTTTACCCAGAAATAAATACAGACTTGCTTTGTTAAAAATGACTTTAAAGAAAGTGTAAAGGTGCAAACCCTTGTGGGGATTTCACGGAGATATAAATGGATCTGCTGAAACGATCGGGGAGTAAAAGTTCAGCTCGTGTTCCTCGGCTGTACGGGGAATTTTTATGGTATTTTTGCTGCATGTAAAATGTTGAGTAGAATGAAATTCAATACGTCTGTTTACAGGTAGAGACACCCCCGTCCGGGCTGGTCGAAAACATGTTTAAACAATGGTGAGCTTTACTTGCAACTCACTGAAAAAAAAAAAATATGATGTAAAGAAAAAAAGATTTCAGGACGCTCAGCCTCGTCCGGAGGTTCATCGACTGTGAAGACGCAGGCCAGGGGAAACACAACGCCGCGGAAGAGATTGTTCTGAGATAGCGACTGGCACGTCGCGTAAAGTGGGCAGTTTGGATGAACGCAGGCAGTTTGTATTATAATAAGACGGAGAGAATGAAGCATTTACAGTATACACTGTAGCACGATTCCCTCTACGCATATGGTAGTGCATGAATACATTACGGATGTGTAGTTACTCTTCAACATCAACATCTGGTGAGGCAATCTCAGCGCCTGGAACAATTCATTGTTTACCTCCATCAGTTGCAGTTGCAGGTTTCAATCGCTTGCAACTAATCCCTCTTTAATCATTTCTCCCATTCGATGAATATGTAGATTTCACGTACATATCAGTGTAAAGTGTCACAGCAAATAAAGGATGCGCTGAGATGAATCGAGGCCAGGCGGCGCTCCCCAGTTAGCCTGATGGTAAAGGCAAAGTCCACCGCTGCGAGGGCCATGGTTCAGTTCCCTGCCAGGGACCTTTGCTGCTCGTCACACCGCTATCGCTCTCTCTCTCTCTGCACACGGTGGCATTCTATCTCTACACTGTCAAATGAAGGAAAACAACAACATACATGTTAGAAAATAAAAAAGATATTTAGACCCGGTGATGATTCCCGTTGACTTCTGTGATCCACAGTTTTCATCAAGCACCGCTAGAAGCTGGCGTTTTTGCTTCTGAGCAAAATACCGAGACAACTATGCTAAAGATGTTTTTCATTTAATTTGGCACAACATTTTTAAGTTCCCCCACGTGATAAATTGCTGATAATCATCTGGTGTTTTCAAAAACTAATGACTAGTCGCACAGCTGCACTGTGTTTCGTGCTAATTGGAAAATGTTAGCATGATCACAGGCTAAACTAAGATGACAGACGTGGAAAACATCTTGCACACACCAACATGTTCGCATTCTAACATTTTGCTTCAAGTACACCTTTAAGTCACACCGGGGTCGCTAGTATGGCTGAAGACTCATCACTTGCAGTTGCTATTTGCTGTGTCTCAAGGTCCGATTCCCAGAAGATATTGTGCTGATTATATTAGTGTATAAATTGCCTGTCAGTTTAAAGTCAGCAGGGACTTGGATATAGGATGAAAAATTATTTATTGACACGTGCGCATTAGGGAGGATAAGTCCTCGGCTGTGTCGCTCAGTTCAGAATCCACCGACTCTCTGAAGACGCTAATGATTTTCACTCTGCGTGTGGCTGTTTATGATTTCTGATTTATCATTTCCATAGAAATGGCTGGGCAACACAATGCTATTCTCTTAGCGGCACAGTTAGGGGTGCATTTCAACCTTTGCAGGTGCTTTTAGACTTACCCGGTTTCTTTTTGTCTTGCTTGTGCAGGTCAAATGAGCTCAAAAAAGTCACGCAATCCCTCTATGAATCCTGCCGCTCAATCTTATTATCGGATAAGTGGTCAGGACTAAATTGAGGGTCGAGACGTTCAATATGTGAAACGTCTTTCTTTCGAGCAAGAAACGATAAGTCACACATGTTTAAAATAGGCCCCCGGCTTTTTTTTTTCATTTCCAATCTGAGCTCTGAAGTTACTTCTGAGATATCAATAAGGATCGAGTCGAGAGAAACTCAATGAAGCCTTTCAAACGGCAGCCTTGCGATTAATTTCAGCTACACCATGTTCCTCCCGTATCTTTTCAGCCATCCCACATCTACCACAGCACATTCTCCCTCGCAGAGATCTGTTGTGATATCAGATGAAAGAAGCGACTCTCTTTTTTTTTTCCCCCCTCTCTCATGTCCGCTGCTTCTGTGGAAGCCTCTCATCATCATGTAGTTTTCTGGTGAAACCGTATCTTCTTCAGCTGTGTGAGTGTGTGTGCGTGAGAGACTTGTGCGTGCGTGTGTGTGTGTGTGTGTGTGCTTCAGCGATGCCGCATGCTCATGTAAACTCCAGTGGTGAGGATTGACAGCTGAGATAGATAATCGCAGAGGGATGCAAGTCAGAGTGGAGCCATAAGGAGGGAAGTGATATGTTTAATACATGGAGATTTGACAGATTCAAAGCGTGAATTTGCCAACTCTATTTCCCCGCATAATCATACGAGTACGAGTACGTAACGATCTCACTCCGTATAGCTGCTGTTTGCTCTGCGTAATTTAAATGGACTGCTCTGACATTAACACAATGTAGCATCCTATTAGTCACAACACATTTGTCCCAGAATGGCCGACTGTAAACCATGACGCCGTGCGCCGTAATATCATCGCAGTGATAATTTATGTCTGTGTAAAAAAAAAAAAATCCACTTCCAGATCAGATCATTTGAATCCGCAAGAGGCAAACCGTCTCAAAACTAAGATTGGTTTCTCCTCTCGTGTCTAAAAGCCTTCCACTTCAGAAAAATAAGCCAAGCAATGTGGAATTTATGCGCACCAAACTTCCTAATAACTGCGACTAGTGAGGAAACTAACAATTATTTTCATTATCAGTGAATCTGCTGGTTATTTTCCTGATTAATCGCTCATTAAAATGTCAAAAATGTCCAAATACCTGAGCAGAAAATTGTTACATTAAAGAAGCTGGAACCGGTCAAATGTTATGAAAAAATAGCTGGCCACTAATCTTCTTTTGATCAATCAATCGAGTATTTGTTGCGGCTTTATTTGGGATTCAGCACCGCAGGCTAACACGTCATCAGCAGCAATGTGACCGTGTGTCGGTGTTGAACCAAGAGATCCTGTTCCTGTTATCTATTTCATATGTTATATGGGCAGCAAGTCGAGTGCTTTTTTTTTCAAAAATATATATTTCCCTCAGTTGAAACAGTACACCTGCTACGATCCTTATCCAAACCCAGAGTTGTGCTGATTGGGCCTGAACAGAGTGTAATGAGACTGTGGGACCCGCGTGGCGCCGGCAGAGCCTGCACACACTCCGAGGGGTCCGCAATCAGGAGGGCAAACCTGTAATTCTAACTTCTGACTTCTCTGGACTTTCGGTGCGTGCGAGCCAATTCTGTGTGAGTTTGTGTGTTTGTGCGAGAAGGCACGTAAGTGGCTGTTATTACAGGCTGTGCTCCAGCCGTTCACTGCCAGGGCAGAGGGGCGTCTACCGTCTCATTTTTGTCAGCACCCCAATCAGAGCGCTCAGGCCATCTCCTGCAGGGTGAGCTGCCCGGGGAGGCTCGTCTGTATATGTGTGCGGGTGACTTTTCTGCCCTTGCTGTGTTTGTATTTGTGTGTGTGTCTGACCTCTAGCTCCCCCCCGCTCCCCCCTCCTCCTCCTCCTCCTCCCCCCCTCCTCCTCTCGCCACTTCGGCATCACACACACCTCAAGGAACAACATCGCCAATCCGGACGACCATTCATCATTTCCATATTGTGGCCTTGATGAGAAAGGGTTTAATAATACATGTGCGAGGAGATAAAATCAGGGGAGAGAAAATTAATATTCTCTGAGCTTGTCAGGCTCATTTAAGCAAGCCCTGTGTTTCGTTGTGTGGCCTCTGACACAGATGATTGCGTGGGCAGCTATGCAGTTTTTCCTCATAATTACTTTTCACCGTGCCGCTCTTGTCCATTGTCAGCCTCAATAAGGTAGAGGTCTGTGGAGGAGAGAAAGAGAAAGCGAGACGGAGAGGCAGAGATGTAGCCTGTGGAGCATGGCTTTTTTTTTTTTTTTTTCCTTCTTCCTCCCGGCGAACGTTCGAACCAAACACAATCCTCTCCCCCTAAAAATACCGCTCGCTATATGCCCTCTTCTCTCGCTTTCCTCTACAAATCCTCGCGCCACAGCGGGACCCAGCGAGATGTCCACTGGCTGCAGCTCAGGCTTGATCTGCTGAAAGATTTGAGGAACTAATTAAAGCCGTTCAGATTTACTGGACTAATTAAGCAAGTACAGTCAACATATCAGGACTGGGTTGCTCCGAGAAGCCCACTGTAGAATAACTAATCCAGATTTTTGCCTGACTTTGCTTTTAAAATCCCATCTATTGACTTTTGCAGTCAGGATCATTTGCATACGGCTTGATGCACACCGATGTTTTTTTCCACATGAGACCGATTCTTTAATGTAGATGATTCCAAGGTGATCACACACAGGAGTGCACTTAAACATGCATCGCATCACTGCGTATATATCTATTTATACTGTATACAAGCGCATATATGTTTAACATTCACATGCCGGGCCTCTGCTGATCCAACCGTCCTCTTTGGGACCCGAGAGCGCGAACAGAATGGTAATAGTGCGGTAATTTACTTACTAATGTGACAAATGCCCTCTTCTCCACGCTTATCTGTTTTACTTCATCGCAGTCCTTCTCCGCTGCGCCCCAACAGCAGACTGAGAGCAAAAAAAAAAAAGGGGGGGGAAATAATTTAAAAAATAGTGTTCTTGGAAGCATATCTGTGCACGAGGCAGAGCCATTTTTAATTGAGTGTGCTGAGCGATGAGCCTGCTTGAAGGTGGTTTAATTTGCAGGGATGGCTAAACAGATGTAGCATCATAAAGTAATGTAATGGATTCCCCCACTCCACCCTGCCCACCCCCTGGCGTGAAGGCACACGAATAAGCCCGGCTAAGTGATGGCGAACTGAGAGAATGAATGGGAAAGAGGATTTTTACACTACAGATCCTTAAGTAGGAAGACTTTTTTTTTGGATGACTCAGTTGGTAAATACCAAAAGCCAGGAAAGTGATGATTGGCAGCCTTCATTGTGGCTAGAAGTTAGCGTTTGTGTGACGGTGAGAGTGTGCGTCATTTCAGAGTGTACATGAAGTGTACTCGCCTGTTTGTGTGTGTGTGTGTGTGTGTGTGTACACGTGTGTTTCTGTGCTTGTGAGCGAGGCAGTGGGCTAGATAAATCCAAGGTTAACTGTTGTCAAACCAGCCTTCGGGCCATGGCACTGTAGTACTGTAGACGCGAGAGCCATGAAGTGGTCCCCTAAGAGAGGCTGCCGAGCCCAGCTCCAGCTGTCGAGCTGCAAAGACGCACATCCACCCCGCATTCCCGACAACACAGACATATGTCACACTCCCTGTCCGAGCCACACTGGGGAGCTGTGGCGCGGAGGCAGTGGCACGCTTTCTCTTGGCCAGGAACACTCGGCCGGCCGAGTGCAAGTGCAAGGGGCCATGTTGCACAGTAGTGTTGCCACAGTACAGGAATTTCACAGCATGCAAAAAGAGACACACGCACAGAGGGCGAGGTCGGACGTGATCCCCTCTCTGTCGGCGAACTAGAGCTGGCAAGGTGAATGCCGCTCGTCTCTGCATTGGCTTGCCAGTGACAGATGGAGCCCAGGTGCCATTAGGCAGACAAACGACGGCTTCATTAGGACGTGCCACTGGCAAGTGATGAATGCTGCCCTCTCCTCGCCATATTTGGAACGAGATAAAAACTGGAGGGGAGGTGGGACGCTATGTAGGTTGTTCAGGAAGGCAGCTTTGTGTTTGTTTCAAGTCGATGCTTTTAGGCCAAGTTGAAAAAGAGGAAACGGCTCAAACTGAAAGTGTATCAAATGTGGGAATTACATCAGAGGAAGTCACGGACATTTTACAGCAATCAGCCATAAAGAGTGTGATACATTTATTTATTTTTTTTAATCTTCTGTTTGAAAGATGTTTTTTGATACAATTACTGATATTGCGTAGGAGCCAAAAGGAGCATACTGGTAGTGGATTCATTCTTGTCACCACTTTTCAAGGTTACCATTCATGTGAATTCGAATTAATTACATCGGTAAAAAAAAAAAACTGTCAGCCACCGACATTAATGAATGTTGTTTGGAAAGCAAACCATACGGCAGAGCAACGCTGCTGCTTGCTCACTTTCCATTTCCACTTCCCGCTGCAAGTTCATCGCCGTCTCAAACACGGCAACATCAAGATCACATCGTCATCGCCATCAGTACACCTCGCAGCATCTCCCGCCTCGCTCATTTAAAAGGAGGCAGGACTGGAAACGGGGGAGTTGAGGGGGACAGTAGAGGGGGAGAGGAAAGTTAAAGGTGAAGGGAGGACAGGGAACGAGCATGAGAGAGATCACCAGAGACAGAAGCGGAGGGAGAGGCTGAGAGAGAGAGGGAGGGAGGGAGCTGTGCCACGGGCCACAACGGCTCTCCCTCCCCACTCACATCCATGTGTCACCTCACCGTGTTGCAAATTAGGCTACACATGCTCCCTGGAGATGTCACAACGTATATCTTGACGGTTGGCTTGAATTTGCATAGGTGCACTCCGGGTTTTTTTTTTTTTTACAAGATTAGTTCTCATCATGGCCAGGAATCTATGCATTTTAATATACAGATCATTTTGATTTAACAGCTTTCAGCTGGAAATCTGTATTGGGATGTCGTGGTTCTCAATGTAGCTACATCACAGCAGCGGTCATGTTGCACTGATGTTTTAAAAATCATGCTAGTTTGGCTCACGTAACCATACGCTGCATTTCCAGTTGTGACCAGTCAAGTTCAGTAACATTTACTAACGACTCCACTTACAAACATAAAACACGGCTTCACATTAAGAACGTTTAATACATATGAAATACTGCTGAATAATAACTGTCGAGGAGAGAAAAACGTTTTTTTTTTGCTCGTCGCCGTTTTTGATTTAGGTTTATGGCATTTTACATTGCATCAATTAGCCTCGTGGCTTGTGGACTTTTTCCTCTAATCATCGCTTAACACATTTGCATTCATTATTTAAACCTTTTATTACTCACCGCTGGTCAAAGTCGCTGTATCTCCAGGCAAAAAAAAGCAAAAAAAAACACCCTAACTTTGGTGAAACAGAGCAGCTCGTATTGCAAGAAGGAGCAACAAGCCAGCGGACTACAGCCTCTGTTTATTCCTCTCTTCTGGTTTAATATCAAAATATGTCCACACAGTTATTATCGAACACCGTTTGAATGTAGAGGAAATAGTCATGCTTGGATGTAAAAGGTGACACGGACATGCCGTGAGATTTTCAAAATAAAGGTTTGTTTTAAAGACGATGATCTGGATTAATCTGTGTCGATGGGTCATCACAACCCGAGATGTTACAGCATGTAAACACCAAAATGTGATTATTCTCAGACGTAAGCGCTTCAGATTTTGAGGAATTAATACACGCCTGCTGCTATAAGATCAATAACCCAGATACTGTTACGATCATGTGAACCAGGGTGTGAATAACCAGGTCTCTTGTGTACCAAATGTCAAAATCCTGGACCTGAGTTAGCTCCACTGCTGGAGATACGTGCAGGAGAATAGAGCTGTTCTCATACCTTAAACATGACGGTCTTTCTGACCCTAACATTGTTCAGTTTCCACAGAACTGGTTCAATCGGTCGTGAAGGAGGAGTAAGTGGAATTCATAAAAGTCTAATAATAAGACATTTAGAGATTTCTGAGAAAATAACTGCCATTAGTGATAACCATATTCCTCAATCACCGGCTCCTGTTTTTCAGTAATAAATGATGTCTCAGTCACAGTTTTCCCTCGGAAACCCTGCTGTAATTTGGCTTCATTAAATCTGTAATGTTAGGGGAGAGAGGGAACCGGAGAGCCGAGTTTGCCGCGCGATTTTCTTTCCCCCCCGCTGCGCTAGAGAAATGTGTGCTTTGATGTGCTTGAAAGAGGCAGGATTCCACTTCTTTCTCTATAAATTCTTTCATTTATCCATCTCGGTTTAACAATTTCGAAACTGAAGTCTTCTCACGCTGCTCTCAGGGATGACAAACACGCGATCCGAGATTTTATAATTGTTTGCTTCTCTCTCGCTTGCTTCTCCGCCTCCCCCTCCTCTCGCGGTGCCATCCTGGGAGGCAGGTGCTCGGGTTACGGTTAGCGTTCTGCATTGTGGGCTCTGATGGGACTGGCGATGCATTATATTGTGAGCCAGATATTGGCGTCCCTCGGCTGCAGTCAGACGGACGAACGGATGCTGCCTGAGCAGCCTCTACCCAGGTGACGAGGCAGGAAGGCAAAGCTGCAGGGATCAGCCTCAAGCGCTCTGATCGTACCTGACACTTAACACGTGAAACCGACTAACTTCCAGCAAAATCGGTGTAAAATCACGACAATAACAATCAGCGTTATCATCATCATTATCATCATCACATGAGATATTCTGATTGAATTAAAAAGGGGGGGGGGGAGGCATCAGCAGCCAACCAGCTGGAAAATCACACACGAGCTCTCATTCTGATGCTGGAATGATCATTCTGTGGAGAAGCCAGTCATTTAATATGCTGTTTGACAAAGGCGGGCCTCTTAGATGAGCTTTGAAAGTGAACGGGGCTGTTGATCAATGGCATTTGTTTCCATTTCAAAGAGCCATTAAGGCAGTCTGACATGTTGTTTGGATGGCAGGTCCTTGTTGGAACAAACAGTTTGATTCGGAGTCAGTGTGGCTGTGGCCGTGTGTGCGCATCTAGGTCATGCATGCACGTAAAATACTAAATAAAAAGCGAGGTCAGGGATGCTAGGATCAGCCACAACAAAGAGACAATGGGATTACATCACTTTTATGCATTTTGAAGCGTAAATGTGTTCGTCTGATCCAGAACGCTAGACGAGTAAGGCTGTAAACGAACTGTTATCAGCCTCACATGACTTCAACGTCACCACCACTGTGTCGCAGAACAAAATGTAAAAATGTCCTTAGCTTGTTTTGGCAACTAAATGAAAAACCCATTAATAAGAAAAAAAACCTGCTGACTTTGAAAGAGGGGCAGAAATGTAGGACTAAATCCGTTCTGTGAGGTGAAGTGGTTCGAAAAGCAGCTTGCAGGCCTTCATTCACAAATAAGATCAGCATAGTTCCGGTGTTACACCTGCAGTAACAAGATCAACGCTCCTCTGCCTCAAATTACCAAAACTACGTGTCAGAATGGCTTCAAACATCAGATCTTCCTTCCCTGCCTCTGCACACAGTGATAATATCAGGTCAGCACTATAAAAACGCTGATACGCTCCTAAAACCACCCGAATTTACTGAAATTCTTTAAAGAACCTGCTGAATAAAAAGCGTCCTCTTCTTTATCCATGTTAAATATCAGGCCTCGTATCCTGGATATAACACTTGTATTGGATGATTGTGCGCCTCGTGATTTATGCCCAGTGTCAGAGTTCTGACCCTGACCGTGCAGTTAATGTTCTCTTTTGCAATAACTGTAACTGCAATCCTGCCCTTACCTTGAAAATGCTTCGGTGAAGTGACAATCTGAAAATCAGACGCGCTGGATGTAAAAAAGAAAATTTGGCATTCTGCTCATGCAGAATTGTCCAGTAATGTACAAATATGGAAGAATATCACCAAATCTGAGAGACAGACGGCAGTTTTGACTAATTATTCACAGTATCCACAATATGTTTTGGAATGAAATCCCTAAGAAATTAAAGGAATATGTACAAGCATTCATTTCAAAGTTAAAGTTCTAACCTTGTTGCATCACTCCTGCTGCAGACATCCACTGTCGCTGTGAACAGGAGTGGTCATCAGTGACATATAAAAGGAGCATTAGAGATTCTTTAAGTTCTCTGAATTACCCTCCTTCTCCCCAGGCGGCGGTTATACATCTAAATTCAGCTCAAAGACGCGGCGAGGTTAAAATATTCAAACATCCACCGTGCTGATCTGTGCGTGACTTATATGTCCTACTTTTTCCGTGCAATTCAACAGGAGGTAACCGCGCCGCCGCTCGCCAACGATTTTCCACTTGTGTCTTACTCGTCTCCAGTTCCATAGAGACCAGAGCCTTGGAAATCCTTCTTTTTTGTGTCCCTTTGTGTTGTTTGTGACAATCACAATCATCAAGTCCTTCCACCACATCACCGCCACTGAGATTACAAAGCCGATGGTTGCCGTCGCTGGCTCGTACAGGCTTCTACGTGTGTGTGTGTGTGTGTGTGTGTGTGTGGCTTTTCCAAAAGGAAGCGCCCATGCAGTGTCTGGCCCGGCCAGGTGTTGTGGGGTGACGGTGGACCTATTTTCCAGCTGACTGCACTTGTTAGAAGTCTGCCGGGCACACAAATCGCAGGGATTGATTTTGCTCAGCCACAGTAAAAAAGGAGGGCTGTGATTACGATGCTTCAGCCGAACTTTGACAACTTTCAGAGTCCTCCTCGCCTCCATTTTGTCATCCTCCACCCTTTTTCAGAAGAGAGCAAAACAGTTGTTTTTTTCGAGCAGCAAGACGAGCACAGGACACTTTTAAGTGTGTTTTCTGACAAGAGATAATAAGTACTGCACTCAACTAATTAGGTGAAGCTGAATTAGATGAATTATGAGTAGCTGGCATCGTTGGGCTGTGTAGCTAATTGGATCTTGGCGTGGAGATTTAGGGCTCTGACAGACCCTGTGAATAAACTAGTACAGTATGTTGCTTTCAACTTACATATATGTTAATTCAGAGAGCTGCTGTATGTACTGTGCATGGCTGACATACTGAACTTTCTGAAATATGAACCTCTCCATGTTGGGGCTCATTCAGGCTGTCAGTTCACTCCAAACAATCGAATTTGGCGTCTTCTTAAATGCTGTCAAACTGCTGTCTAATACGGCTCAACGTGCGAACGCCTGCACATTCAGTGCGACTGGAGGTCTGTTCAGTAACGACACCCACACCAGATGGAGCTTGCGAGTTGCGGGCGGAGGAGACGCGGTGAAAGACAGCTCCCCCGGGGAGACGAGCACAACTCTTTTTACTTGCTCTTGAAAAAGAAAAAGTCAAGCGAGGTCTTTTTTTTTTGTCCAAGGGAAACATCTTTGACAAGAAGCTTGAAAACATGGCAGCCTGGAGAACTTATGTATGACACGGAATGACAGGAGGTATTTGATTTTTATTTTCTGCTGGTCAAAGTGAGCGAGAGCAGAACAATGACGTCATGTGAAATTAAAGTCTTTAAGGCACTTTGCAACCACTGTGCGAGATTTGATTTGATTCGGATGTAACAGCCCGGCCTGCTGTAAGTCGTCACCACATTTCACCTTCAGCTACAAAACCCTTTGCTGCTTTAAGGCTTTCATCTAAAGGGGCCGGTCCTCGAGCTCGTAGAGCCTTTACAGCCCACCACTCGACTGGCACTGTGAACACGCCGCTCCTAATCCACCTCGCAATTTGGACGACTTGATTTCCTGTCGTGTCTGAATAATCCCCCTTCTTGATGTCGCTCGTACAGTACGACTGTCTTTCAGAAGGTATATGTGGTGTGTATGATTTCCGTATTATTCAGAGAAGCAACTATCTCCTGTTACTAATGTGTTTTCTCTTTTGTTGGGGGCAGTGCAGCCTCTCATTTCTGCTTGTAGTGGCACGATACGAGGCGGTCCCTCCTCGCCCTCAAACAGCATGTATCTCCTCGGCCTTCTGCCAGAGCCCTGTTATTTAGTCTTCAAAGCGAGCCAGCGTTGGTGTTGAAATAACTGTTATCAATATGCCAGGAACATCTGTTTCTACATTTAACAGTTTTTTCTTCTCTCTTTGTGTGCGTGTGTGTGTGTGTGTGTGTTAGGTTTTTTTCTCCCCCCCTTTCACTTGTGTCCCTTCACCACAGCAGTGTATCAACAAGAGCAAGAGCTCATAATTAATCCAGCACATGTAATTGCATTTCAATCCATCTGGGTGCTCTCGTGACGGCGTGATTCTCCTGCATGCAGATGTGTCTGTTCCATCACAGACTAATAAGCCTCCGCCAAAAAAAAAAAAAACAACCCTTGCTCAAATGCAACCTGAAGATGAGAACGGAGGGAAAAAAACAAAACTGGAGGCTCGCTGGGTTGGGTGCCGCGATCAATATGCTCCAAAAGTGATTTTTCTTCTCAGGCCAGCCTCGGCTGACATGCTGAAATAGTGAAACCGTCTGAAGCTGCCGTTTCCTCACTCGCCCATTTACACGTGTACTTCGAGCGCCTGTGCTTTCTAAACCCCGACTCCATTAAACTGTGAACTGTGACCAACATGGCACCCGCCTCTTCACACCTCACGCTAACCACGAGGTGAAGAGTGGGCCAGGGAGGCTAAATAGAGCACGAGTGGGATAGAAGTGGGGAGCGAGGGAGAGAAACAAATGTGAGAAGATGTAGAGGTTCACTCAGGGTAGCACTTTATCAGCCGGGTGCAGCTCCCCCCTCCGCCAGACTGGCCTTGTGTGTTTACGTGCAGAAAATAGGGCCTATCTCAGGGCTACAGCTCCAGCTCAGGAGGGCTACGCCTGCCTTCCCTGCTCGCACACACTCACTCAGCATGGAGTTGAAGAGTTCACCCGGCAGGCTTGGAGTTGCTTCTGATCCGGTAATATGGAGAGGGGAACCTCAGGCAGGCCTACGGAGAGAGCTTGGGCAAACGCACATTGCTGAGCCCAGCTCCCTGTGCAACCGCCCCACCCCCCCCGTCACCCCCATCACCTCCGTCCTCTCACAGCCACACACAAGGACACATGTATAATAAAGACATTCGGCACTCAGTTTCCTCCCTTACGTCGCGCTCGCAGGGTGACAGAAGTTGAGCTATGAAATCGGCGGAGATGAGCGAGGGGTTGTGAGTCGGGATGGGGGTTAATGTCATGTGTGCTAATGTCTTTGCAGGTTTATTCAGTCACACATTAACTACGCTCCAGCCTTCTGAGTGCTCCATACGTTAACTTACACAAGACAGCCTCTGCAGCGCGGAGCTCAAGATATGAATATGAAAGCTAAATAAATTAATGTTTTTTTTTTTTTTTTACTGTTCGGAGAGAGAAACACAGAGAGAGATTTCTTTGCTAAAACGGAGGGAAAATGAGCTCTCATTCTTCCCGCCGCCTCGGGCGATGCTTTGACAGTTTTTGTGCCCAAGTGCCCGTCAGCCTGGTGTGAATGAGCGGGGAGCAGGAGGGAGAGAGACGCAGAGATTTGACTGGGAGACACATCGTTTGAAAAAAATAATATTAATAAGTAGTAATGGCAGGCGTGGGACCGAGACAGTTCAGTGGAGGGATGAAAGATTACGCGCTCAGCGACAAACTATACCATGCCGCTTGTGTGTTGTGTCTGCTTTGCAAAAACCACATTGATTATAATTGCAGAACAAGCGGCCTGAACCTTCAAACACCAACAATCCTCACAAGCCTCTCGTGTCGGTTCCCCTCTGTCGATGTTTCATGCGGCGCCTCTTGAGTTTTCTGACCACTGTGTGTTTGTGTGTGTTTGTGTGTGTGTGTGTTCTCTGCACCATGAGTATCTGCCTCAGGGTGGGAGGGGGTATTTTTTAATATGTGGATCTCACTAATGCTTCTTCTGCAGTCTGATGGTGATTGCACTCCTTTGCCCAGTTCTTTCATTCGTACCAGAGGACCTGGCCTCATCAATGATTGAGCACGGGCTTGCACAGAAAGACGAGCAGCGAGCCGACAGGCTGGGAGCAGAGCAGGAAAGCTGGTTTTATTCTCAGAATCGTTCTGTGTGTGTGTGTGGGCGGAACAGAGGCCATTTTCCAGCTGAGGAGACACTGGTTTACGTTTTGGCCGGAGAGGCTGTGCAGGAAAGCTGGCTAAAGAACCAAGAGGGTAAACAGAAATGGAGGTGTGTGTGATTCTGTGTTGAGCCCCGCTGGTATCCAGTGCAAAATACCCAAGAATCCCAAAGGTGTGTGTCCGCCTCCCATCGGCTCCGTGTCTCAAGCACATGCTATTGCTATCTTTATGACCTCATCATGGCGAGACAGGCTATATTGGCGAGCCCGGGCGGTGAAGCGTTGCTGGCTCTCCTGACTCTGATGGGCCCTGCGTGGCCTTGCCAGGAGGGATGCGTGTGTCGATGGATGCAGATGGCCTCATAATGAGAGACAGGGGAGGATGGATACAGTCATTGGTCTTAATGGAGCCTCGTCTTTATTTATGAGACAATACGCTGTGGTTTCCTAACAAAAGAGGGGCAGGGATAATGTCATCACTGTCAGCGTTATACCCTCCCCAGCGAGGAGTGCCATAACTCCTGCTGTCGAGCGTGCAAGGATATACCACGAGCAGACATTAAGAGCGCGAGCTGATGGAGGCGGTTTGTGAAGGGTGTGTATTTACGAGTGTGTTGAGAGGATGCAATGTGGAGCGGTGGTTCGTGTGCGTGTCCACTCAACAGGAGCCACTTTATTGGCACTGTTGGCCCTTTTTTCATTTCATGGACGGGAAATCTTTAATTGAGCCTCGCCCGCTGTCAGCCAGCGTCCCCTCCGCCATCAGTCTGCTCGCCACAGCTTCACGCCCCCCCTCCCATGAAAATCAATACTTGATCGGCTACTCGGGGTGGCAACCTCATCCGCAGCGCAGTTCGTTTTAATCTCGGGGCTCTGGTCCGCAGGAATGACATAATGAGAATACTGTACCTGCAAGAGGAAGTGAGAAACCAGAGGTAACGTCCAGTAATTGTTTTTTGTTTTTTTTTTTACTTTGAAGGTTCACGGGTCATTTATTGTCCTTCTACAACTCAGAGTTGAAAAAATATTTCTTATTATGGCGTTTTGAGGATGGATTGAGCCGTCTCACAACCCGAGGAAAGACGCTGCTGTAGTCTGGTGCTACGGCAGAGGGTACTTCTGTATCTTTTGCCCGATGGCAGCTGGGTGAACAGATTGTGGGTTGGGGGTGAGTGTTGACTTGAAGTACCCCTTGGTCTCATCTCACCTGACCGATAAATTCTTCTTTTTTTTCCACAAAAAATCTTTTTTTTTTTTATTCTTTGGAGATTGAAAAGGCCCATGTGAGCAAGAGAGAGGCAGAGATACACAGAGGGAGGCACTGAGAGCTGCAGAAGCAGAGAGCCAGAGAGTTCAAGGAGGCTGACCTTCACTCGATACGCTATTGATTTGCTCGTTTGGGTTCACAGCAAGAGTCTGACACTGGAACTTAACAGCTGAAGGCTCCATCTTGAGAAGCAGATGTGAATAAGATCAACTCCCATCACCTCATTTTCCCTTTCATCCCCACCTTCCCCCCCGACCAAAAATAAGTAAGCCTCCAAACAAGCATGCGAGAATGAGAAGTGTATGTTGTTGAGAAGCAAAACATCTTACTGCTACTTAGATCTGAATGTCTCCATGCCAACGTTTGTTGCTGTTTGTTTATACTGTACATAATTTATGTTTACTGTGTAGTTGTTCCACCCCTGGACGTGGATGCATGCAGTGCATCTGAGCGCGAACAGTCCTTTGTTTGTGTTTGTTTAAAAACCGTCTGCCTCGGCGTAAAAACCCGCTTCACCTCGCTGACATTTTATTTGAAACGACTGGTCACACTATCCTCCGTACTTTCTCCTTCTCTGCTTCTCCTCTTTTCTTCTCCTTCTCATCCGTTGCCCGTCTTTTCGTTTTGCCGTTTCTTGTGTGCAAAACGGGATATTCAACATTTATGGTTTACAGAAGCTGTCATGTATAATTCAGGCGTGATAACTTCTCTGATGAATTGACCTTGAGGCGGACCGAGGCTTTTGATTACACTTCACTAGCCCGATGCTACAGCTGCTTGAAGGTATTGCGTGGGCTATTTAGGAGCTGTTGCTCTCTGTTTCTGCTGATGCGCACTGTCCCCTTGCTGTCGGACATGGTGCATGGGCATGCTGCATGCATGAGCACATTCATGTGTTCACTCAGTCTAAGGGGAATTTTATACTTTTTTTTTCTCATATAGATATTTTGCATGGGTTTGGTTTGGCCAATTTAACTGGTCTGCTGCAGCCAGTCAGGCAGATTATAAACGGCTAGTTATAATCCAGAAGAAATCAGAACAGAGGCACAAAAGCTCTACCTCTCATTTCCACTGCAAGAGGGAACAGTGGAACAAGATTTAAATGGAGGAGCAGGGATTGGTGACGAGCCAGCAAACTGCTGTTGACAGCGCTGTGTTCCCCATAGTTTTGCAGCCCCACTTTGAAGGCAGATTACTGTGGATTAATGCCGTCGGCAGATTTAAAGTCTACAATGTTACCCTTTGACTAAAGGGGAGCAAAATGCACTTGAGGTGAAGTGGGTGTACGGCACAGTCACATTGATTAAACTGGCGACATCTTGAAATTGAGTCTCAAAGCAATTTAAATGAGGGCATCCAGAACTAAAGCACATGAAAGGTTCTGACTATCATCAGATATCCACGATGTGAATTTTGTAAAGGTATGGGTGATAAGATGTTTGACGTTTTTTGTTTTATTTTAACGTAATGAAACAACTTTGTGTTATAGTTTGCAAATGCAGACACAATTTGCAGGCAGGTTAAGAAATTAAAAAAGCAAGTCCTGGATCCAAAATCCAAAATGCAACAAAAGGCAAGAAGGAGAATCCAAAAAGTGAGAGAGATGGAAACAAAAAGAGGGAATCCAAAAACGCAGGATGAAAACATACGAACCGACAGAGAGTGAGGAAAAAGGCTGAGAGAACAGACAAAGACGGACAGTAGAAAGTCAAACATGACACGTCAAGATATGATCTAATACAATCACACAAGGGTCCCCCAAAACCCAAACCACGATATTTTGAGTTTTAAATTTAAAACCTAATTATAAAAAAGCAAAATGATAGACAGCAGAAATAAGTTTCTTCATGCGCACACTGTCTGTGCTCCAGGGGCGCAAATTAATCTGAAGTAAACAACAGAAAACCAGAGACAAAAACAATAAAGAAAGTTTAATTAATTTGGAGATTATGAGTCATGTATACAAGGCAAATCATGGCCTCCAACAAGGTACTTCTCAAGTGTCTGGGTTTTTCAGAATTGTTTCGCTTAGTGGAAGTCTGGGTGTAAATTTTTTTTTGTTTTCCTCGTAGATATAATTGTTTAATTTAATGTATCTGGTGGTATTCTTTCTGAATTTACCTGTAGGTCAAAACCCATTCCAGTTATTCGCACCTTAAGATAACTTCTCACGTAACTGGTAACATCATTTTGGCGAAATGGTTTTGGTCACCCGAACAGATTGACTTGTCAGAATCACTCGGAGTGGCGATTTCAACTCACTCATGATTTCTCAGTTTACATTCAGCTGCTGTTCAGTACTGTAATCCTCTAAATCCATTTACTCTAATTTGCACACCAAAGGAGAACCACGTGTTGCAGAGCCCGGAGCACGAGTTAGGGGTCACGCAAAGCTGTCATTACCCACCCTAGCAACTTCAGTTGCTGCATCTTCTGTCCAATTACGTTGGATGTGTGTAGATGACATAAGAAAACACAGTGAACCGTGGCGTTCCTCCGGCAGGACCTGATCCCGAAGAACAGAAGACAACGGTCGACGTGACTCTCAAGGCTCAAACATAATTGGACGTCATAACATTGGATGATATAAAAAGGCTCATTTGCTTCACTTAATCGGCAAAATTAAGGAGAAATTGGAAAAACTGAAGAGAAGCAGTGTTAAAATCCAAATATCAATTAATGAAACTGTTCATCTGGGCAGTTATTTTTTTGTGTGTGTTCACTGAGAGTGGAACTGATGTATGTTAAATCATCTAAAAAATATCAATTATACTTGTTACTGCTGATGACTAAAGGCGTGACTCAGGGGAGAGTCTCTATGTAAAAACGTTTGCGGTATCACGACCCCCACACCCACGTCGCAGAATTTGAACAAATCTTTTCTGGCAGGCGGTTCCTGAAAGTTGGCACCCCTGCAATGTTCTTCTGAACTCTCTGGGCATCAACCCTTGTTTTTCTCCCCCCTCTCTGCACGGGAATATTTTTAACACACTTTGAAATAGATAATCAGTCAGTAACACACGCAGGCGTCATCCTTTACGGTTTGAGCTTACTCCTCACGGCTCTTATGCTACAGAGCAGATTTAGACGGGAGGCTGTGACGGCACATCAAGTGCTGTGTGGTAGTTTGTTACGCCTGCTGCACATGTGCAAACATCTGCATATCATCGCCGTGGCTCCATTTATCCTCGCAACATTAAATCCATTTACCTCTCGCACGCCACGAGTCTAAATCTGGGGCCGAGTAATTAAATGCCTTTCTCTTCCTCCATTAGAGAGATAATTAAGTAGGAAACCGGCACTCGTCTCATTGCTCTTTTATACGAAAGCAAATGGGGTGCTGGGATGGGGTAAAATAAATGCTACCTTGACTGAGAATATCCCGATTAGTGTAGCCATCTTTAATTTCTCCATCTTTGTCTCTATTTTTTTTTGTAATCATCTCACTCTCTTTCTCTTTGCTTTGGTACTAACAAGCTCACCAGGCGTGAATAAAATAGTCGGCGAGGACTTCCAGCGTCGTATCGCGTGCAGCTTCAGGAGTCGCTTCATCTGTTCTGCTCTCCGGAAGAGGACACACCATCTCTATAATCTCGGCTTGACAGTAACAGTTCACAGTTTTCACAGATGGGTCCTGGGGTTTCCATTTTTACAGATCTAGCTGCAAAAATCTGTGGCGGGAAAGTCGAGAAAATGGAGAAAACTCTCACAATTGGTGTGAAATCCAAATAAACCCTCTTATTTTAGCACCAGGGTGCTATTCCATTGAGGATTATTGGAGATTAGGAAACCAGTGAATATGGAGTCTAAACATGCAGTAGAATCCTGTTAGCTATCTAAAGAGGCATGAAGGTAGTGTTAGATGAGATGAGATGAGATCCAGTGATAGCGGTTTCCAAGATAAATATTCTTTGAACATTCATCCAGCCCAAATGTGGAAAAAAAAATAATAATACTTTTCAAAACTAACTTTGGAATTTAGGTTAATGAAAGCAAATCATGGAGTGAGTGCTCTTTTTATTCTGCCTTTTTTTTTTTCTTACAGGGTATCTTTTAACACGTGCTCCATTATTGATTTAGCTCCATTTTTAATAATCGAGCTAAATGGATTTTTGTTACAATTCAGCCTCAGTGATGAGAACATGCTGTGCTAATTTGAAGGTTACTAATGAGAATTTTTAGATTGAAAGAAAAAAAAAAAAACAAAACAAGAAAAATTTAATTAAAATGAAACCTTTTGAGCTTTTTCACTTCTCGGTCCTCTCACAGGTTTTTTTCCAAAATTCATAAAAAATTACATAAAAGCCAGGCAGCTCGCTTTTTCTCCTCTGAAAAGGGGGGAAAAGCGTGGCAGGGCACATCATAACCTAGGCGTGAGACGCTGCAACATGCGAGTATATGGAAGCCAGCATCTTTTTAAAAGCCTAAAGCTGTCGTCAGCATGCGCAATGTTCAGAGACATTCAGGCAGATGTTCCTGCTCAGGCTTGATTGCCTTCGCCAAGGCCCATCAGGGATTGCACTTAGCCTGGCCCGAGCTGGCAAAAAAAGACACAGAGTCCTGAGTTATTTTAGCTATGCTCAGTTCCTCCATTAGGTACAGCTGAAATATTGACGCTGCTTGCGCTTTTCACCACTTTTCCTCTGTGGATCCTGTGCACCTAAGGTCAAGAATTTAGTCTGACTAGGTTTCCGTGTTAGCTAACAATAGCTTTTGTCTCTCCGTGCTTTTGGCATTGCCTGACTGATTCCTTGTCAGAATGCTGTATGCTTTTCTTTTCTCTCTTGTCCCAGAAGATGTATTCAATTTTGTGTCCGTCTCTTCTGAGGGATGAGCTCAAGTTCAAACTCTTAATGTTACACTTTGGGGAACTCATATTGTTTGAACTGAATAAAAGCTAAAGTTAAAACTGAACTCAGTTTGTCTAGAAGTGTCCACTTGTCATAAGGGACATGAAAATATTGTCTTGCATTTAATGTTACTGTTGTAAACATTAGCTTTAATGACGCACTTTAAGCAGATGCATCTAATGTCCAACATTAAGCATTAAGCTAAGGGAATACTCCTTTTGTTTATGTGTGTTCCTAAATTAACTAAAAACTACAAGAACAAACACAAAAAAGAGTCTTTTTCAGACACCCTGTTTCTTCATTCTTACATTCCTTTATTCTTATAATGAATAATCCTGTACAATTAGCATTTATAAAAGGTTAATCGTATACACAAGACAAGAAAAACAGAGAAAATATGTTTTATAAGTTACAGCAAATGGAAAGTACTTGACCTAATCGTTAGACAAAAGCAAACGTGAGGCAGAATCATCTGATCTTTGCAGTGCAGAGGGACGATAACGTGCGGTTTGAACTCACTTCTCAACCTCAGATGATTCAGCCGCAGGTACATCCTGTTTATCTGTTGATCAGCGAAGGCAGCTGAACACATCTTTTCATCTGCTCGTATCGCGCGCCTCGTCACCTGCCTTCTGGGAAGCTACCTCGCTGCACGCCTTGAAGGTTAGGACTGAGGAAAAAACGACGGCCTTATCTTAATATTTCAGATGTAATACATAATGATGCTGTTTTTTGCGGAAAACTTGATGGTAACAAAGCCGAAGCCTTAATCCTGCAAGAATCAGCATATTACCTTGTATTTCTAACAAAAGAGCCAGGCCTTTAACACAACCCTGTTTTATATTTTAGTAAAAATACCGTCATGTTTTTTACATTATGTCCTTCCAACACAAATTGCTGCATGTTCCCCTGATGTCAGGATAATGTGCATTTTCATAATATTGTTATGTAACAGTCATACTCACATCTATAATGCACTCAAATCCCCATTTTTCCTTCCCTTAACAGAAAGACTGTTATTATAATGGTTCTTCAGAAGGTATCACAGTTTCATAGCATCACAGTTTACATATTGCACTATTATTATTTTGGAGATATTTTCTCAGAAGGTTTTTTTAGAGTTGAGCAAACACTTAAATATGATTTTACAAAATATTGTTTTATATGTATGAATCCTAATATGGCTGAAATATATTAGATTGTATGAAGACTGTGCAAAGTTGCATAATATGTATCAATATTTACATATTATGTAAAGAACATAACGTGTTACATAAGTGACGTGACAGAATCAAAGTTAACCCAAAGCACAATCTTGTTCTTAACTTAACCAAGTAGTTTTGGTGCCTAAACTTAACCAATACACTCTGACAACATTAATAACAGTCCAGAAATCATAGTACACAATTATATGTGATATTCTTGTCAGCAGGCTTTATTTGCACATGTAAAACTGATGCTACAGGGATGAGGAGAGCGCCGTACTGTGAAGTAAAGTTGGTTCGTTTTCCGAACGAATCAGTTCTTTAACGTGAACAAACTGACCTGATTCCACGTTTCACTTCTCTCTCGTTCGTTCTTTCGTTCTCACAGATGAGTCGCTTTGTTGATCACTGTTTAGGTATCAGAGTGGTGAAGAGGACTGAAAGCCAGCCAATCGTATGCTGAGTCTAGGACACTGTCGTCGAATTTTAGCCAATGAGGAACAGGAAAGCATAGCAACCGTTTCCATGAAAAAAAAAAACCCATTTCATTTCATTCGTGGCTCATCATTCTCGTTCAGTCAGTCGGTCACCCTTGGCTTAACTTCAATACATGTCAATTTAATGTCAAGGTGAATACATATTATCCACTGTTGTGTTGTCTAAAAGTACACATAATCATCATCATCGTCATGTATTTGCGAATACAATACAACGAACGAACGAACGATGTAAACGATTCTTCCTGCTGAACTGACCGATGGGAACTGAATCTCAACATCGAACAATGAAATCCAGCTTTACTATGAAGCGTTGAGAGTCGGGAGCGAGAATGTGTTGCAATCAGTTCTTCTTTAATGTTGTTTCCCTCCTACGTATGTTTAGGTGCTTTTATTCCTCACCTCAAATACTGAAGTAGAACCAGTTAGAATTCACCTTTTAAAACATTACAGTGCGGATGATTTGTGCCGGCCACGTAACTGTTTTTTTTTTTTAGATTTTGACCTTTTGCAAAATGGTTGTCAGGAAAGCAACATCCAGTCTTTACATGGACCCGCTTTAGTTTTGCCTGATCTCATTTAAATGGCCCAAACATTTTACTCCTCCGGGTTTGTTTTCCGCTTATTATATGGCAATTGTACATCCAGCTGTAATTTGCAAGCTGTGTGTCATTACGAGTCACCTCCGATGTGCCTCCTGGCTACTGTCATATCATTCACCTCTCCTGAAAGTGACCTAAAATCTGTGCATCCACACATGGGGATAGGAGAGACTGCACTCCAGCCATAATTACTCTCTTCCATATTCATGAGAGAGAGCGCCCAGTGTGAAATGTCAGTGTTTCCCCACAATGCTTTATCCTATTCTCAGCCAACTCTAATTGGACCGGCGCAGGTAGCCTAAGCGCAGGGAAAGATGGAAGCCAGCCTGGATTGTGGTCAAAGGGGCCTGTGGTTGAATTTTATCACCCCACCGCAGTATCAGCGCAGAGACTCACCAGGGCCGGATGGCCAATATTCAGCTACCCTGGGGTAATTAAAAATGTCCTCCGTTTAATTTACACCCGGCTGGTGAAGCATGATATCATTATTGGAATGCATTATAATTCAAGGTTATTATAGGTCTGCTGTGTTTTTTTAGAACAGGCAATCGTAAGATGTTGGAAACCTATTGGAGAGCTGCGATACTAAACACCGACTTATTACAGCCAAAAAGAAAAGGTGCAGCCGTCCTCATGTGCATTATGTCATCCTCTTCCCCCCCCCCCCGGGATGTGACCCAACACATCTCCACACATCATGAGTTCCAGGGCGCTGACAATTTTTGCAGTGACAGCAGTGTTGTGGAATCGCACCTGGTGGAGAGCTTTGCATACCTGCTGTACACTAGCATCTGTTATACGGGCCCGATTAAGTGTGTGTCGATGCAGACGCGCCTACGCCGACACACTCACACTCACAAAACACGGAGACAGCTCGGCAGCTGAGCATCGCCGTCCCTGTCACTTTGGTAAGTGAAGTGAGCAGGGTGAGGTATGTGTGCGTATTAGTGTGTGTGTGTGTGTGTGTCTTTTGTTTACGTGTGTGGACGTATGTAGGAGCAAAGGTGGCAGGCGATTGTCTATTGTTCTACAAATTAGCTGACAGTCGACCTCCAGCTGGCCCGCGGGTGACACACGTGGGCTGAGTGGCAGGTGCGAGCTTTGTTGCCACTCCGCGTTGCTTTTGTCAAAAACAAGCAGAATTGAGCTTTCAAACGGCGGCGGAGGCGAGGGGGTTGTTTTTGAATAGTCACTCTACGGCGCACTTGAACGCACAATGATGCCGCTTTCGAAACGAGACTGGCTCATATTGTCGTCCTCTCATGAGGAGAGTTGAGAGCGGAATCTTGGACAACACCGCGATGGCTCTTAGAGGAGGTGTCGAATTGAATTTCTGACTGTCCTTCGTGGAGTGTTAGGCCGCCGTTGGGTCCTCTTTATTCTCTCTCTCACACTTTTCTCTTCTCTGTGTTTGAATCGATAGATAGCTGTGCCTCAAAAAACTCAGGCACCAATCTGTTCGTCCGGCAAGGGCGTCAATTTAGCAGACGTAAAAGCTAAAAATGAAGATGTCATGTTGCCAAAACACTTATCTGAAATCCATGTTTTCTATGGTACAGTCCGTGGCGGTCCTGCTATCTGTTCCACCCACCAATACCGCACACTAACAGGTAGAATACCCTGCAGCATGTGCACTGCAGCTACTGCTTACCTTGTGAGTGGCGACAAATCTTGCAGCTGTGAGAGATACACAGACTTTTAAAAGTCCTGTCTTGAAGAATATTACCTGCTATGCAGCGTCCTGGTACGTGATGAAGTCTATATAGTGGGTAATTACAGTATAGTTGGTATTTTATCCTGTCACAGAAATCTGTACAGCCCGTTGAATTCTTTGGAAACTCTCCTCACCAGAAAAAAAGTTGTTTTTCAACCACTTAATACCAGCTTTTATGACATCCTTCTGACAAGCCACCTCTTGTGGTCTTAAAAGTCCTCACAGTCCTTTTTCAGGTAGCATGATGTTACTTTACTGGTGCAATCTGACCACACGTCAATCTGTCAGCTGAGCACCACCATGGCCAACGGTAAGCATCTGTGGTTCTAGTTCTTGCAGTGCGTCCCACACCGTTGGCATTAGTTGACAGTTGTCAGCTGCTTTTTGGACGACTGAGGATGTGGATTCGGGAGAGAGAGAAATCACTTTGATTGTTCAGTTAAGCCAATTAGTCTACAGAAGAAAACAGAAAAAGAAAGCCCCTTAAAGCCTCTTCAAATGATTTCACCGTTTAGTGCAGTTTTTCCATATTTTCTGCCGCCGTCTCTTCACCAGTGTCATTTGCAACTATTCCTGATTAGAAGTGTCTCTACTGTACTCGCTCGTGTGTTGTCAGCTACATTACTTCATCCCAAGGTTTTGTACATCTGCAGCCTCGACTCTTCTGGATTCAATTTGGAATGACGTATACAGACTTTCGTTACTGTTGGTGTGGAAAGGTATTTCAAAGAACATAAAAGCTAGTTAACCGTTGGCTTTATTCTTTGTGGTTTGTTCCATTGCAGCTTTTTGGCAGAGACACAGGCGATGTTGGACGACAAAGCAGTCAGCCTTCATCGGCACTAGTTCTCTGATGTCTGGGCCTTTAGGTTTGAGGTTGAGAGGGATGGTTGCGTCAATAGACTTTGGCACAGGAGTCTCATTCCTAAAGTCAACATTAGTTTATTCAAACCACGACCCTGTTCTTTCCCTCGCTGTATCCGAGTGTCAAACATACGGCGTGAACTTGCTCCTGCACGTTTAAGACAGCATGTGCTCGCGTGTGCATCAGCATGCCGTCCACACTCGAGCATGTGAGTGTGCAGATGAGTACGGGCAACATGAACACACATTACCTTTATGATGGTTTCTCATTCCTACACCATCCCATAAGCAATCATTTCTGTCTCTCGCCCACTGAGCCGTCACATGTATCACACGCACGGCATAAAATCCCCGGGCACATTCTCCTTCAACGAGGTATGATCCATATTTCATATATTGCCTGTAAATCGCTTGGCCAGAACTGTTTTGATGAAGCCCTGGAAGTGGCAGGGGGCAGATTGGCTCTGTGCCTGACGCTTACTGTACCTAGAATACAAAACAAGCCTTCCACACAAACTGTAAAAACGCTGTATACGGGTATTTTTAGTGTCAGTGTTCAAGGTTGAAATGCTCTCTATTACCATTTCTCAGCAATCTAAGTGTGTTGTACCAGTTCATCATCATCCTCGCAAACCCGGTGTGTATTCATTGGAACCAATTTGCCCAAGTGCGTTAAGACGGGGATTAAAATGTTGAGAAATGGAAAACGGCATCATCAGCTACGTGAAATAGAGCAATCAAACTCCCATTCTGCTGTGGAGAAGTGCCAGTTCGGTGAGCCCTCTCCTCCCTCTGTCTTACATCAAACAACGCAGCCTCTGTGCGGAAAGAAATAAGCGATAGAGGCTTAAACAGAATCTTTGCAGTGTGTCTTTTACGCCATACTAGATTTTTAAAAATGCAAAGCCAACGTGTCAAGTCATTTGAGCTCCCTCAGTGTCTGGAGTTTGATCCAAAGTTTATCGCACTTTCTCCTTCGACCCAGCTGTCAGAATGAACGTCGGCCATGAATATTTCTGCTTGAAACTCTTCACTTCTTTTTTAGTTGCAGCTTTTTTTTTCCTTTAGGTTCAGTTTATCATGTTTTGGCTCAAAATGCCTGCTCTATTCCTGGAGATGTCCCCGACTTCTCCTTTTAAAAACATCCAGCAGATTCAAACGTACACATGTTGCAGTGAACTGTGGTCATTGTCGCTGCAGCATTTCTGGCTCTCTAACGTATCTGCGGTTTGCAGAAATGTTAACTTGCAGACGTTTTATCCCGGAGACTAGGCTGCCTCCCTTGATGGAGAGACTCAACTGTGTGTTTTGTGAATGTGCGAGCGCTGGCGGCTCAGTGTGTTTATATGTGCTGATCCCTTGATCCTGCATCACCTTGAGGCCGGCAGCTCATGTGGGAGACAACATAGATGCGTTCTCTCCCCCCCGAAACGCCTGCAGAACGTTAATGTTGAGGGGAAAAGGGGAATGAGGATGCATCAGTTTCGCTACTGTTCTAACGCAAGATCTCATGATATCCCACCCTGCACCTACACCCTGTCACGCATTCACCCAACAGTGAGATAAGTGACAAGGCGACATCATCATGTGGCATTCTGTGTGACGGGGCGTCTCTGAAGGTATCCCCCCCTAACAGTCCTAGCACTCTAAAAAAAGGAGGCACCAGTTTAACCACATTTATACTTGTTATAACATCAAGCTGCTGGAAAGAAGAGAGTCAGCAACACACTTTTTTTTTTTTTTTTTTTTAAATTGGGGCCATCAGAATTACCAGAGTTGAACAAACAGTTCCCTAACAGAAGAAACGGAGACGAGAACATTCACACGGACGGTGTTTTCCGCAGGATTATTGTGTTGCATTGCATCATGCTGTGCAAGCGTTACTTTGAAGGAATAGTTTGACGTATTTCACTTTTTTTCTTTGCTGAGAAGATAACCATATCAGTCTATTAGATATGTTGCTGAAGACAGCAGCCAGTGATCTCATCGCAGCACAAAGAGTTCGGGTGGGAGACGAAAAATCTGCCTACCGGCCCCTCTGATTTTCTCAAATTAACACCTTTTATATACATTTTATATAATACACACAATGCGATGGAGTAAAAACAACGATTCACCGTTTGTAATCCTGAGCTTTAAAGGTGCTTGTAGGAAGATTTTGTTAATTTCAGATGGAAACAGGCTACACAGTGCGCCTCGCCTGAAAATAGGGCTTGAAAAGGCTAACCCGAAGCTAACAGAATTAGCCTACTAGCACCCTAAATGTTACACTAACTACCAAATAATAAAGTGTATAATGCCAGAATTATGTAGCATCCGCTGTCGTAGCACCAGACCACAGAGAAGAGAGTTCATTTTTTATTCATTGGTTAGAATCTTTTTTTTATTTTGTTTGTGTGTGTGAGAGCTTTGTTATACAAGCTTGTGTTGTGTAACGACTATCAATTTAATCTTCAATCTTTAATCTTAGTCTGATGCCAAGCACTGCGTGGTTTGGCTTTTTTATTAACTAAAGAGTCGATGTGTGTTGCGAATGAAGCAGCTCAATCCTTCTGATTTGGAAGCAGAAATAATTAACAGCAGTGGCTGAGCAGCGGGTAAAACAGCAGCCCTGTCAATAAAAACACAAACACACGTGCGAACGCAGAGAGCGGAGGGGAAGTGATGCTGATTCTGTATTGCTGTTCGAGATCGGGGGGGACATCAGTCGTGCGTCTGTTGTTGCCATTTCATAAACAAGATATGTTTATTACAGTGTGCAAAAGATTAATAAAACTAGCTTATGGACATTTTGGGAAATTTGCTTTCTCGCTTTCTTGCTGAATTTTCGATGAGAGGATAATTTCCAACGGCTGCTTGGCTTAACAGACGGAGTGTTGATGGAGGGAGGAAACAGCTAGCATGGTATTATCTGAACATTACCAAATCCACTGAGCAGAATTTCTGAAGCTCAGGATTTAATCTAGTACGTAACCCCGATGTAAGACAGGGAATTGTTATCATATTTTCACGGTTGCTCATATTTCAAAATTAGAAGTAGAATAGTTTTCCGCTCCTGTTTCCAGCCGTTGCTAATATGCTAAACAGACTCTTCGCAAAAAATAGTGAGATCAGCTTTTCCTTCAAAGCAACACCTGCACTGTGTGATGCAATCCAACACAATAATTCAGCAATAAACTATGCCTGGCTGAAGGTTATAGTGCTGATTTTTTTTGTGTGTGTGTCAGAGAAACTGTTGATTCAACTCTCTGGTAATTTTCTAGGCCCTGTTTTGGAGTGCTGACTCTTTTGTTTCTAGTGGCTGGATGTTTCAAAATGTGTTATAAATGCAGTAAAAACTGGCACATCGTTTTTTTTGTTTTTTTTTTAGAGTGCATATTTATCTCCGGGACCTTTTGGGAGGATACCATCGGAGACATCCCATCAAGCAAAGTGCCACATGATAATATCACCCTGTCGCTTATCTGTGTGTGTTGGGTAAACACATGACAGGAGTGTAGGTGCGAGGTGCGATATTATGAGATCTGTGTTGGCCAGAGAAATAATTACAGAGCCAGCAACATTTTCATAGGTTTCGCTCAAGAGTAGTTTATGTCGAGAAGCGTTTTGGTGACGTGATGTGCAGTGAGGGATCAGAGAGAAGAGCAGATTTGCTTTTTCCTTTCCGAGATTGGGCTGTAAGAATGTAACCCCACGGAGAACAGTTATCTACTCTTCAGGGTGGGCTTTATTTACACGGGGGTACACTTATAGCTCTGTTCAATAGCTTTGATGCTCCACCGTGGAGATGGCCTCCCTCTTGAGGTAATTCATTCCTTTTTTTTTTAGCTAAAGCAGGCTGAATCAATTTGCATCTGCTGTTTTTCAAAGTAAAATCTATGAGTAATATCTGGACTCGGCCCTGCGCGCCCGACGTGGTGCCTGTTTACATGTGGAGATCGACTGTGTTGGAAAGCAATCTCGAAATAGAGACAGCCACTGTGAAATCTCAAGAACTTGCATCTTATTGCAGGATTCGTAAAGCTCTCTGTATAGCTGCGCGGCACACGGTTTGTTTGCTGTGCGGCTGGCAGATGTCATTTGCTGCTGATCCTGCAGCTGTTTCACACCGAGGAAGGATTTTTTTTATTTTTTTTTGTGAGAGTGGAAACTTCATTGGTCCCTGTAGGGAAATTTTCTTTTCACTCTATTTGATCTTGCGGGGAAAGCTTTTTCTGCAGAGCTGGTATAGATTCTTAATTGCTGAAGGACACTTGAGCAGAGTCGGCGCTCAACCACCACACGTGTCTTCCAGTTGAAGCAACTTTCTAATCAAAATGTTTGTTTCCCGAGAACACTCAAACTTTCATTTGTCAAATGAGTTCATTGTCTGTATTATTTTGCCCTTCTCAGTCTTTTCCTTTTATTGGTCAGTCTCAGACATGGCCTTTTCTTTTCTCCTCTCCTTGGCTGTGTCCCAATTCAGGGGCTGCATCCTTTCGAAGGAGCATTTGAAGGCCAATTACGTCACAAAGCCGTGTGAAGGCTGTCCCAATTCGAAGGCTCCTCCAAATGCACCCCAAAAATGCGGCCTTCTTTTTCCTCTTTTTGAATGGATGCTATCCTTTGTTGACTCACATATTCCAAGATGCTCTGTGTGCTCGAAAAAGAAGAAAGAAAGAGAGAAAATGGCGGCATCGCGTGGCGTAGATCGTCACTTTCGCGGGCTGGCCAGCGGAAATCATGATGTAAGGGTAAAACATCTGGTGACGCAACCAGGAAATGCTCCAAAGGCGAGACCGTCCCATTTAACAACGGTTGATGCGGCCTTCGAATGTCTTTCCGATGGACTCGTCTTCGAAAGCCGCAAAGGCCGAGTCCTTCGAAGGATGCAGAGTCGCCTCCTCACTCTTGACATTGAGACTGGTGTTTTGCAGCTTCTATTTAATAATGCTGCCAATTGAGGACCTGTGACTTGCCTTTTTATCAAACTAGAGACTCTGATGTACTGTTCATCTCACTCGGGTGTGCACCAGGACCTCCCACTCCTCTTTCTAATTTGGTTAAGGCCACTTTGTGTTGTTCTTTGAGGGGAATAGTACGCACCGTTGAATGAGATCTTCAGTTTCTTTGACAATTCCTCGTATGGGAACAGCCTTCATCGCTCAGAACATGAATAGACTATTTTTAGACTATTATGGGACCTACAAATGGTGATGATTCAACTAGCTGGAGCTAGAAGGAAGGGCAATGTTAAATATTTGGAGCAACAGTTGTGCTAACGTCATGGCACGAGGGTTTTTCGACTGATCAATAAGCCTTTAAACACGATAAACTTGGTATAACTAGCTGTAATTGCACTATTTAGTCACCGTTAAACACCACATGGATCCAGTTTCCACAGACTTCTGATGCGACGGGCTCTGATATACTCTGGTTTGAGAAAGTATCTACATCAAAACCCATTTCTTTTTCATGTTGGCTTTTTTTTCTCCCCTTTTTAAAGACTACTGGTGTCATAGAAAACCGTCTGAGTCTCCTCGGCAAAGGCGTTCTAAAAATATCGACTGTCTCTTCAGTACCTGATGAATATTCCCACACAGGAACCTTGTTGAAATAAAAAGCCTAATTCCTTACACCGATCTTTATTTGTGACAAATAAAAGCGGGGAGAGACGGAAATCGGTGTGTGCAGAATAATTGTCTGTTCTGTTGAAACTAGGTCTTGGGGGATTGTATTGTTCTCAGCGCAGAGCCCGAGGGAACAGGCTATGATGTGGGTCTTTTTTTTTTCTTGATTCACGTTTTATATAAAAACATAAATATACTTGAGCTGTTTAGTCATTCATTTTTAATACGCTCCACCAGCATATGTGAAATATCTTCACAGCTTCTTCAAGCGCTCACAAGTGTCTACGAAAAAAAAAAGATGCCGGAAGTTGACGGCAGCTGCTTATTTTCTGTTCTGATGGAAATGTTTCAGTTGTGTTTGTCTTTATGTGTTTATTCTTTCGCAGCTCTCTTTGTTGGCGTTTTGTGCGTTTGTGTTTGTATTTTTAGTTTTTGTCTTGGTTCGGCTCACTCGGCTCTGAGCTGTTGTCCTCCAATTTAGGTCTCGGGCTTCATCCATAAGTTATACGGGTGTTACTGCATTTTTAATCTTTTAAACAAACGGCCACGTTTCAATTGCTGCTTGTCAGTTTTGATTTTATGATTCATTCATTATTAAGTGTGTTAGGCTGCAGTGCAGTGCTACGGATGGATTACTGCACTTTAGCCATGGGCAGGGTATGAGTCTACTGTGTGTGTGTGTGTGTGTGTGTGTGTGTGTGCGCGTGTGTGTGTGTGTGTGTGTGTGTGTGTGTGGGTGGAGAGGACGGGCGTGTGCCTGCACATGTTTGCATCGCACCGTGCACGGCTTTCAGGTTTGTCTTAGTCATGTCAGAGCAGATGTGAGTTGGCGCACAGCACAGCACAGCGGTCCTCGTCCGGCCGCATCAAATTTGTATGTTGAAAGGCGCTTTTTTAAAAAAGTTTTTGCTTGATTGAATCATCTAAAATATCCACATAGCCATGTGATTGATTTTCAGAAGGCCTTGAGTGGAAGAAATGTAGCAGGTGGACCTGAAGTGAGGATTCTTTGGTCAAACTACGATTTCAGTGTCAAGACAGAAACTTTTTAAGCTCATCACATCCTTGCTGTGTTCAGTGTTCTATTGATCAATGCTGTCGACTGGAATATTCCCTTTTCGTCTTGTTTTTATCTCAATAACTGCTGGACTGAAGTGATATCTGATGGGATTTCTTCACTCTATAACGAGATCACTGACTAGGTCTTCTTATCTGATCGAAAACACAGACAATATGACGATGTGATAGATTTGTTTCTGATACTGATGGGCCCCATGTTTTTCCTCCAGCTCCATCCACAGGACACATTTATACTTCCCCTTAACAGTGTGTGTGTGTGTGTGTGTGTGTGTGTGTGTTGTTTACCCTGTCTAACACCCCTGTACTGTGGTTTGTAGCAAACACTGCATCCTCTAGAGGCTGCTGCTGCGACTTTAAATTTTTTCTGTAATCGTTTTTCTCGTCGCCTTTTCCCCAAGTACTGTACGGTTTTTGGCAATGTTTTTTTTAACCTCAGGGTTGATGCCTATGTTAGAAATGAAGCAGCTCAATGCTTTTGACTTGGAAGCACAAAGAACTAACAGCAGTGGCGCATGTGAACTACCGAGCAGCAGATAAAACAACAGCGAGCACAGGCGAACGCACGCACATGCATGCGCAGTTCGGTGAGGAGAAGCGAAACTGACTTGAAAGACGGCTTCAACTGCTGTTTGCTGTTATCCCTGTCGATATTGTTGTCGGCGTGATTTTTTTTTTTTTTACTCGGGAGTGCGTCGTGTGTCTCCTGCGCCGGGCTGCGATGCTCCAAATTCCCAGCAACGCTTTCTGTCCTCTGCCAATCTCCCCTTTAAAGCCTTCAGACGAGCAGAAGTTTGCATTCGAGCGCGTGGATGTTGAAACATCACACTCCTGCAGTTATTTCAGACTTAATAAAGGAAACTAAGAGAATGAACCATGAAAACATTGGATTAACCTTGAAACCAGCCCAATGGATTTGCCTTCCTCTAGACAATCATGATTAAGACAACACAACAAAAAAACAGGCTCTTATCTAACTTCCATTAAAAACTCCAAAGAAGGTTAAATTTGTATATTTTTGATTTTTAACCGACAGGTTTTCTCCGTGTGTTTCATATGCATGAGCTTCCTCTGACAATTGCAGCACTGTCTGCAAATGATTCAAATCTCAAAAATGCTAATTATGTGTTAACTCTGAGTAATGTGTGGGAACTGAACGGATTTACTTCTCTCACCAGTTTTATTTAATTGCAATTTGAAAATCGGTTGTTGAATGCTCGGTCAGAGAAAACAGACAAACATGGTGTCTGTACAATGTTTATGTTGGAAAGAACATATCTATCTTATCGTTCCTACAGTTTCAGCTTCACTGTGTAAAATAATGTATGTGTTGAGTTCTTCAACTTTTTCAACCTCAGTTGAGTACAAACACATTTTAATTGAATAGTCCCCTCATTTTGATTCTGTTTCTTACTTTCATTATGTTTTGACTTCAGTACTTTCCTCACAATCATGGCAAAATAATTGGCAGAGCTTTCATATATTTCTAAATCACCATTAGGACTGTGTATAATGTCCTTTATACTGTCTTGCAATGATTGATACATAAAAACATGGTTGATATTGAGAATCCTCGAGAGTTGCAGCCCTGCCAATGACGTCTACCAAGTCGTGCATTCAGTACAGCCATCGCTGCATCGGTTGCTAATTGTTCCACACAAAAGGTTGACTGTCTGATGGTTTTCGGTCTCAGATCATGAGACGAGGTTAATAGAGAGGTTAAAAGAGTTTGTCCCTTCTCTTCTGTGACATTAAGATGTTTTGCGCTCCATTTGCCTGTGTGTAGGGCAGCAGGAACAGACTTCATTTGTCACGGAGAGACACCACAGAGAAATCAGAATGTAAAACACTAATTAGGCCTGATCCTGACGAGGGTTCATTACCGAGTCAGCGGGAGACTCCACGCTCCCGAGATCCTCATTGGTTCACCAGTTTGGAGCAAAACACGCAGCGTTTCATACTCGTGCGTCGGGGCGTGGCACCGCACTGGAGGATACTGCGTATGCAAGTGTGTACTGTACAGGTGGCTTGTTTGCTTATGCATGAGTGTACGTATGCAAATGAGGAAGAGGAAGGCTGGCTGCCGAGCGGCCGCCGTGGCTGGCGTTCACAGGAGCGAGAGCCTCCATCTGCAGCGTAAACGCCTCAGATTCCCTGTTGAAAGGCAGAGCACCCCGATGAGTCGTTTCAGCAAGATTGCGGATCAACTGCTCGCTCTCTTGTACCGCGCTATAGAGAGAATAACTACTTTCTGGATGGTCCGCGGTAGCTGTAGGGGATGGAGGGTAATGATCAAGGTGACATATTTGCTTTCTTTTGTTCTGTGCGCCAACGCGAGGCGTGTGCGTTTTAAAGTTTACAAAAGGACGTTCATTCCTAAACCCGACTTGCATCATCACCTGACAACGCACCACAGCTCATTTCAACTTTAATTTGCTTTTATCGCAGTCATTTCCAGCTGATATCTGACTATATTCTTCAGTAAAAATCAAAGGAAATAGGATTACTTTTGACACAAGCAGCGTTGTATGTTCTCAAATCAACAAGATTTGACGTGAAATCACCTTTACATGTTCTGCGGAACAGAACAGACAAATGTTTTAAATAATTAGAAAATGATGTAACGTCTTGGCATCTTTCATCACATGTCCGACAAAATGATTGACGCAAACAGATAACTCGGATGAAATGCCAGCGATGACACGTGTCTTTGTCGGCTCGCCAGCTTTTTGTTATGTTCTCTTCACGAAAGATCAGACTCTCAGCACGAGAACGACAGTCAGCCTGCCCCGAGAGCAACACATGCAGGCGGCAGCAGCACAGCAGCAGCAGCAGCAGCAGCTCCTTTGACTTGGAGTAAAATGAAAGCGTCTGCTCGCCAAAAAAAAGTAGTAAGTTGATGAGCCTCAGTAAAATTGCATGCAAATTCAATTTTTCAGTGTGATGATATATTTAGCGCAGACGGCGCTCTCATCGCGATATACAGTATTTAACAAAGGCTGCGGTCTTGTCGAATCTCAATCTGCTCTGCACCGCCGGTTCACATTTACTTTGGAGTTTGCTGTTCTACAAGCCACCAATTATTTCACATGGAGGAGTACAAGGAAGGAAATACAAAGCTGTGATAACTTTAAGATGCGCAGACGAAAGAATAGCTTAACTTTAGATATGCTGTTCAGTTGCAGAAGTCCTCGATATCTGATACTTTTAATGAGCTTCTTAATGTGAGTGGTCGGCTCCTGCAGCTCATTTCTCCGGTCTTAAGAGCTGTTTTGGTGGTTTCACAATAGAGATTTGTGTTTTTGCTTCAGTGTTTACCCACCGGTTTGATTTGGGCGGGGCGCAGTTGGTGAAAATATGATGGAACATACTTCCCTGCACATGCAAACCTAAGACAATCAATCAATCAATCAAGTCTGAACAAACTTCACGCCTAGGGGAGTTAAATAAGAACCATGAGTGACGGTTTTTTTAATTTTAAATCACAGGACACTCACAGTAAAATAACTCCTGCAGTTGGAATCACATCAGCTGTGACTCGTGTTGACATGTTCAAGTTCTGATCCATCAGTTCTCAGCGGTGATTACTACATCACGACGCGAATGCTCAGAACTGATGCCCATGTTCAAACACGGCCTTCATCTCCATCTCCAGCCACATACCTGTAAAGTTTCACGACTGCATTCTGAACAGTAGGTAAGGCGCCCCTCCCCCTCTTGCTTGGACCGCCACCATCTCCTAACTCAGCCTTCACTTAGATGTCAGCTGCGCACCTGTTTTGGACTGCGTCGTGCATGTGTGGCGTCCATCAACACACACACACACACAGATATAAACACCTGGCAAATACCCAAAACCACTTCTGTAGATTTTCCTTCAGTAGGAGTCTCCAGGACTACACACACACACACAGTCTATGAATTATAATGAACTACTATTATCTGAATTTAGGGCATCAGTTCACCCAAGTTGCCTCTCGTTGTGTCTGAAGTAAGAAGCGGCGCTTGTTCTCCTGCGCTGAAGAAACAGTCGGTGTGAAATCTGTGGGTTATATATCTCGAGTATCGAGAACACAATTATTGGTGAGAATTATATTGGGGTGAAGGCTATCTTTATCCAAAGAAAGAAAAAAACAGAGATTGTTCATTACTTTCTGGCATCGGCGAGCAACTGAGCCTTCAAGTCTATGGATCTCCTTGTCAATAGTATGATTACAGTAGCAGCATAGTCAAACCGGTTAGTAGATAAATTGTTTCTTTTGTCAGATGTCACTGTACATATTTACACCACATTCCCTTTTATTGTTAATGATATTTATTCTGCGGCGTAAACAGACTCTGCTATTGTCCCGAGTGCTGCAGCCTCCTCTTTACACGGATCAATGGATGTCAGAACCTCCTCTCTTCTCTGTCGTTCATTTGCCCCTGAAACATTATCTCTCTGTTGTGTTTTCACAAGCAGTGCAATAATTGCGCCCCCGGGTGCCTCCAATAAGAACTCCTCCTTCTACATCTAAAAAAAAAAAAAGAAAAAAGAAAGGAGGACGTCTTGATTAATGCAGCGATTCAGAGTAAAGCCCGAGCTGTGCGGTGGCGGTGCACAGAGCACTCCTCAGAGCCCACAGCGAGTCGCACGTCTCAGAAAGTTTTGCTGCACTCGCAGCACATCAGCGGCGCTACTACCACTCCGAGTACACGAGTCCCCCTCTTGTCGCGTTGATGCATCTCCGTGTTGATCCAGAAGGTCAGCAGCCAAACGCTGAACGCTCGTTGTCGGATCAAATTATGTTCTGGGAAGAAACATGATTAAACTGCAATTTGACTTTGAGTGTTTATTTCTCCCAAAGGCCCCGCAGACAGTCTCCTCCCTTTCAGAAAAAACTCAAGGATTGACAGAACAGGGACTGGAAGCCCCTTTTTTCTTCTCTGTCACTTCTATTTGAGCGGGGAGAGATTTCACCCTTTTGAAATTCACTAAATCTGTCGCCATGTGCATAATGCAAGTATTTTTATTTATTTCATTCTTTTTTTAGTTGGGTGTTTTTCAGCTCCGATAGGCTTTCAGAACCGTAGAAACAAAGACGGATCGAGGCAGAGGAGGTCACATGCTGTTGCGGGGGCTCGGTGCGATTCCAGGAACACCCGACACTTTTTAATCACTGCTATTAGAATGCATCCTTTTCAATTTTTCCCCTCACTCTCTCATTTTTCTCTCCTCCTCTGCCGTTTGTTTTCCTCACCCCGCTCCTCTCTCTTCCCTCCCTCACATCTCCTCTCCCTGTGACTAAAGGCAGCCCACTCCTCTGCAGTGGCTGCCTGCCTCCCTGATTTGCTCGCTGCTCAGGGAGGATTTGCATAGGCTGGCCCACTTGCCGCCTCTCCCCTCCCCCGTACCCTCCCCTCCTCTCCCTCCTCGCCCTCCTCTCCTATGTCCCATCATCTTCGCTTAGTTTCACCTGAGCCCGCTCTCATCCTCTCTTCTCTCTCTCTCCACCGTTCTCTCTTTCTCCCGCTCTCTCGCCGCTCTCCCACCCCCTCCATCTTCTCGCTCCCTCCCAGCAGTTTCTCATTTTCTCATCCTCTTCTTTTTCTCCCTGGCTTCTCTCTCTTTCTCTTTATCTGTCTGCAAATCTGTCTGTTTCTCCCGTGGAGTAATACAAAGAGCTATCAGTCCGGGGTCTCTCTGGGTTAACAAGCCAGACCACTTCACTTCACTGGGGACATAAAAAAAGAAAAAAAAAGAGAGAAAAGAACAGAGGAAGAGAGAACAAGAAAGTCTGACAAATATTGGATCCAAACTTAAAGACGGAGATAAAGCACGAGTGGGATTTTCACCTCTGCGTTGAGATCCTGCAGCTGAACTGTGAAGGAGAAGGGAGGTGTGTTTCTGCCGAGGCGATAGGGAGACAGAAAGCTCACAATTTGTCCGTGCCGGAGTGTGTGGAGCTCCTCGTCTCTCTGGCGTTCCCTCCCTCCGTCTCTCCCTCCTCCTCGGTCTCATAGCCGAGGCTGTGTGTTATCTGTGGCTTGACAGAGCGGGGCTGTGCAGAGCAGATCGAAGCGGAGGGAGCGGGCGGAAGGCTGCAGCGCAGGTTGTTCCCCCCCCCCTCCTCCTGTCACTCAACTTCTGCGCCTGCAGGTGGAGAAGGGCGCACAGGGACACATTCCAGGTGTTGCCCGCGAAAGTGTGCAGGCACAAGCTTGCCGGTTTGCTCGCTCGCGCACGCACGCACACGAGCACGCCGCTTGGTCATCAAAGGAGCTGCCACAGGGTGATCCTGCCGAGAACAGAAAGTAAAGACATATTGGATTCTGGTTCAAAGAGCCAGCGAGCAAACGAAAACAGCGGGAGAGCTGCTGCCTTCTAACGACTGGAGTCCGAGAGACAAGCCCGAGCTGCGTTTTGTTTGGAGGGAACAGCTGGATTCTACCCTGACAAGGAGCGTGTGTTGATTTCCCTCTGCTATGGAGTTGGCCACTGTATCCCGGCTGCAGGGAGGTCACTTTTTCTGAGATCCTCGCACATCTGCTTTACTCTCTTTTAAATATCCAGTTAGGGAGGGGGGGCGTGAGCCATGCTCCCCAAAGAAAAGCCCCAGGAGGGCCAGCTGTTCTGGATGTTGCTTCTGGCAGTGGGATGGATGGTGCTGGGTTCTGCCTGGGGCTCCTCATCCTCATCCTCTTCATCCTCAGACCTCCATCTCCTATCCCCTACCCCCGGAGCCCCCTTGCCCCCTGCCCTGCCCCGGCCCGATCACTCGCAGGGGCCCAGGCACCACCAGCCACCTGTGTCCATATACCGCTCTCCGGCCTCACTACGAGCCGGCCACGGTGAGTCCTGTCACCTTTTTCGCCTCTCCCTCCTTTCTCCCCCTCTTTTCCCCCCCAGCTTTCCACCTCTCTGTCCATTTATCATCACGGCTGATCTGAGCCAAAAGGAGCCATCTGTAGCCACCTCTCTGTCATTTTTTTTTCCCTCTCTCTGTAACGGACTCGCTCACTTCCTCCCTCCCACTGTACCTCTGTCTTTGTCTTTCTGTCTCGCTCTCCCTCTCACTCGTCCTCCTCTTCCGCCACAGCACGAAGAGATAACCACAGTTGACAGCAGCTGTGCATCACGGAGCTGTACGTCATTTATGAGATTATAGGTTTAATTGTCAGTGAAAGGCACTGACAAGCAAAAAAACACCCACAGTGACTCTATCAGGCGAGGAGCAAGCCGCGACTCTGCGTTGCCACGATCCCACCTGCTTTAATGCTCCCTGTAATTGATGATTGATGGAGAGTGAGGATCTGGACAGCGCTTCCCCCTCGTCTTTAATAAGCACGGCCCCACTTTTATCAAGCAGTCAGTCCTTGTACATGTTAGGACTGTGTGAGACGTACGTGCGCTGTGGTGTTTGAAGTTGACTCAAAATGTAACAAGCCTGTTCAAACGTCCACGTAGGATTTCATGCCTGCGTTATCTCGTCTAACAGCAGTGCGAGCTTTTTCTTCTACGCCGCCGAATGTACACACCCAGGAGGGGGAATTAGCACCGCTGGTCAAATGCCTTTTTTTTCCAGTATTGACTTTTGTTTTATAGGTACTTAATGTGATCTATTTGCGCCATTATCTGCCACACAGGCATCAGGGGAGGGATCTTTAGTTTGTCGGACAGAACAAAGTAGATGATTTTTTTTTGATTTTTTTTACAGCTTTTGTGTTACCGCGGCATCATTAAGTGGCTTTTATCTTAAGAATACATAGGATTTGTGTTTTCGTGGTAGTCTTTTGCAGCTGTTATATAATCATTTCTCCTTCAGTTAGTGGCTGTAACTGCAGACTGGAGTGTTAATAAACGTGAAGACGCACGTAGTTAATAAATAATTTGTTCTTAACTACGTGAAGCTCTGTAATTAATCTCGGTGGGCGTGTTTTAAATCCGAGGGAATGACCCCGGCTCGTGGTCTTTTGCACTCCACGTCTTTCAGCGTTTGAGCCACATTTTACTTTAAAATATGCATGTGCTGTCATTATGATGAGAAGCAATAAAACAAAACCATCCAGACAAAGTTGAATTATCAATAATATACTACGTGCAAACCAAGGCTATCTGAATTTCAGAAGCGGTTCCTTTGCAGAAGTTGCTCGGCTATAATATTAAAATGAAATACCACTGAAGAATATTTTAACATAATGCAAAAGATGCCTGGAGAATTTCTAAAAGGAACAGCGGGCCGAATTTCAAGGGGCCTTTTTGCTTTTTATATTCTGCTATTGCAGCATTCAGGCCAATCCGGTCCGTGCCTTTGTGTCACAGCAGATCAATCAATCCCTGCGGGGGGATCGAATCTGTTTGAAAAAATACATTTGAGCCAGGTCCGTGCTTGACTCCTTTTAACACATCGAGGGCTCATTTTTTAGCACGTTGAGGGCTGTTGGAGCAGATGAGCCTGACAGGCAGCGAAGGAGGGAAAGGGAGAGGATCTGCATTACTAATGTGGAGTGTGCAAACCATACAAAGTGTGAGAGAGAGACGGAGAGAGAGAGAGAGAGAGAGAGAGAGAGAGAGAGGCTGGGCAAGGACCGAGTGGCAGCCATTTAGAAAAGTCTGTAGGTATGATGCACGCTCCTGTGTGTCGATAAACATGCGACGACTGATTAATGCAGTGACGCTTTCTGTCTCTTTTGCCTCGAACGTTGGTTGCCCCACCACCACGGTTGATGTTGCTTTTATTCGATTAAGGGCAGTGAATATACTTTATCGTCATGTAGAATTTGCGTGACAACCTCTAACTGTGTATTAGTTGGCTCAGATTGGTTCCGGTTGACTTTTTGTCTAAATTTGCATGCAGAATGTGGTGACGCAGTACAGAGCGAGATAAGAGCGAGGACAGAAATCCGGAGACTAGAGGGCTCGTTATTGTGTGTACAAGTGTGCGTTTGTGCGTGTCACCCACACACATGCAGCGCAGCGTGTGTGTGTGTGTGTGTGTGTGTGTGTGTGTGTGTGTGAGCATTGCCTATTTACAATTCAGCAGCAATAGCCTGACCCTGGCTTTTTGGCGTGAGCGTAATTACAGATTCAGAGGAGACCTTGGAAGAAAACATAAAGACGCAACAGATACATGCTAACGCTCGCTTGTGTATACACACACACACACCTACTGTACGGTATACGTGCACACACAGCGCCACACACAGGGATGCAGGTGCTGTGTGTATACATTCAGACACCCTCACAGACACACTCGGGACTCAACGCCCTCTGCATATGTAAACTCTTAATTAGAGGCAGTGACTGGGAATGATCCTCTCTGTTAGGGCACACAACACAGCCAAGGTATTCATGAATAAGGGAATGTGCTCGGGCCGCCATAGGCATGAATATCCAATCATTTATTTTTGTTTACTTGATTATTTATTTATCACAAAACTTAAAGAGAAAAAGTGCTTTCTTAATGGGCGATATCGCATTCGTTGTTGCAGGAGCCCGGTGTGATAAGTGGCTGAAATAATAACATTTGTGTTTCCATAATTCCCTCGATGTCAGAAAGATGTTTCTTAATCCATTTGCTGTGATTTGACACCACCTACACACACGTGTGTGTCAGTGTCAGTGCCTGTGCTTTGGGGTTGTGTGTTTTACGAGTTGAACTGACATGAACAGTATTCGGTATGTTGCATGTTCCCCCCCTGTAGGGAGTGTGAAGTCAAGCTATAGTGCTGACTTATCAATTATTAATTATTTAAGTCAGTGGAAAATATCTTTACTGCGAGTTATAACAGTGCTTTAGGACATAACATGTAATCATTACAGCAGGTCCACCCGCAGACGAGTGTTTCTTTAATGTGTCACAGCTTCTGCGAATGTATAGAAATAATCAGGACTAGTTGTTAAATCCACATCGGGTGTTTTACGTATCGCCGTGCATGAGCTACATATACGGCGAGGAGCACTTTGAGCGATAGTAAAAGCATCATCGCCTTGCTATAAATTGAGCAGACATTGTTTAAAAGTGAATGAGTCAACTGAATAACAACTGTGAGAGTGCTTTGACCTGCTTTGAAGCCTTGCCCTTAGCACTTAAGGAGAATAAAAGCGGGGGGGGGGAGCATGTGTGCGCGCCGTTTCGCCCGACGTGCGTATGTGGCAGTCGTTTGATGCCGGATCACCTTGAAGAGAGTGGCTTTGGCAACAGCGTCTTCCACGTAGAATGGACCCGCGCTGTAGTATAAGTCTGGAGAAGGTTAAAATGGAGGGGCGGCGGGGGAGGAGAGGCGAAGATGCCTTCGTATTTTTCTCTGAGGTAAGCTCCGGCTCTGTGATTTGAATGAAGGCTGCATCAAATCCGTCTTTTCTTTCACAAATTATCAAAGGGTTGACATTTTGAGTTTGAGTCTGCTGTTTTTCTTCCTCGGGCCCCTTGACACAGTGCGAGGGAAAAGTGGCAGTATTGGCACTCGGGTTTAACTGAAGAATAGCGTCTTCTCACTGCTGCAAGAATAATTGAAAAGAAGGCGAACAAATTCTCATTCTGGGAAGAAGAAGAAGAAGACTCTAGTGGAGGCTTTGGTTCAAAGTGTATTCAAAGATCCGTGTGGTAAATATTTCTATAAATATATGATGTGTCCACTTCAGGTATCCCATGTAGAATGAGAGCACTACTTCACCAACAGTAATGTGCACTGGAAACATGTTGACTTATTCATGTTGTCGCCATGTCTTTTTGTTTTTTTTAGATGTTTAGCCATGCTAGCAGCATATCTGTGTTGCTGGCACTTTGGTCGGTCAGTCCGCGACTTTGGTCTGGACTGAAATATTTCACCAAATTATTTACGGATTGATGTGAGATTGGATTCAAACGTTCAAGTCTCCCTCGGGATTAAAACCTGATTTGCAGAACTTGTGTCTCCCCCTTGTGCCCCTCAGCGTTGTTTGAATATGTTTAATGCAGATAAAAAGATCCTCTGCAGGTTGAACTGTAATAACTGTAACAAACTAAAATGACTCTTGTTGCATTAAGCGCCGTCATCGGGTCAAAATATCACTTTGTCCGGCCCCTTCCGTGTTTGACCAGTTGAAAGGATGGTAGCATGCTAACGTGCTAAACACGGGAAACTAAAGAGCAAACTAAACACCTGCACATAACTAACTAACCAAGCGATGCTTCAAGTGTAAACAAGTTTATTTTATGAAAAATTGGTTGATGCGTTTTAAATCAGCATCTTAACATAGCACTGAATGTTGCTGTTAGGCTGGAAGGCCTGTGAATCGCTCTGCATTGATCTCTAAACTGATAATCTCATCCACGGCTTCTTTACGCCGTGTAAACAATTTCTCCCTCAGTTCGTTAAATCCCTGCAGCACCGCGAGGGCGGCGGGACAGATATTTTGATAAATCTGCAGCCTCTGACTCGAGAGGTCACGCGCCAGAGCACAGCGCCATTATTAGGAAACGCAATTCGCTGCATTTTACCCTCGATCGAATCGTGTACAAGCGACAACATGGCTGCTGCAAAATAACCCCCCAATGCACCTCTACACATGTGTTATAATGCAGTATTCTACCTGGTGTGACACGATGTAAACATTTAAAATCAGAGACACGATAGGATTAAGGCTGTTTGAAGCTTCAGATTGATGCGGTGCACAAAAACAAAATTATTAATGATTTGTTTCTGTCACCATTGTGTTAATTAACCACTTTGGAAAAAAAAAAATGAAATAAAAAACAAGCCATCTGCCTCTGGCTGCAGATTTGTGATGTCGTGTGTTCACATCTCTGCACCTTCCAGGCAAACAATATGATTTTGTGTCGTGTTTCATCGCTGTGACTGGCTCAGCTGTTTTTCAGACCAATGGATTTTAACAACGTTGTTTTTTTTCGTCAACACACCCTTTAATCTATGTTCCAATTTGTGCTGCTGTACGTGAACCCAGGCTGCTGTTGCTCATGCGTGATCAAAGTACAGCCTTTAATCATGTTATCAGTGCGGCTGTTATGTACATATTTATTTTAATTGACGATTAGTTTTCTCTCCGTGTATCCTTCTATTCGTTTGACCTCTGTGAAACAAAAGGAATAAAAACTATTAGCCACAAGTGACCGCACTAAACCTCTGTGTGGCTACCAGTGGAATGTGTTTCTACTGAAAAATGCTAACTGTGACAGTGTCACCATTACCCCAGAGTATACAAAGGGCAATGGCTGAAACTTATTTCTCATACCGAGGCAAGGGCAAAGAAATGCTGCAAATTCAAAATGCCAAAGTATTCGTTTTCCTTCTCAGTGGGCTCAGCAGCTCGTGGAGATAGCATGGCAACATACTGGAACGGTTTGTGTTGTCACAGCTGAAGTTATGAAAAATGTATTTGACCCCTCAGTCTCCTGTAAAATGTATCGGTCCAGGTGCGGCGGCTGCATAATAACTTGTCCCACATGTAGCACGTATATGAATTATTCCAATGAACCGAGAGCACTGTACGCTTTGTGTCGCTGTCTACCTTGATGATGCGTTTGTGTATATATGTGTGTGTGTGTGTGTGTGTGTGCAGGCATTATACGGCGCACTGGTAGACTTAAATGATATTGCCCTCCAGCTATTCATGATGGGTGCGGAATTAAATGAAAAAAAAGATGTAAAAAAAATAGACTGAGGAGCGAGGGAGTGTGATGGCGGTGCGATAGAGGAGAAGAGATTCCTGTGGACTTTGTGTTTTTATTTTTTTTTTTCCTTCCGTGCCTCAGAAAAAGAAACGGCGAGCTGGAATCTCATTTGAAAACATTTCCTCGCCTGCATTCCTTCCATCTTCATCCTTGCACCTCCTCGCTCCACTTCTTCTCGCCCTCTTTCTTCTTTCCCACCGCCGCTCCCTGTTTACGCTCTGGACAGCAAATCAATGGGCAGAGCTGTTTCGGGGGCTTAATTATGTGGTTATTTTAGCTTTTTTTTGCCTTCTCTGCCCCTCTTTTTTTGCCCTCACGAGCTCAGGCATTTTATCTTGGTAGGAGACAAGGCTGTTTTTTTTTTCAGCCTCCTGCTGGAGAGGAAGGAAAGGAAAAGAGAGGAAAGGAAAGAAGGTGATGAGAGGTAGAAAGGTGAGGAAGTGGAGGAAGAGGTTGAAACAAAACATGAGTGAAGACACAAAAAGTTGAGAACGTTAATGAGGTGACGGCGACGTCGCAGCGCCTCCTCTCCTCCTGACCTTTATCTCTCTTTTGTGCGTGCTCAGCTCACAGCCTCACGTTTTGCCTCCCTCTCTCCATGACTTTCTCCTTTGCTCATATTTCTTTTTCTTTCACAACATATAGATAAACATCTTTTTTTTTTTTTTTCTTTTGTTTCACTCTATTTTTTCCCCCTTAAATCTGCTTGCTCTGCAAATTAATCCAGCAAAGTCTGTCCTCGCTAACTCATCCTCCAGAAACTCAGTGCTTGCTTTCCCCCCACCCCTACTCGGTCACTCCAGCCTTGCCTTATTAATTATATTTATGCTCTCCAGCTCTTAATAATTACGGCCATGGCTCCAACAGGAAGTAGTTGAACACATCTCATAATTATCCATCAAATGATTATTCATTTGAACAAACCCCCACTGATAGCAGCTCCGTCCTCGATGCAAATGAACAATCCGATGAGCAGGAATCGAGCCCGGCCTATAGAGATATTTTATCTTTAATTCCTTTTTTTAATGTTTTATTATTCAGCCACTTTAAAAATTCAACCGCTCCTTTTATTTTACTGTTATTACTCACGCCGCAGATGCAGACGTAAGCGAAAAGTTCCGCAGTTTCTCGCGTTGATCTCAAAGCCAATTAGTTTAAACGCCGACCACGGCGACGTCCGTCTCGGGTGACAGAACCTCCAGAGATCAGACGGGAGGAAACACTTCCCGCAGAGGTCATGAATCATGTCGGATGTGACCTGCGGTGACATCATCGGCCGAATAATAGGTTGCTCGCCGGCCCTCGCCACCTTCTTGAGCGACTCCCCCCCTGAGCTCATTATAGTCTTCATCACAACAGGTGGTGAGACGTGAGAACAACTTCAAAAGGCCTCACCGCGTCCTCATTCGGATGTGCCGCCCGTGTTGCGGGACTCAGTCAATCACCTGGGTCGGTTCCCTTCATTGAAGCCACGGGGATATTATTAGATACATTTGCTCCGACTGTGACCTTGAGGAGAGCCGCTGAATGATTCATACGCGGTGAACATGGAGGCCCACCCTCCCTCGCGCTCACATCTCTCTTCAGAATGTCTCATGGCAATAATTAGCTCTCCAGTGATTGATTCTTGATCCTCTGAGAGAGGGTGCAATTGGCAGCAAGACGGAGCACCTTTATGGACAATGATTCGTAATGTCGGCTATTTACGTGTTCACCTGAGGGTTAATGGGCTGTCTTGATAGTTTATTGGCGTAGTTTGCTGTAGTAGAAATGAATTATTTAAGAAGAAACTAAATTAATGACTTCCTCTCAATACAAGTGTATCTAACTAGTAATTAACCTGTGTTTGCTCCACATTTCTGCGGGTAAAGCAGTGGATGAATGTTAATGCAGCCCGAGCTTAAACAGTCGCACCGTGTCAAAGGTGATTTTTGTTATTACTCAGCTCTCCAGAGATGAGACCGAGCGTCTAGACAAACATGTTTTTGCAGACACACACACACCCAACAGATAATTCATCCCCTGATAAATATGTTTACAGCCAAGCAAATATAATATTCGTAATCCCCTCCATCTCGCCCTGCAAGGACTGGATGAATATCTCTCGCTCTGCCAGGTTCTCCAGTCTCACTATTTCTCTTTCATTGTGGTTTATCATGGCGGAAGGGAGGTTGGGGGGGGGATTGTTGCGGGAGAATGAAGCACGGGGATGTAAAAAGGTGAATAAGCAAGAGATAGATGGAGGACTGCGCAGAGAGAAAGCGAGATAGCAAGGTGGCAGATAAAGTGAGGAAAAAGATGGAGAGAGTGTGCACGTGGCGGTACAGCAGAGAGGCAGACAGAGGAAGAGAGAGATTGGGATAGCCTCTCCAACCCACTCTAGTCCAGGCTAAAGTAGCTAATGGGCTTGCCCAGACGCACTGAGTGGATATTGCATTGGGACTTCCTACAGTCCCTTAGCAAACAGACAGCCAGGGTGTACTAAGAGGCTCGCTGGCCAGCCGGAAACATGATATCATCTCGCTAGCACCACTAATGTGGACACACAGCACGCCAGAAAGAGAGAAAGGCGGGCTGAGCAATGTGAACCCAATTTTGTGATGGAGCCTATAAAAGAACACCTGTAGGGAGAATTGATTGGCCGCGATGGCTGGTCACGGAAGGTACCGACGTGCGCGTGTCGCGTCGCGTCCTGACGCGACACGGATTGCAATAAGTTGTGTGAGGACAGCGATGTGACGAACAGCGCGAGGAATGACAAACAAGTCGCAGAACCACACACTGGCGCGCCCACACATCGCACGGAGATCTGAGAACATGCAAAAACCGAGGGACACGCTGTTTCCCATCCTGCTTTCCTTTCTTAGAATAAGTGTTACCCAGCTTGTACTGTGTGAAGGACGTCGGACTCATGGTCACGGGCGCTCAGCTTAGAGCACAGACGATCCTCAGCCAATTGTCAAAACTTTGGCCTGCAGAGGGGAAATTATAGAGCAGCTACTTCTCACGCTGAAAGGCACTTTTTTTTCCAATCCAGCTGTTTTTGGACCAAGGTTGATACTGCGGCACCAGTAGAGAGCATCGCTCCTCTGAGGCCCAACAGTGCCCTTTGCAATATGTAAGAGTTTCAGTTTGAAACATTCAGAAGTGTGCTGTAGTTATCAGCAGACCGGGAGAAATAACAGTTTTGACGCCACGTGAAATATATCTGTGTATTGTGTTGCACAGATGGCTACTGAGACTCAAAGCATTAAATAAGCTCACCACATCTAGGATCAACATTAATTGTGCTAATCCACAGATGCCAGCCACCTAAACACCTAACCCTAATTCATGGATTCGTCTCTTTATCTGGATCCACACCGGAAAACGGGGGGGAGGGGGGATATGTTCTTGGCCGAGTCCCACCCTCCATTCAGGTTTTGTGGAAATCAGTATGTGCAAACCTGCTCACAAACCAACCAGCAAACAAACACACAAACAAACGACTGGACACAGGTGAAAGCCAAACGTCTCTGGCTCAGATAATAACAGTTTTCACAGTCGGCTGGGGTGGAAAAGCCTTCCCTTTGAGATTGGAATACACACTTCTGCTTCCTCCGCTGCAGACAAAGCATTCATGTCATGCTGCCACTCACTTTTCTTCACCAGTAAGCCCGAAAATGAAAGAGTAAAAAAGAGCGGAGGTGTCTCGGGTCCTGTACATAACCACAGTCTCCTTGTTTTGGAGTCCAGATGGAGACCCCTTGTTGCATGTCACCCCTCTCTAATCACCGCTGGCTCACAGGCTGATTAAAAAAAACACCAGTTAACGATGCTCAATTAATTATGTAATCTTGTCAGGCCCTGCTAATTATATTTTGCATAAAAATATTTGATGGAAACGCACTGATTTACAACAAAAAAAAAAAAACCTCAAAATTTGCCTAAAAGTTGCAAAATTAATACGTGTTAAAGACTTGACACCATCAGGGAGGTCTCGCACACGCACGAACACGTGTGACAAATCTGTCCCAAAACCGCAACTCCCAGCACGCACCACTCCATCCTGCAACACCGTCTTTGTGTGCAGCACCAGCACTCTCTCGGGAATCGTTAGCGCTCTCCGAAGGGCAATATTCTGCCACGGTTGGTCACAAGTTTAAGAGCGGGGCAGAGGGCACGAGTGTTTTTTCTACCCACTCCTTGACCTCTTGTTTATTGTACAGAGAGCTGCCTCTTCAAGAAACAGCTTCATCCTGCCTCTCTCTAGCTACGCTTGCAGCTTGGAATCATAAGCACTGCTTTGTATATAATAAACACAATATATATATAAATATATTTTTTATCTTTGCTGCAATCCTGAGTGTAAAATAAACTGGTGAAATTAACATAAAAAGATACAACAGGGAAGGAGGCAGATCTCTTCCTCGCCCCGGTCTTACATAACCACTTGAGACTTTAAAGCGAGCCTCAACCTGTGATTCATCCTGTTTTACAGGGCACTTAGTGGATATGGATAATTCATATGGATCCCAAAAAGCCCCCCAGGGCCCTGTAGATGTAAACAATATACGTCCCATATTTGTCAGAATGAAGAGTGCAAGGAGCAGTTCAGCCTAGCTAGCAGGATGAAACTGCAGCCGCCCCGCCTGAGTAAGATTGATTAGACGCTCATTACTCCATGCATGCCTGCGTCAGTGCATGTGTGGGTGGGAAGTGGGTGTTTCCTTCATTTGATTTATCAAGTGCTCAGAAAACAGGCCGAAGGATTAATCACAGCAATGATAGCACGCCAGGCTATTATCTGTGTTGCTTTATCTAAAGATGCTGACTCCGACTTGATGCCGACTGTGTGCATGTGTGTGTGAAGAAGAAGAAGAAGAAGAAGAAGGAGAAGAAGAAGAAGAGATTATTGCGGCTCGTATTTTGCGTGTGCATACGTCTGAATGCGAGCCACTGTGCTCTGATATGCTTGCACTACTTTCCCCGGGAAGAGCAGATTGAATTATTGACGGATGAGAGCTTTTTTTTTCTTCTTCTCTAATATATATACGTGTGTATGTTTGTGCTTTTAATCCTCTTGTGAGATGCAGTTTGAAGTGTGTACCCGAGCAGAGAGGTCCTTTTTGTGTGAGCATGCAAACAAACACACCGCTGCCGGTGCTTTACTGTATCCGCACAAGGATATGACTCACCCCTCTTCCACCTTCCTCCTCTCGTGTCCGTCAGTCTCATAAAAATCACTCAACTCTGCGCTCGCTGCTGCGAACTTGATGATACCATCACACACACGCACACACACACATATGCAAAAAAAACACCCTCCCCTTTCTTTTCTTCTATCTCCCTCCGCTCCCTCTATCTAATTGATTTTCTCCTCTCTATGGCTGTCCTCTAGCTTCTGCATTTGATCCTCATTCCACTCTTACCTCTGCCTGCCCTTATCAGCGCCGACTGTAAGCTAAGCAGATTTTATTTTCCAACAAAAGACCCACTTTTTCCATTCTTCAGGCATTACAAAAATCTGCTGATCCCTCCCCATACGGCTATTTCGCCGTATCTCTACATCTATTTTATCAACCGAAGGCTGGTAATCAAACCATGGCTGAGTCTCTAATACAGCTGAAACAAATACGTATTTTAACTGTCAATTATTTGGTCATTTTTCTTGATATTTCGATAGTAATTCGGCCTTTAAAATGTTAGAAAAGGGGTGAAAAATGTCAAACAGTGTTTCTTGAAGCCCAAAGTGACGTCCTCGGATGTCTTGTTTTGTCCAAAATCCATTCAGTTTACTGTCATAAAGGAGTTTTGAGTTTCTTGTTGGTAAATTGATGAATGGATTATCGAAGGTTTTCATTCATTATTTACTATGTATTACAATTGGTTAAATTGGCTGTATCGTAAAAGAAAAGCTTATCCAAAAATGAAAATTCAGTCATTGTCTTCTCACCCTCATGCCGATAGGAAAGTCAGAGGAAGTTTTCTAGTCCACAAAACATTTCTGGAGCAGCAGAACAGTGTTGCAGTATTCTCAAAAACAGCTGACAAGTCAAAAAAAAACAATAATAAAATGGCTCATTCAGCTCATCCAGTGTAATCCAAGTTTCTAGAAGCCCAAAAAAAGTGCTACAAAGGTCGATGGAAAGTCTGAATCCTTGACGTGTTTATATTTTATTTGAATTGATGCTCATCCATTCTAAAAACTCAGCTATAACAGCAGTATGATTTTGCTTGATGTCGAGCAAGTTAGAATCCTTTCGTTTTTATAATTCGCGGAGAGGAAGCGCTGTTTATGTCACATTCGTTCCCTCACATTGAAGTGACTTCCATGAAAAGGACCTGGCCTGAGAATAGGCTGTACACAGCGCAGATTACATCTCTGAATGCAGCCGAGAGAGACGGGGCTTATCCTGATACACTGTCACTCTCCCAAATCCATAGGCATGAGCACGCAGCCACGTGTCGCCTGAATGGGATTCGACGCCAATGCCCACGCATGATCTGCTGCCAGCGCTAATTCCACAAACCAACATCCCATTCATTTTCATAAATAACCCCTGTTTGGTTTTTATCTCTTCCCCTTGTCCGTCTTTCTTGTTGTTTTATCTCTCGTCTAATTCTCTCGTTTTATCTCTGCTTTTCCCTTTATCCAGCCCTCCATCCAAGTGTTCTCTCTCTTCCTCTCTCTCTCTCTGCTTTTTACCCTCATGCCAAGTTGCAGGCTCGGGCTACGTTGAGCCGCATTCGTGACAGCGTCTGAGCGAATTAACGCAGTGCTGCCACTGTGTGCAGACATCTAGGACACGCAGCAGAGAAGAGGGAAAAAAAAAAAAAAAAGAAAAGAAAAAAAACTCAGCCCCCGTTCTGTCTATCTGGCCAAGCCGGAGCAGAGCTTATCAGGCTCTGGTAGAGGAGAGGAAAGAGAAGCGGATATTCACCCCACTGCAGTGCCATAGTGTACATATCAGCGCCAGTCCAGGCAACATAGTCGCGGTTTTTCAAATGTCAAATGCTTATGTATGTCTGCGCGTGTTTGGGTGTTTGGGTGTTTGGGTTTCAGACGAGAATAACTTATACTGTAGACTGAATTAATGTTTCAGCTGACCTTAATGTTCTCGGTGAAGAAGGCCGCTCGGCTTCACTAACTTATGGATCTTAAAGAGAGCAAAAATATGTCATCTTTAACACGGAGACAAACTGTGGAGAGCTTCTTCCTCCCGCAGAATTCCAGATGGTGATACATGGTCCTCGATGACGCAACCTTTTCTCCTTTTTTTAAATAACCATCCTGCAATTTTAGCCGTTCACAATCACCATTCAGGTTAATTCCAAGACTACGAACACAGGGATGCAGGCGTTACACGGCAGCAGATGCTCTAACCCTCATTATCTTTCTCTTTAGGATCAATTCAGTTATTGTTACTGGTCCTCATCCTTCGTAAAAATACAACAACAACATCTTATCTAACCTTTAGCAGCAGAACAGGCGTAATTGATGCGCGAACAGAGGTGATTATTGGAGTTGGCATTGACCACAGAATGCAGAATCGATGCTGAAGCGCTGTATTGATCCTTATGGCGGCTGTTGATGAAGTGAAGAGGCTCGTTGTGCCAGTCGGAAGATGAGCGCCGGGCGCAAGGTGTAAGGTTGTCCAGCAGGCTCTGTTAAAGTTCATATGTTACGGTGTTGTCCTTTGTGTGATCGTGTACCGTTATAGTGTACAGTATATGATATCGATACATCACCCGGCCCTGTGTTGTAGGTACGACGATCGTTTAGGACCTTGTCGGTCTGAAGTTCCAATCACAATCAGAAGTGTTTGCCTGTAGCTGCAGCTGCAACTTCTTATAAATTGCAAGTGCTTGACTCGCTGTTGCACTTTTGACGAAGATGATGAAACAAGCTCTTAATGTCAGCGCTGATGGCCATAATATTTCAAACTGGAGAAGAAAAAGCAAAACCAAAGAGATGACGGTACGTGCGCTGAATCAAACGCCCCGTGCCCTTTAACAGACCAAACTTGGCGAGTCTGGTTAGGTCTGGTTCCCAGGATGCCGCCGACTAGATAGGAGCTGGCAGGTATGGTGCTTTGTAGCCCACTCGCTTGTCTCATGGAATACTGTCGCTCCTCTGTCTCAGACTGCCTCCAACTGCGTGTCCACGTGTACTGTATGTGTGCCGCGTAGCCGTGATTTCGCCAGGAGCAATTCCTCCTGCCATGCGGAATGCACCCCAGCATGGATCCACTTCAAAGCCTCGGCACATGCACATCCCCCTCAGACACGAACAGACTCGGACGGTACGGATGCAGCCATGAAAAAGAAAAATCTTTTGACGCATACGGGACGTGTCCATGCGCATATCCCTCCGCTATTATTCAGAACTTGCTCAACACATGCACGTGTGTCAGGAGGAAGAGGAGGGCCTTTGTGCACTCGCTCATGTTTGGACCGTACACTCAAGTCGTGTAAACCTTAATTACCAAAGCGAAGTAGAGGTCCTAACCCACGTCTCTGTAGTGACATTTTATTTGGGAAATGAGTGCAAACAAGTCATTGTGGAGTGAGTGTTTTCTAGCAGAACAAGCCTGTACACGCTGACAGCCGGGGCACAGGGGCATGCATTTATTCTGATGCTGCAGAGCATTCATCAGAAACCATTACATCACGGGCGAATAAAAATAAAATTTGAAAAAAAAGATGAGAGGCAGATGATTACAACCGTCATTCATATCTCGTAAGAGCGCATTGATTATATACAGTGCGTACATTTGCTACACTGGACACTTCCCACACTAATAGAGACGAGCTTTAGTAATCAGCTATGAGGCATCCTTACCGCGCTGCGTCTCTGATGCTGCATGCAACTGAAGTGCGTGGGATGAATAAATTGATGAGTGTGTATGTGTTTATTTGTGCGGGGTGGTACTGTATGTCTGTTTTTCCACCTTCAAGCTGAAGGATACATCAAAGCTACAAGCTTTACCACCGCCAAGCCCCCTTTTTTGGTTCACGATTGTGGCAGAGCGAACCTTTCAGAGGCGTGCAGATAGAGGGCACGTTTTTTTTTTGTGCATCATTTGTCCCCAGGATTCATGCCCGGCCCTTAATGAGAAGTGAGCAAATGCTGTAGCAGGCAGCAACAAAGCCTCCCAACAGTTTGTTGCTTCAGCTGTCCCTCTGCTTTTGATAAGGGCCCACGGTGAGAGGAGACGGCTAAAATGAGAAGCGACAAAACACAAACATTTTTGGCACAGTGAGGGACACACAAAAAGCGCCACTCTTTGAGCGCCCAGGACGTCCCCATTCCTTTTGGGGTTTTTTTATTTTGTTCTCCTGTTGGCAACCTCACATCTTCAGAAATGTTTGGGTGAGATACGAGCCAGAGAAAAGAGAGACAAGAAGAATGGACAGACGGTTTTTCCTGCCAAAAACCATCGGACTCAAATCTCAAAGGAGCCATTTCACCCTCTGCGCTGTGTACGAGCGCCCACACATCGTGTAACCACGTACCAGACAATCGCCCGTTTTATTGGTGCTCACATTCAACCGATACCCATTTGTCAGAATATGATGCCGAGCAGTGACCATTAAAGTGTCTGCAGTTGTCTAGTTAGAGCTCTATGAACAGGAAGCAAAGAGCCTATCACTTTGCCCTTTTATCTTCCTACAGCTCTCAAATGGAGTGGAGACATTCAATTTAAAGTCTAAGGTCTGGTAGAAGCCAGTGACTTCCATTAACTCTATCCCTGTGAAGTAGTTGGGGAGGTAGAGCATCAAAGAACTTTAATTATCCTGCCCCGCAGTGAGCGAGACAAAGTTATAGAACTGAGGCAGAAAAAAAAGAAAGATATACAGCAAGAGAGAAAGAAATGATGAAAAAAGTGCGAGGCATATGGATCTGTATGGATGTCTGCCATAGTATTGGCTGATCTGCTTGCTTCGCTGCCTTTTCTTTGCTTTTGAAGGACCCTCAAGGTTTTTAAATTGCTTCCTTGCTTTCATTATCTGCCGTTTGATTGGATTGCGGAGCCCTGCTGAGGTACGCCATCAGGAAGTAATGGGCAGATCTAGTTGCATTATTATTGGTCGTCGGCCTAGACAGAAACTCACCCACGAAAACGGAATATATTCACAGCTATTAATAGCTTTGATCACAGCAGCAAGAATGGTAGATTGTAGCGCGGACAAGGCGTGTACGGACAAGTGAGTGTGTACAACAAATAACTTAACAAGCAGAGAAAAACTGAGGCGAAGATGGAATTTTTCGGAGGATTTGAAGAAAAAAAAAAAAAGGAGGGAGCTCATTTCCCCCTCGCTTCTTTTTTCGTGGGCCAGGGAAGAGCGATAGTGGGACAGACAATTCAGACAAAGTGGTGGAGTGGAGGGCGGTCTGTTGGGAGCTGGGCGGTAAAGGTCAGGGACGGGGAGATGGCTCTAGCACAAGGACATAATTGGCTAGGCAGAGAGCCAGTCCAAAACTCACACCTCGCACACACACACTCACACACACTCACACAAAGGTAGGAGATAGTGGCCTGTGGTAGCTAAAGCGGGAATCAGAGCCTACGGAGGGAATTGGAGCCACTGGAGAGAAATGTGTAGAAGTCTTGACAAAAATTGTTTGGTTCTTTATCCGTCACCCTTGTTTTCATCTGTTTTTTTTTACTCCCCTGCAACTGCCGGAGATCCGTACTTGCGAGCCTTTTCCGTTCCTCTCTACCCGTGCTCTCCATTTCTTTTCCACAAAATCAAAAATTTGAGGTGTTCCTCTCTCAGCAATATTTCACCGCCGTCATCGAAACTTTAATGCAGTTCTCTCCCTTTCCCTCTCACGCCTCCTCTTCCCTGGAGTGACCTCAGACATTCAGAGAGCCGGTTCCAACAGAATACCAACGCTCTGGAGTGGCGCGGTAACCACCCTGCAAAACTCTTTCTAACGCGTGCGCTTTCAGATAGAATCAAAAAGTTTCTCTGACACACAAGGTAATTCATCATTCATGGAATTATCCTTTTTCATACATTACATAATTGTTTTATCAAGGACTTGCAGGAATGTGTCGGCGCCTGCTGTCCCTTCTGGCGCCGCTCAGGTGGCATTGATAGCTTTCGCTGAGCTCATTTGCATCGAGAATGAGCGTTAATAGAAGCTCCACGCGGTTCCACGCACTGAAGCCACGACTACCATCACCGCCAGCGCGCTCATGTCTCAGGTGTGTTGCCAAATAATCTCTTTCGTAGCTTCGGGGACGTACGTATTCCTTTACATCTCTATTGTGCTGCTCACACAGGAAGACGCCCACTCGACTACAGTGCCCTCATCTCCAAATCCACAAATCACGTCATGCATAATAATGATCGCCTCGCCCCCACAGCAAAGAGAGAAGGAGGAGGCAGAGAGAGTGAGAGATTAGGGGTAAGGGCAATGTGTTCGATGCCTATCATCAAAGAGAATTAAAGTCTTGTAATAGAAGTAAAAAGCACCCTTGGGCAGTAAAGAGTAGAAGTGAGGAGGAAGGAGGCGATGCAAAGGGAAACGTGTGCTCAGGACATATACCGAGAGACAGGCTTTACTTTGGGGAGGGAGGGGGAGGTCGGCCCGATCAAACTATCCACAGGCATTGATTCAATGTGACTGCTGTAAGTGGTTGTAAGTGTGGAAATAGTCAAGCTCTCATTGGCCAGGACTCGGAGATAGCTCTCTTAGGCTCGTACAAGTTGATACACTGTCAGCACAACGGCTCAGCACAGGTTCATTTCAGCACCCAGGGGTGCATTAGTGGCTCCTTCCGTCTTCCTAGTGAGATGCAGCCCGGGCTGATAGCAACGGTGCAGCAAAGTGAGCCTTCTTTTTTTTCCTGCAGTTCTGACAAGTCTTCAGTCATTGTTTGGAATTCCATCAATCGCTCTGGAGTTGTAATTGGTCCTCACGTTGCTCTGCTCATCCCAGCGTCACAAATTATTTCACGTTTTAGCTGAGATTAAATCTCCCAGATACGAAATAGCAAAACGTCTGTCCTCCTTTTGTCTCTTTTGTTCAGTCTGATCCTCCGTCAGATGCTTCCTCTCCTGATGAAAGCAAGAAATATGAAAAAGACAAGTAGGCGAAAGCGTGACAGCAGCATCAGTAAGCCACCTTTCTCGCGGGATCTCTTTTTGCATCAGCGTAATGTTTTATTGATTTATCGGCAGTGTGAGAATGATCCATTTATCCCAGCCTTTGAGAGAAATATGAGTGTTATTGTCACGTTCTGGCTGAATAATCCTGGTATTAATCGAAGCCAAGGAGTGTCAAGATGAGGCGACTGGGCTGTTTGAGGTCTCTAGTCGAGGGGGCTTCAGGTGAGGCTACTCAGTGTAAGAATAGCGTCGTTGGCTTATCACTCCAACCATGATTCCCCCACATTGAGACAATCAGTTTGTAACCTTTAAACACAAGCTTGGAATGGTTTCCAGTGCTATAAAGGTTTCTTTTTAGTAAATATTCAGCAGTATAAAACATTTTTTCCAAGGCTGGGGGCGTTGTGTCACCTTCCAGTGGCTCTGCGGCTGAGGATCAGTTAAATGTGGCATTTCAGGGAGCCCTAAGTGAAATCTAATATGGCGTTTGTTTAATTAAAACCCAGGCAGTGTTTTGGGGGCAGCAGATTAGCGCTTAAAGATCCAATTAAAGTGTTTGGTGAGAGAGGAGCGCCGGAGCCTGTTGGGTTTTCCTCTCTGATAAGTGAAATACCTTGCAGCCAAACCTGATAGCACTGATAGCATATAATGAGAAATGACCCTCGGTGCTGCGCAGGGCTGCAGCCAGCCACTCAGTATGGCTCCCGCTGCAGCTCCGTGACTCTCCTGTCTGCCTTTCACCCCCAAAAATCAGACGCACGTACTCTAACGCCATCTCATAGCAAAATCGGCTCATCTGAGAGAGAGAAGGAGAAATATTTAGAAGCACTGTGGCAGCGGTCCTTTACCATGAAGCCTGATTATCATCAATTTCTGCGCAAAGATGCAGAAAAAACAAACTGGCATGAAGGGAGAAAATAGTTTTCTTTGGAGTTTTGTTTGTTCATCTAATCTCTCCCGCTTGGTTTCGCAAAGCTCAGATAACTGTCTAAATCTTTTATTAGATTCTGAGGAGGCTAGAACAGCCGCAATCTTGATGGGATAAAATGGAGATATTTAGCATCCAACTAATGTTTTTTTTTCTTTCTCTGCAAGTAGTGCCGGTGCAAATTACTCCCCGTGAGTAACAGCGATTTTTCCCCCATTTTTACAAACCAAACGCAGCTGGCCGGAATGAACAGGACAGTTAGTCATGGGCGGACTGCGTGGAGGACATTTGCGTGTGAGAACATTGCGATGGGTAATGGGATGTGAGGTTTCATATTTTCCCATTTCTCTTTGTTGTTTTTTCCCCCCTCGCCCTCCTCCCTTTCCAGCCAGGCACATTAACAGTTTATTTCCCAACACTACCCCCTTCTCACTCCTGCCACCCTTAGTTACGATGCTGGAACCATGTATCTCGCCTCAGCGGCCCCCCTCCTTCATCTCGCCACAATAGAGCACTCCGCACCGGCCATTAGCGAAGCAATCGGCAAACTGTAATGTAAATATTTGCCCGGGGCTATTTCATAAGGACCCACAGCCAACTGAATAAGTAGGAGAGTCTCCGGCTGAAATTTATACATGCAGCCTGAATATGCAAACATGCACACAAACGCACCTGTATATCCATGCAATGCGGTACTCGCATTGTGAGTCTCTGGCACACACCCACTCAAGCCTTTCTTTCTCTATCTCAGCAACAGTTCCCTGCTTTTTTTTTTTTTTTTTTGCAACAGTGAGTGCCTCTCTGCCTGGATAGAAACGCCATCAGTCTGAAGAACTTCTATTGTGTTGGCTGGCAGGGTGCTTGTGGTGCACTTGATGGCACAAAATAAAAAGTTTAAATTGATCAAGGTAATGTGGAATGTGACAGAGCAAAACGTTCTCGCAGAGACAGCTTTGATGTTTCTCAGTTTGTTTCAATGTTTGATGTCAGGGCTGCTCGTTGACTAGATGTATACATGTTCTGTTATGGCGGAAAGATGCCTTCCAGTCCTATCTTTCATCTCCGCTCACTTCCTTGACAGGATATGTAATCCCAGGTTTGTGAAGTAATGAGCAGGATTTGAGTGGTTGTTGTGCGTTGTAACACTTCTACAATAATGGTCATCACTGCGCACCGTCTATTCCCAAATCTGCTCAGTTCTTCAGTGGCCTACTTTTATCCTGTCATCCTCTACAGTTGGGGAAAAGATACAATTACAGATCAAACTAGAATGGCAATCAGAAGAGAGTATACCTCCGCTGAGGCCCAACAGTCTTCTTCAATTCAATCAAACCTAATCTGATATCAAATAAAACATATTTATCCGCAAGATCCGGATTTTTATCTTGAGCAACATCAAATTCTACTCATTCATAGACACCAGCGACCTAAATACACCCGATCCTCCAATATTCCCTGAGAAATTAATGAAAATGTTAAACCCTAACCCCTAACCCTAACCCCCTAAAACTAACCCTAACACATTCTCCATCTAGGCTACTACTTACAAACCGACCAACAAACGAACCAACAGACAGGTAACCTCCTTGATGGAGTTAATAAAAGTCAAACAAAAAGGCTCAAGACCTATCCGCTGTCCAGGATGGTAAGTCCTGTCATTACAGCCTTGCCCTTTGAGGTCAGCCCTTTGCAGCGCTGGCCTGACCACACAGCCACCTATTACAATCTGGCAATAACCTAAAACTCAGTTTGCCATACCCAGAATCAGCCTCAGACCTCTCGCTGAGGATCTGCAAGCCCCCTTTCATTGAGCTTAGGGTCAAGCACAGCAGGGGAATAAGGGGGGTAGCCAGGTTGTGCACAAGATAAGAAAAGGCTTTGATAAGAGGTGATGTTGAAATGCGAACAAGCATGCAGGCGGTATAGCTGCAGAGTGAGATATTGAAGAAGAGGCCATTCATGTTTCATACTGTACTTTTTTGGTACATGGTTCTTCGGGTTCCGGTGGGAGGAAATGATGGACTTGAAAGAGCTTCTGTGGTGTTTCTGTACCTTTTTTTTCTCCTTATTTTTCCTTTTGTGCAGATCGCATTCGATGTATTATTATTCTGCTCCAGCCTACTGTGTTACCTCAAGGTGAACAGCACCCTCGACTCTATGTAATACAGAACGCATGCCTTGTGTCCATAACAGCAGACAGTAGACGGCTACTGTACTATAGAACCTCCTGCTAACAGGCCTCAGTCACCTACATACAAAGCAATACAAGTGGTGTTGAACAAAGCATAAAAACCACAGCGTGGAAGTTCAAAGACATTTATTGCTCTCCTTGTGTAACCCTGTGCTGTTATTTGCGCCTCCCTTGGCACAGTCCAACACATCCCCATCAGTATTCATATCGAATGCCGCAGTAAAATGAAGTCAGATCCTGATAGGCTCTGTGCGACTGTGGCACCTGTTGCCCTATTGGCTCAGCCTGCGGATTGATGTCTTCCCTTTGATGAAACAAGAGCTCATGTCTAGACTATACAATGGGCCCTGTCACCTTGCCTTTCTGCCGCAACATATTTAAAGTGTGTAGGTCACTGAGCATCTACAGTTTTTTTTTCTTTTAACGGAAATGGATTGTGTGCCGATAGGTAGGTCTCCATATGACAGGAGAGGTAATATGTTTTAATGAGCTTGACTCCCCGGGGCAGTGGAATAAATTTCCCAATTTGGCGTCAGACTGAGAAACCATGCTTTGTGCCAATGTATTGTCCCTAGGCAAGGAGAGAGGGGGAAAAAAAACTGTTGAATGAAGACATGCCAAAATATATATTTGAATGATGCATTTTTTTGGTTCCTGTTTTGTCAAAGGTAGCTCAGGGGTTCAGCTGGCTGAGGCTTTCCTTTGTCTTTCCCGTGCATTTGCTCATTTTCATGCGTGCCATGTGAGCCAAGATGTGTGAGAGCCCGGGCTAAGGGATTGAAGTAAGCTTTTGTACAGAGGTTTTGCCTATAGTCCCGCGTCCCTGCTACCCATGCTCCTGCAACAATTCCCACATCCATTTGACTCACACAGTATGGCAGATATCTTTTGCCTTTCATGAGCTGTTGAAAGCCACCGTCACTCTCTTTAAATTTTCTCGTCAGTTAGGCTAAGTACATCTTCAAAGGCAGCAACTGTGCCGCCCGGTATGGGTGGGGTTTAGGTATATGAATGAAAGATTGAAGAAGAGGAAGAAGAAGAAGAGAGAGACAGAGATAGCAGAAAAACAGACGGCGAGTGGGGACAGACACACTTGGTGGCTTAGCTTCTAGATATACACCTATATCTGCACATCAGAAAAAAGGTAGGCACCCACTGAAACACACTAGTCAACACTCACACAAACACATAGAGGAAAGTTTCTCAACTTTGGGATCAGGACCTCAACTGGGTCACTTCATAAGTGTGTATGATCACAATATATTTCTCAGCTGTTATATTTAATAAAATGATTAGATAGCTTGAGTTATACAGGTCAGATTTATTCAGATAGCTTATCAGAAATATGACATTTCGCTAAGAATACAGAAAATCCTTGAACACAGCTTGATTTCTTCATTACACCTTGTTGTGCCAACACATTATGAATGGGACCGTATACTCCCTTGGGACAAAGTATCTGTTGAATCAATTTGCATTCAAACTCAAACGACAGCCTAGCAACTCTTTTAACTGCCATAGTGAGAGTTTCGAGTCATAAAATTGGGGTGAGATTTAGGAACGCATAATTACGAGCAAAATGTTTTCAAACACTTGAGCATCCACATGCAGGCTTTCGGATGCCAGCACATCCACATGGTCAAACACACAGAACAGCAGCAGCAGCAGCAACAACAACACAGAGAGCTTTTTGGCTTAGCCTTTAATTAGGCCGACGCTAAGACACTGTGAGAGGCCAGCATGTTCCATTCCGCTGCCCTCCAAACTCCCCCAGGCCCTCTCAGCGTCACCCCGGGCACATTCAGCAAAGCCTTGGCCACTGATCAGCATACACATCCGCACGCACTTTCACATGAGCTCACTTCAGACTCCCAGACTCACATATGCATGCAGATGTGCACAATCTCCCCGAACACGCGCGTACTTTAGTGTCTTTGTCTTGTCCTCAGTGAGATTGGCATAGGCTCTCCTGCCAATCGTCAATCCATAACTCCTGCTTAAGTATTCCGTTAATTACGGCTTTCAAGAAGTACCCTTTACCCTGTGTTTGTCCCCCCTCATTGATTGCAGCTCCTCTTGTTTATTTCTTGTGTGGAAGTGGCCTTTTAAGCATCTATCTCCATTGCTCCCTCCCCTCCCCTCCTACTCCTAAACCCATTCTCGCCCTATGATAAAGGATTGGAAACAGATAACAGAGGAGGTAGTGCAGCACCGACCTCTCCACGGCTTTGTGGCCAAATGACTGAAAGGAGATGGATTGTGGCTCTGCAGCCAAATTTTGCTCCCATGGCCTGAGACACTGCTTTGTTTTGTCTGGAGCTCAATGTCCTTGGAGCAGCGGGTGGAACTACTGGCAAGACTCGGTCAAGGGAGCTGGTCAATGGTGGAGGAAGAAGAGTCGGGAAGAGAAGAATGGAGAGGGTAGAGTGGAGGTGAATTGAAGAGAGGGAGGGCATTAATTACAGGTTGACACATTCAATAGAGGGCTGAAGTCAAACCACCTGCCGGGGGGAATTGGAAAACAGCGACTGCAGAGTAGCATTCCAATATTGAACCCCAGTTGCAGTGATAAAGACTCTCAGCCCCAGAATGTGCGATCTATCTACTACTGTGTCTTTGTGTGCACATCCACATGGTTCGGAGACCAAGAGACAGAGGGAAATAAAGATTATTGTGATTGTTAGCTTAAATGGTATTCATAGATGGGAGGCAGAGTTTCTGTCATCGCCTGCACAACTCACTCCACGGTTTTGCTGGGCTATTACCTCTGCTACTGAAAACGGTTTTGTTTTGGGAAAAAGCAACTATGGAGTGGCTCAAGCCACAGTATCGTCCATTATCTGCCACTATCTGTACCTCAGGTTGTACTGGCGGTCCGGTGTGAAGTGAAGGTTTGGAAAAATCCCAAAAATCTACGATCAGACGACCAGCAGTCACTGGGGACACTAATCCATTACGGTCATTCACCCTTCATTGAAACGAACGACTTCCGATCTCCATTAATCCGACAATGTGTGAAATTGTTCATGCAGCATTAGCAAGGTGTCGGGCCCCCACAAAAATGCCAGGAAGGCTTTAATGTTTCTCGGCTTGGATTTGACAAGTCTCTGGAGCTCAAATCAAAGGATGAACACTATTTTCCCAAAAGATATTTTCTCATTTGGCACTTGGAAGACGGTGAGACCACTTTCAAAACACCAGAGGCCAAATGCTGCAGCAGTCTGGTTAAGATCTGTTGACTATCCAGGCTAGAAGATAGAATTGACGTCATTTCTTTGCTGTGTTTGCTCAAGTGATTGCAACGCACATTAGACCCGACCTTAGCTCTATATTACAGACTGTGTAATTGAATGCCAGCCTACATTATACCAACACCCAACCTAAGCTCTAAGTCTCATTCACAGTCAACTTATCAAAGGTTTTTGAATAAAAACCTTGACCTCCCACCGTGTGAAATAATACCGAGGTCGGTGGTGCAGACAGGCGAACCTGTGCGAAGAGGTGGATACTGACTCCCTTTGATGACTGACCATTAGCCATGTGCTGATTGCCTCCGTGTAAGAATGGCAGGCCGGTGCACTTAACAGCGGTTCCTTACAGGTTGCCACGTACGTAAAAGCTACGTGTCAACACTAATCACTTCATCAAGGTCGGCGTTGATGATGGCAGGCGTCGGCTTAAGCGGAGAGTTGTTTGGTGAGAAAAATAGGGCCTCAGCGTGCGCAGCTGTAAATGTTGCTGTGGAATAGAAGTCCTTGGCTCAGAGGGAGGCGGCTGGGTAAACTTTTGAAAAGTACAAACTTGATTGGATTTTTTTTTTTCTTTCCTGCATCACACTTCAGCCTGTACTCTGTATGTGTGTGCGTGGAGAGAGTACAGGAGTCGTGGGAGACTCACTGAGGTGAACATTTACCGTAAGTATTTCTGTTCATCATTAAGTGGGGGGGTACCTTTGGGAGTTAATCAACAACATAGGGGTCTTTGGTGTAGCTAGTGTTGGAGACAATATGTCCGTCACAGATATTGATAGCTATGATGTGGGGTTGCCATGCCAACGGCCGGCACAGCTGGTCGAGATTCGGAGAAGACAATGAAGCTGTGTTTCGGCGGGCAGTCATCGAATTCAGACAAAGAGAAGTCACCGAGCGAGCGGCAAAGGTCGTCAGGCATGTTTATTCACAGTTTGATTTTGATCTCAAATAACAGGGTCTGTATTGTCAGCTTGATTGCGTTGTTTGTTTTCCCCCCGGCGAGGAAGAGCCATTAAGTTGCATCTCGTTTTGGGTTCAAGTACTTTTCTATTTGATGTTGTCAATATCAAAGGAAAGATTAGCCCGCTTTCACACAAGACACTGATTCCTTTTTGAGCATCCATCCGTCCAGCTTTGTTTAATCCATACTCTTCAAAGGCAACACCCACAACTTGTTTTATAAATAGAGTCTACCTGTAATTGAAATACACAGCCGGCATGTCAGAGGAACGGATGATTTGATGAGGCCGGCTCCTTCAACTTGAACATTTCGTTAGTTGCTGTCAGCTTCTATTTAAAATGCAGTTACTGTGAGGGAGGACTATATGCAGAGGTGGTGCCTTAATTGTCAATTCCCACATTTACAAACGTGCGGTTTGAGCCAGCTGAGAAGCAGAGAGGTGTTATGTAGGCTTCTTTATCTACCATCAAGCAAATATAGTACTGGAGCCGGTTTGTACGTGTTGCAAAGGTGGGGGAGACTCTGACAGATAGTCAATCCATCTTGACTTATTACATTCTGTACACAACTAGTCTGAGGCAAACAAACCGAACTAGCAAAATCCATTTGCTGCTGTGGTCTGCTGACATTTCGTGAAAAATAACTCTGCAACACTATCCGCCTCACTGGAAGAGCACGCTCTTTATTCAGACAGCGTGTTTCAACATAGCTTTTTTTTATATAAGTACCCATTCTTTACAGTGGGTGAAGGACTGCGTATGTTTACCTGGACTCACACTCACAGTATTACCTACATCAACAGTCACAAATCACACAGTCACAGAATGAAATCATATGAATAAGGACAGTATGTACAAACGACAAAGATATTAAAGGTATAATTTGGAGTTTATGAGAACCTTTGAGTCCTTAAAAACATTTTCTTTAGTAATCAGGTTTTGTCACGTGTTGAATTGTGCAATGTTTATATCCGTGTTTGCTTCGTATCAGTGTTAGTGTGGCATATAACGTTTTTTTTTCCACATTAACGTGCAACCCCAGTACAGTAAAAGGTAATAAGACCCACTGAGTTTAACTAATGTCATTGTGAAACCTTTAGTTAGCGTTCGTGTTGCTTTCGTAAGATTAATAAATCCTTTATTATGCATTTAATAGCAGGTAACTATACTAACTACTATTTTTACAGCAAATGCGAGAACTTATTAATTTTATAACATCCTGTACAATGTGTTTATGATGCTATTATTAATACTCGTGTAATCTAAAAAGCATATTATGCTCATAAAGGCCTTAATACCAATTAACTAAAAGTTCAGCAAGGACGGTAATATAAAGTGCCACTGGGTACCTAAAAACTGAACTAAACCATAACTATAAGCTATTAAAAAACTGCTTGAGTGAAATGCCAAAGGTGTCTAAACTCTGCGTCTGACATCATAAATCCATGAAGCCTCTTTCCATTTTCTAAAGAATTTAACACGACCCTTCCTCCGCCACACATCGACTTCATTATTATCGATAAAATATAACGTTGTGGGACTTTTTGCCTGCAATTATGTGGAGTGTTTTGTTGAGTGTCCTCACCTCTACTGGCTCTCCAGTGTTTGACGTTCATATCTTTTGGTCAACTTTCAATTTCACCCACAATTTGGTGAGTACATTCTGTTGACGTCACCAGGTAAAAAGGACAACGCACAGCCGATTTTTGTAACTCATTGTTTGTGCAATTTTTAAACTTTTCTCGCTCAGTGGACTAAAATAAGGCAAGTTTATGAAAAGTTCAGAATGAGTAAATGCGACCAACTGGGGTTTGAGTCATAAAGGCCTTGGGATAAGATCAGTAGCTGAGGTTGGTGTGTGTGTGTGTGTGTGTGTGTGTGTGTGTGTGAGGGCCTTTCAGTTATAGTAGAGAGAAGAGGGGGAGATAGAGAGAGAGAGAGACAGACTGGGAGAGAGAGTGAGGAGGAGGAGAGGAGTTCTGGGCTCTCTCCGCGAAGCCTTGGCAAAGGCAGACAGGCTGCACTATCCTCTGGGGAAGATTCAATTATAAATGATGCTTCCACTCGGAGCCATCTTGGAATCCCTTATTCTTTCGGAGATCTTCTTCACCTAATCCTCAGCAGGGTTTGGTGTGGCCTGCCTCTGAAGTGATATGCCTCACACACATTGTGTGTCATGCATTATGAATGATGCGAAGGAGACACTCATGTCCTAATTTCGCTGAGAGCAGTGTGAACATCAACACTGGAGCCGACAGAATGCTAATTTTTCGCCAAAGAAAGGGGCACGATGGAGTCGGGTTTTTGCAGAGCTTTAGAGCGCGAGTGTCCCGACTATTTACCATCAATTTTGGTGTGTTTACGCTATCACAAGCTGATTTCTCTCATCCTTTGCTGCCCATCTCCGTCTGTCTGTCTCTCCCTCTTTTATCCAGCATCCTCCTGCGCCTCTCCTACCTCTTACCTTCCCTCTTTTCATCTCCCCGCAACGTCTCTCTTCCTCTTTCTAAAAATTCTACTGGTGGCGGCGTGCAGCATTAAAGCCAGCAGACAGGTCCTCTTTGTAGCCTAGAGGGCTGCGTGGATCTCAGCTGCAAACACCCCCCTCCACCACCTCCTCCCTCCCTCCCTCCCTCCTCCCTCAGCTTCTGAAATCCTCTTCAGACCCCCTTCCCTCTTCCTCATCCTCCTCCTTTTCCAACCAGAAAGAATAGGAGCTGACATCTCCAGAGAACCGAGAAAAAAATCATTTAAAGCCCTTCCTCTCTGTCCGCTTGCTGCTACAACAGAGAAGAGTGTCAGTAATGCAGCAGGAGGAGGAGGGGAGGGGGGGGGAGAAAGAGAGGAGAGGGCGGGTGGGTGAGACTTACTACCCGAGTTTCTCAGTAATGAGGGGAGAGTTGTTATGGCTCACCTTCTGCTGTTCGAGTCTCTGTGTGTACGTGTGGGTATCTTCACTTCTGTGTACTCACATTTGCGCCTTCACAGTGTGGCGTGAAGTGGAGGGGGGATACACGACTGCTTCGTTAACCGCCGTCTGCGAGTCCATCTCCCTCTTCTTCTGTAGCTGATCTGAGGACGGTTTGACACGCCTGTGAGTAAGGAGGACCGGCGCGTCTTCCTGTTGCTTTGAGAGGGTTCACATCTCCGCCACACGACTCCCCCCCCTCCACCTCCCCGTCTCCCCCACGTCTCTGTTCTCCACGTCTGTCCTCCTTCCTCTCGCGGAAAAATGACTCCTCCACCACTCTCCGCTGCTCTCCCCCCCCTCCCTCCCCACGCTCCACATCTCCCCCAGTTTCTGCGTGAGCAACACGATGCAGATGGCAAATCAAGCTGTTCGTCACAGAAATATGTCAAGTTTGTCCCCCGCCAATGAAGGGTGACAGGAAAGATAAGAACTTTTTGATTGAGCCGTCTCACCGCGTGTTTGCGTTGTCAGATGTTGTTGCCCCTCGCGTGTTTCTTTTCTTTTTTTTTTAACACAATCAAATTGCATACATTATGTTCAAGCTGTAAGGGAAGAGCTGGCTGCTGTGGAAGACGTACAGTATAATGATCATTTAGCAGTTGGCTGGTTCAACATGCTTGCAGGTTTGTCCGAGGAATCAAGCAAGGGGTACGTCTGATGGAGTTGTGGGGGGAAAGCGTTGGCAGGAAGCCTTTGGGCCAAATGTAGCCGGCGCAACTTCAACCTGAGCTCAGGTCCAATTAATTTGAACAAATCAAAACATCTGTGTTTGTGTGTGTGTGTGCAGGATCCAAAGTACGTCTTACTAAATACAGAAATATGGTGTTAACATGAACATGAATGACGCATGAAATATTAACACTTTTCGGTATGATTAAAGAAAAAACACATCTGGCGAATTCAAATATGCAGTTACCCTTTCAACATAATTTAACTTGAAGAGAATTTAGTTTGCCGGATAAGAAGATCTTTGTAAGAGAGTACGTATTACAAACATCTCTTGATAACACAATTCAACAGCAGAACAAACTACAACCTCCACAAAGTTGAATAAACACGTCTTTATAACTCAGAAAATGAACATTGCGTATGGTTTATTGCAGAACACGTGTGTTAGACGGCATTAGCTGAAGCCAGGTGTTTCTCATGAACTGGCAGCTGCGTGTTCAGAAGCGGTTAGTTGATTAATTGATGAGTAAATCGACAAATTAAGCGGCAACCAATTTATCAATCGATGCATGGTTTCAGGAGTTTATCAAGCTAGAAAGCAAAGCTTCAGCTGGTTTCAGCCTTACACACTGGAGGATTTGTTGCTTTTCTCTTTCACGTGTGATGGCAACCTTAAAATATTTAAACTTCAGGGTGTCAGATTGGAAAAACACACAGTTTGAAGACATCCCTTAAAAATTGAAATAAGCCTTTTTTTCTCCCTTTTCTTGTCTTGACTTTCTTGATTTCTAATCTATAAATGAACAAATCAATCATTAGTGAACATGATGGTTGGCTGCAGCGTCACACACCAGCACAACACATTCCTCCATCCGCACCAATAACCTCCCAACAAAAGCCGTCAGCACCAAATCTCACTGCAGCAGAACGGCCTTAGCTTCTCTTGGCATCGTTGGGCGACTGTAGCACAAATACAACCGCTGTAGTATTTGACTGCTCAATCCCAGCGAGTGGAGCTGCTGCCCAGCGGCTCAGACTTTATCATCCCGGCTGCTGGTGCTGCTGCGCCTCCAGAGCAGCAGCCGAAGCTGCCTGAGCCTGCGCCTCGCTTTGTTGCGTTTGCTAGTGGGCTCTGGCTCATAAAGTTAGAATATGACTCTGACAAAATGTTATACAATGTGGAGTAACCCATGCAATCCTCTGTACGCACAGTGTAGACAGGGAAATAACTTTCTTTGCTATAATCGCAGGCTGTGTTGTTTTATCTCCCGGCAGCTTTGACAAATGATCTTTACGTTTACACTTCAATTTTTCCAGACCTGATGATGAATAATTACAAGTTTAACTGGGCTGAAAATATAAGTACGTGAAACGGCAATTTAAGGTTCAATCTTGATGTGAAACCAGAAGCTCAATCAGAACTGTATTCTGTTTTGCACATATATCATAATCCAGCTGTGGCTGTCTGCGAAATCCTTCCGCGTTTCACTCCACGCTCTGTCCATTCCGTCTGTGTTTCCCTCACCGCTTTTCCTGCCACTTCTATTACCCCTGGTTTTTGGCGCGTGAATCCATATAGTGTGATAATGCTACAGCTTATTATAACGGGGAAACAGACAGTGTAAATCATTCAAGGCTGGCTGTTTTCTTTACATAGCCATTCTTCACGACACACTGCCCTTCATCAATCATATTCCGCGTTTTGTTCGGTGTCGCTGGTGAAAGATGGGACACGCCGCCGCCGCCATGTGTGGTGACAATGAGGAGACAGGCGTACACGAGAATGTGTATACGATATAGGAAGACATTAAAAGTCCAACAGCAGACATGCACGCACAAATGCATCTCTAGTTTTTTAAGCTATTTGCTGTAAACTTGCTCCTGGCGGCTGATTTAGGATCGAGCGAGCAAGAGGGGGAACATTCAATCATCTCTGGTCCCTCGCTCTATCCCGGAGGGGAGAGGCAACAGTTGGAAATATGAATTATGAAATGATAAGAGGTTGTAAAATGGAGATAAATCCCGGTGATTACACAGCTCAGTATCTCCCAATTCGATTCCTCCGCCAATGATTCCTTATTGTAGTTGTGTGAAGGACAGCAAGCCTAATAATTTCCCATGTATGAAGCACGGCAGGGGAAAGCATTGTGATGATAGTGTTCTTCTGAACGTGATTGAGGAGGCAATTACATTTTGCATCTCACTTTCAGGATTTTTTTTTTTTTCCAAGACTGCTCTTTTATTTTTTCCTCATTCTCCGATGGCAGAAAATTTCGACCACATCAAACCGTGTTTGTCTTCTTTTCCCATCCCCTGGGGCGCCGAGCGCTGCAGAAAGCCCAAGAGATAACAAGGGGAAAGACATAAAAGCACATAAACAACACACACCAAGGAGAAAGGAGAAGTCGTGTGTGTGTGTGTGTGTGTGTCTATGCGCACAGACTCATACATGTCTATGCAGATGAGCGTGTGTGTGTGTGTGTGCATACATACACAGAGAGTTGAGAGCATTTACCTGCTGCAGCTCTGTGCCTGGTGGGTAGCTGGCAGTGACACCTTTTTCTTTGTGGCTGCCCGTAAACACATGCACGCACACAGGTACAGGCACACACACACACATACACACCATCAAACTTAAAAAAACTCTTGACCACCGCCTCCCTGCAGCCTGTGCAGTCGGACGGACATTACCGGTCTTTTACTGTAGATCCTCTCGCAGCCGCCTCTAAACAGAGACTTTTATCACAGCGTGGTGTGAAGTCTGAATACAACCAATTACCCAGTTATAACAGACGGGCACCCTGCCATCTGCTCTGCTCTCTTTGCTTCTTTATAGATAGCATTGTTGCCGGCTGCAGCTTATATGTGTGTGTGTGTGGGACATAGGCAGGTAGAAGAGTGTGCAAACATGCCCCGTAAATGATATCCAGTCAATGAATAGATATTTCACTGTTGCAACAATGTAACAATGCAAGTTGCGAATATTTAAAAACATTTACAAGCTGTATATGTAAGAACTGGCCACCCGTCAAATTCATACTGGAAACAAACAGAGCGGCGTATCACCCAAGTAACCGAGTGGCTGTAAGTTGCCGTTAGCTAGATAGCTTAGTTAGCCGTACATGTAGCGGCCCAGACCGGGAGCTGGGAGCACCAGGGTGGTGTTGGCAGTGTGCACCACTAGTACAGGAGCTTTGGACCCGGATGGGCTGAGGCTAGCTGGTTAGCATGCTAACACAATATATAGACTGTTAATTCTTTACATGCCGTTGATAGTTTTAGGTCGTTTTTTTTATTTAATAAATGGTTTAAAAACAGTGAAACTATTCAATGAATTTTAATAAACTATAAATGTACCATTTATAAATGATGGTTCCTATGACGCATACATTTTTTCCGAGCGGACTCTGATTGGGGATCTTGCTCGCTCCATCCAGATTTTCCCCGCTGGTCAAGTTCATAGAAACTGGTGACCTTCCATCAATTCTGTCTCTGCATGAAAAATCCCTCCTCTTTATTTCCTCTTTCTTCTACTTTTCTCTACTTGGGAAATGTCACGTGTGGAGCCTGAAGGACAGGACATAGTTCTGTGCTGCAGACAGGTGTCCTGACCTTCTGTCTGCACTCCCACGCCTCAGGGGACCTCTGTGAAATAGAGGCCAAGGCTTTGACCTAGTCTCTCATCCACGGTTTGTCTCTAAACGGAGGGCACACTGCAGATGCAATGAATCACAACGCTGGAGAGCAATGCATCAGCGAGGAGCTTTTATTTCAAAAAGCGAGCGCCGTGGATTTTTTTTAAGACTCAGCAGGAGTATTTTATTTTGTTTTACTGCAAACTATCAAAAATAATCCTCCAAAGAAAATCGTTGGTCATCATTTTCTTCTAGAGGGTTTCCTATCTCCCATGCCTTCACTCACAAATCAATGGAGCACCCTTATGCTACAATTAGATTTCAAATGGCCTCCCTCCAATACCCACTGGCCACGGCAAGATTGCATTATACAAAGATGGAGATGAAAGTCCCCTCTGATCCACCAGAAAAACATCTTGTGCTGTAATCTGTTTGTAGATTTGATTCCTTTGATGATATTTTCCCTGTAGTTGGCTTTTCACCAGGGCATCACGGCTGTGAGAGGCGTGCGTGCTTCAGTTCTGCCGTTTACTGGCAGGAACGTTTCAGACTTGTAAGCAGCGGCACCAAAGCCGTCAGCGCCAGGTCAGAACCACGATTGCAGATGAAGGGTCCAAAGTGACTACAACAGAAACTGACGCAGGGATGGTTGGAAAACACTGAGCTCCGACTTGCTCTCACTGCCATTTATTAGTAAAGCACATAACAAATCGGACTGCTTTCACCTCATCGCTTTAATGTGTTTGACTGAGATGGACGTCCGACTCTTTGTCGCGCTCTTATCAAGCAAATCAAGAGGGAGAAAAGTGCGTTCAGGCCCGTCACTGTGGTGCAGAGAGTCATTTTCTTTAAAGGTTGTCTTATTAATAAACCCAGTTATTTTCCAGACAATGAATGACATTCTTTTTTTTCCGTGGCGCTCTCGCACTTTTAATTACATGCGCATTTTTAAAAGGTTTTTGCCGAAGTACTAATGGGAGATCTTCTCGCTAATTTAAAGTACACTCTGCTGCAGAAAAAGTGAAAGCAATAGGCACGTGTTGATTTTATTTATTCTAATGAAGAAAAAGCCGTAGCCGCTTCTTCCTTTTTTTAAAACTGGGTAAAGATCCTTGAAAAGAACATTGTTTATTAATAGTTTTGGGGCCAGGTTAATGCCCAAGGAGGTGTTAGCTGAAGTAATTTAAAGTATGCATGCTAAAATATGCCGGAAAAAGTTAAAATATGCCATTGCTTACCCTCACCTACGTCTCATTAGTCTCCTTGCAAAATCACTGTAATTTTATGATATGCTGGTGCTCTTTAGATCCACACTCGGCTGTAAAGGCTGATTTGCTCTTCTGCAGTGAAGTTACTCGGGTGAAACTCTTGACCTTCAGAGTTTAGTCTGGCTGCCATGTTTCTCCATTGCCCTCACAGTTGCTAACCATTCGTTCAATTCTGTTCCTCTGTTGAAATCTTCAGATCAGAAATGATCCCCCACTTGATGGTTTGTGCACACAGTGAATGCATGAATTGATATGCAGCGGACTTTCCACTCTGTGTGTGGAAATGCAGCTGGTACAGTCTGGGCCCAGCAGGTTGTTAGGGAAATGTGCTACATTTCGGCGGTCTCGGGTTCTCTCTCTTCTCTGTACTCGCGCAGATAATCACCCACTTGTGTGATTGTGTGTGCGAATGCATCGCGGTTTCAGTGTTTGCGTGCATGCACACGTGTTTGCACGCTTGAGCATCATGATGTGCAATTGTCCCTCCATCAGCCAGCCTGCGTATGTGTGTGTGTGCGTCAGACGGGGTGCGTGTGGCTGCCTGTGTGTGTTTCATGCCGAACATTGTCTTCTTGAAACACTAAGCAAATCTCCTCAATGTGATAATTGGCTCCCCGGGGTGCTTGTATCTTTGCTGCTCATCATCGTCATCCCCTCCAGAAAAAAAACGAAGCGTGTGTGTGTGTGTGTGTGTTAGATGAGATAGGCAAAGTTTGCTCGTTTGCAGGGGGAAACTGATCCCAAGTCTGCCTGAACTCTTTTGGCAAGCAGAAACTTTGAGGCAATGAGACAGCGGGGCCAGATCCGGTGCAACCGGGCTGCGGGCTGCTATCTGCTGTCTTCGTGGCATCGGGGGCCTCGTTTTGAGCCAGACGCGATGCCATGGAGGAAATGAGCTATTTGAGGCAGGTGATACATGATGCAAACAGCAGCTTCAGTTGTTGCAATGTCATTGAGAGCAATAGAGAGATTTTATTATTTCTTCCAGGGGAAAAAAAAATGAAATCTCAAACCGGAGCGTCTGTGTTAAACCAGCCATGTACGGTTATTAGTTATGAGAAGAGGAGCAGTTGTTTTAGGCTCGGGATGCTTCAGTCGTTTAGATATTTTTCATGTCACATGCAACCTTAGTTGGTGGTTTGCATCGTTGGCACCGGCGGCGTGTGAATTGCAGACCTGTTTGTGCGCCCGAAGGCAAATAGAGACACTCATCTAGTCGATGGACTCTCTCTCTTTCTCTTACTCCCTCTCATCCATATGTTCGCGCAGTCCCCTGGGTATTATGGACCACAGAGCAGATTGTTGGCCGCTTCATAGGGGAAACAGTGAGACAGCTGGGCACCCATCACAAGGCCAAACAGATGTTCAGGTGACTTGCAGAGGAAGTGAATGGAAAAGACTGGAACGACAGAGGGAGGGAGGTGATGTGGAAGAAAGGGATGCAGAAGGATGACAGAGGCAGCAAAAAAAAATGAATATATTGATGTAAAAAACCCAGGGACTTCATTACCAATCCACTGTCAGCCACCGAGGTGGGCCAAACACTCTCCACTATCCTGCGGCCACAAGAGTCTGTTTCTGCTCCCATATTGATTCGCCCACAAGTCTGTCTGCTGTAGGTCTAATGCCTTTGATCTCTTGATTATCTCAGCCTAAATGTGGACGAGATGACTAAGCGGCTCAAGGATTCAGTGCTTTAATTCTGACGCACCTTGGGGACTATTCAGAAGTTGGAATTGAACCCAACCCTGCAACCAAATAATGAAACTTGGCTCTCTCCTCTTTTTTTTTTTCTTCTCGTCCATGTGTTGAGGAATAAAATTGAAGAAGCCCACAAACAACTTTCACAGATTTTGTGGCTTGGGGCCAAGCTTTATCCAATCAGAGCCTCTAATCTGACACAAATCTGCATAGTGGCTGATGTAATAACAGAAAATTTCATTCTGGGGAGCATCTCTCGCCCCAACGGTCCCGCCGCCCTTTTTTCCACACTGCATTTGTCAAATTAAACTCGACGAAGGTTCTTCGATTTTTTTTTTTTTTTCTCCCCCCCTCTCCTTCTCTCCTTTCTTGTGCCAGCCTTTGTTCTTTGGTTGCAGGTCTCATATATAATACATGAGGATTGGGAGACTTATCCGGTTCTGGTCATACTGGCTGTTATTCCCTGGAAAGGGGCTATATTTAAGAGCTGGATAGGTCATAGATGGTGCCAGGGGAGCCGCTGACTTCTGCCCAAAGGGTGGTGGTGGCTGAATACCATTAAACACCTAAAATAGAAGTTGACACAATTACATTGTAGCAGTGACGGGGTAGCTGTAAAGGACTTACAGCAGATTTGGCTCTTAATGGAGGTAGTTATGTCAGGAAAGTGTCTTGTTGGTGACGACGGCGTGCTCCCTCGTGTCTAGTTACAGTATGTTTGTACATCACAGAATTGGATTTTACCCTGTCTCCTTTTACCTGCCTCTGTTTCTCCAAGAATAAATCTAATTGCTTCCCCCTTTGTTTACTCCTTGTGTCTCCACAGCTGGCACCACATACATCTTTGGTAAAGGAGGAGGTCTGATCACATACACCTGGCCCAACAACGAGAGGCCGAGCACACGGACGGACCGGCTGGCAGTGGGCTTCAGCACCACTATCAAGGACGGCATCCTGGTCCGCATCGACAGCGCCCCGCGTCTGGGAGACTACATCATGCTACATATCGTAAGTACTGATATTGTCATTTCAGAATCCAGCAGTACTTAACAGCTTGATACCCCACTCGCTCCGCTGAATACATTTACTTAATTAGAGTGAGGCTAAACATCTGGTTGAGCTAATTATGAGCTGTTTTCTTGGCTATTTCAGCACCTATATACCGCCCATGTGTTTCTGGCGTTACAACCACGAGCAGAGCAAGAGCCAAGATGATGACCACAAACAAACCTCTGAATCATTCCTCAAGGTTTACTTATTGCAGTCTTCAGGCCAAATTCAGCCCGAACTGAATAATACAAACGGTGCAGATCCATAAAAAAAAAAAAAAAAAGAAAAGATAACTCACTCCCCGACTCAAAGTCTCTGCTCGCCATCCTCCTCCAGAATAACCCAACCTCACCACCATTCCAACCAACTCCCAGCTTGAATAATGAATACGGCTCTCCATACATATGCAGCGTGTTCCCACAACCCTGGGGGGGGAGCTGGAATTCTTGGCCGGTCGACTGTGTATCCATGCTGCATCTTAATAGTCTCGCTTTGCGACCTTGTGTTTGACTCGTTTACATAAGCATTAAGTATTTACATAATCATCAAGAGCAGCTCGATAAATGCAGGGCGCCAAGCCAGTGAGATGGAGATGCGTCGAGGCGGCGCTGGTGGTTGCTGACGACACGTGGGGGAAAAAAAACAAAAAAAAAGATGTGATGATGATGATGAGGAGGAGCTACAGTTGCGAAAGCAGATTGAAAGTCTTTTTCTTCTTAAAGAGCTCCCCTCATCTCCTGAGTGCTGGCCATGTGGTGCAGAAAAGCCGCCATCTGCTCGGGCGAAGATGAGGGCCAACAACATGCAGTTTGAGAGCTGCAGTACAGTAGAGTGATGAAGTTACTGCCGCTCGCTTGCATGAGCGTGCGCAGGTGAAAGAGGAAAAGCGGATTGGCGTGGGTCGAGAGGAAATTCTAAAGATATACAGTGGCTTTGTGAGGGGGGGGGGCGATGAGAGGAAACGCCTCCCTGCCTTCCTAACCAACTGGGTAATTGCAGGAGCCCCTAAAGGAAGGAGGAGGAATGCATTTTTAATTCTGCTTTTCAGATATCACGGCATAGCTAGCCAAGCAGGGTATCTCGTATAATTTGGCTGCGAGTCGTTGGGCGGCGGATGTCTTCATTCCTGCAGTCTCGCAGCGTTAATGAATTTATTATTAGAAAAAAGCAACTGGAGATTTCGCCAATTCATTTACAGAAGCAGCGTGTTCTGAACACAGTTTGTGTGTCTGTGTGTGTGTGTGTGTGCTGCGTGGGGTAACACTGCACTGCTAATATTTCAAATGATTTATTGATGGCCGAGGGTGTGCAAACAAAGTGGGTTTCGTTTAATATTAACCGTGATTATACCCTTAAACCCTGCGATATTTGGCACAAAAACAAAACACACGACTGCGAGACTCTCTTTATTTTCCCCACAGTAACACAGCAACACGCGCCAAATGAAGAAAGCTGGACTTCTTTTTTTTTTTTTTTTCCGCCACAGGTGACCTGTGAATAATTAATCAGACCTTGTGCGGATGTGTAGCTGTGAAACTCCTTGAATCGGTTACATCTCGAGGAAAATAAACCACTGCTTGACCTCCCGTCTAATGTTTGTTGTTGTTACCCGGATAGCACATTATCATTTTGCCCCACATTAGACTATATTACTCTCCAGTTCTGGAGTTCTGGGAATATGGGTATTGACTAATTTGCAGCTAAAACAATGTGCCGTCTGCGGTTAAATGCTTTTTTAAATTAGCAGATATTCTAGACTTCCCTGAAATGTCATTGGATAACAACTCCTAATGACAGGCGCCAGGTCGTCGCTATCAGCGCTTCGCATTTAGTGATTATTCTGGGGGAAAAGGTTAAAGGTGTTACGCCTGTCCATTCTGGATATATGTCTAAGCAAAAGGTCTTATCAGGCCCAGGGCCATCACCTTGGCCTTTGCAATTATTAGGTCACTACTTGAGAATCAGCACAAGTCAAGATTTATTAGGCACACTTTAACGTCTGTGAGAGCTGAATGTATGACGTGGCTGAGTCAACTAGGAAAGGAAAAATAACCTCCGCAGTTTTTTTCATTGCATACTGATCCTTTTTAATCAAGCTGCACCAGGAGAACAGGGATGTCTTTGACTGGCCTTGACTTAGCCTTAAGTGTCTAATGCTCGCAGTTTAGTCTGACAGAGAAAAAAATGGGCGTACATGGCATTTTCTTAAACATGCAGAGCCCAGAGCGCAGAGGGAAAACAGACATTTTGAGGCGAGACCTAATCACTGGCTCCCTTTAGTCTCCCTCTCTCTCCCTTCTTGCTTTCTTCATTATCTCCCTTCCCTCCTCGCCGTGATTAGCTTACGGCTTGTTTGGCAATCATGAATTAAAATGCTGATTGTAGTGTTTACATTCTAACTGCTAAGAACAACTGCATGCTTGGTTTGAAATCTGAGGGGCAATTTGGGGTAATTTGCGGAGGTGAGCACGACATTTTGTCATCGCCTCTGTTTTTTTTCTTCTGTGCCGTCGACGAGTTCGTTTGACGTCTGGGTTCTAATGTGGAGCGTGCGAAGCAGAAGAGGATCTCTGTCAGGTGACACCTGAATGACGTGCGAAGATGTAAAACCTAAAGAAATATCAAAGATTGTTGCACAACGGCTGTTTAGTGTAAGGTGAGTCAAAAGGCGAGCCTGTGGCAATCCTGCAGTGATTAGTGGAAATGCGTCGGTGTGTGTACGTGGGGGTTTGTACATGTTGAAGTGCACGTGTGTGTGTGTGTGTGTGTGTGTGTGTGTGTGTGTGTGTGTGTGTGTGTGTGTGTGTGTAAGCTTGAATCCATGACAGAATGACTCTAAGCCTCAGGGTAGATGTCCCGGTCGTGACTCAAACAGTCTCTCACCAGGGACTGCACATGACTGCAGGTGAAGATTATCCAAAGACACACACACACACACACACACACACACACACACACACACAACAATTACAAACTTAAAGAAACTGCATTGCCCTAAAAACATGGTGGTAACCTTATTACAGTGATGAATGTGCTGGTGACAGTACATCTGATTAAAGGTTGAAGTGTCAACCTTTTCATTTTAATCTCAAGCGTCCAGGAGAACCTGAAGGTAAATAAAGGATCGTGTCCATGCAGATAATACATTAGCCAATATTTATCCCATTCATGGCCGCTTTAGTGAACCGAGGAAGTAAAATTCAGAATGGTCTTTGAAGAGAGAGACAGAAGAGGACACAACAGCAACAGTGTGTGTGCAGCAGCCAGCTGATCTATTCAAGTTTTCCATGTCTTCCAGCTCTTTTGGTTTCCAATTAAAAGCGTAAATCACAGCAAGACACCTGACAAGAAAAAAACACCCTCTCTGTTAACAGGTAATTTAAAAATATGTTGCACTCGGTGCAAAGTCATTACGATGACAACTCCAGTTGTCAGTTAACAGATTAATGTGACGTTTGAGCTCCTGAAAGCTGAGCGGCTTTTATGTGAACTATAAACCTTTCCTGGTGTAATTTCTAGTTTATTGTTTGAACCAGTCTGAAGTTTTGGTAGAGAGGTGTTAAATAGCTTGACTCAGAAACCGGATTTCGTAGTTGCATTTTTACGGCTTGGAGTTCAACGCCGAAATGAAAACCACTTCTTTGAGAAAATTAGAAGTCGGTCTTCGTTAAACTTCCCCAATCAGATGCACAGATGCTCCAGATGTCTTAAACCCAAACACATTTCTTCATCTGATCCCAGCCGGCACGCGTAAAACACACGTATTCCCACTTTCACCACCGTCCCTGGAGAGATTTTAAATCTTCACCCCTCTCTTGAAAATCACACATTTGACAACCAATCAGGCGTTTTTCTAATGGAGACGACGGCACGCAGAATTCCATTACCCACTCGAGTTCCCCCCCCCTCATGCTAATTCGCAGGGCTGTATAATTGAAAACCCTCGTGCAGACACTCAGACACAAGTTGGGGAATGAGATGAATGCCGGCGGACGGGGAGCGCTGTGTTGGGCGGACCGTGCCGTATTCATTTTCACATCGGCCCTCGCGTATACGCACACTAATGCATGTATAGTTCAATGAATTAATGCAGGAGTACAGATGCATAATTCATTCAGCTCTTCACTCACTCCTGTCTTCCCCCATCCATCCATCAGCTTCGTCTCTGTCTCTATGTGTTTATGTCCAACACTGTCTGTTTCCCCGTCTCCCCCCCTCCCTCTCCCGCCCTTCTCCCCTTGACAGACCTAATATAAGATGTTTGATGTGTACCTGTGTGCATCCGCGCGTATACGGCCGGCAATGTATTGCTTCTATCAAGTTAGCCTTCCTCGGCAGGGAAAGATAGATATTTTCGCGGTTATGGCTCATGGCCTCTGATAACATTGCGGCTTCTTATTTGTATTTCCTTACCTCCCACATTTGATTCCCCCCACGGAAATAAAAAGCAGCCAAAAAAAATACACCTCGCAGCTGTTTTCACAACTAGTTGAATGCAGAACATGCGGCCGGCATTATTACGACTCCGCTGATAAATATGTCTGCCTCTGAAGCCGAACAGCAGAGTCCCTCTTTTTTTTTTATCTCCACAGACTTTCCGTGTGATTATTTCACCTTCACGCTGTTTCTTTTAACCTAATAAACAACTAAATGTCATCATTAAAGAATATTATCGGCTGTAGCACAGGTTTCTTCTAGCAAGGTCGATAAATAAACTGAAGTATTGGCCCTGCGTCTTCCCCGGCGTTGACACTGTTGACATAATGACTTTTCACAGGAGGCTGAACTTCACATGCACACTAGCTACCAGATGGTGCACGTGTGAGCAGGGTTAACCTTCACATGCTACAGTAGGTGCTTACATAAGAAGCTGTGAAACACTTAACGACCATCGCGGATCATTTACGTGTATTTTTTGAGGTTGTGTTTAGTCGGCGGGTTGATTGAAGAATCAGGCGACACAGAATTAGTTGATTTACCTGCTTGGGTCTGTCACTTCTGCTCTCTCGATGCCAAATGCAGACTGTAATCTGAACGGACTTCATCACGAAAAACATTTTGACACGAAGCGATGTGAAATCAGAGTCGAGTTTTTGCTCGGCGGCTTCTCTTTCAGGGTCACAGCTTTGTTCACGCCGGCTCTCTGTCGCAGCTTTCTGGGGCTCTTGAATAGAACAGATCGTTAAAGTTAACAGTAACACCTGGGCTTTAACACCTTCTATGACAAGTCTAAGTGTCTGCTCTAAAAAAAAGTGTTAAAAAAAAAAGGCTTATTGCACTCATGTTTTATGATTCCCATCTAAAATTAGCTAAAATGCTAAACCAAGGCCTGGGAGAGAGAGACTTGATCAGTCACATCTGGCTCATTCCAGATCTGCTTAATTAGAGGAGAATTATATGAAACCAGTCCAGTTTATCAAGGTAGGAGCATCTCCACAGCAGCTCCTGTGATGGAGTTGTCCTACGAGACGATATAATACGAGACGATGCAATAAGACACGAGTCTTCACCATCATAATTTTAGATTTTTTTGATTTTTCTGAACTGAAATTCTTACATGTTGCACCCGAGACTCTGAGGCAGCCCCTCTCAATAAGGCAGGGTGACAGAATTCTGCTAATAATGCAGGACCTGCCTCAGGTGATATCGTACTTTATACTGATACGCAGTGAACCCGAGGCCCCTTGTGAAGTCTAGGGGGGCCCCGGGGCAGTTAACAGAAGATCCTTTTGTTGTTTTTTCATCTCAGTAAGCCTTTGACAACATTACAAGACGAAGTTTTATATACATTAAAGAAAAAGATGGTCATGAAGTAGAAAGCAAAGTAACCCCTAGAAAATGAATATTGAGCATATTGAATATTACAGAAAAATGTTCCGTCCTCCGGTATTAAAACTATTCTGATGTTCCTTAGTTTCACAGAACAGTCGGCGATGGCGGCGGAGAGTTTGGAGCTTGTGGTCATTAATAATTGACGACCAGGAGGACAAGCACATTCGCTTCAACAGTAAAACACAGAAAACGATGCACAGACGCACTTAAATGCACATTACACCGAAAGCCTTTTTGCGTGCTCTTCTTATCTCCGAAACAGCGTATGCATGGATACACAAAAACATATGTAACACAGGCCCTCAGACGCTTTCCTTTTCTCCTTCTCCGGCGCCTGTGCACACACCCGCCCACAGGCCTCGTTCTCACTTATTCTCACACTGCTGTGTACATATAATAAACACGAGCACACACGCACCTCTACAGGCCATTTCAACAAACGCTCACACCACGGTACACTGGCACTGACACTCCAAACATGATGCAAGGGCCTCTTCAGGGACATCTGCCTGTCAGTCATCCATGTCATCCACAGGCACTTCAGGGGGGAACAGTTTATGTAGCAGACACACATGTACACACACACACACACACACACACAAGCGTGCACCGCTGCCGCCCACATCGCAAGAGCAAGTAATAAGCGCTCACACAGGACAAACAAAGCAACATTATTACAATGTACCCCCGTGGTCCGCGGCCTTAGCCCTGGCTTCAGCTAGCTATGTATATTTCATGGATTAAGATGAAAAATTCAATGAGAAACAACAAACAGCGAGCCGCCCCTCTCCTTACTTTGCTCTCTGACAGCCAGCCCCCGGGGGGATGCTCGTGTTTTCACAGCTTCATGGTAGGACACGAATCCCATTCTCACAGTGATGAAGAGACAGAAGGAGAAGATGAAAGACACAGAGAGGGTAGAGCGCTGTGTACATCCGAAAGTAGAACAAATACATGAGGCTGAATGAAAAAGAGAGGGGTAAAGAAAAAAAAAAGAATAGGAAGAGGTGGGAGGAAAGGAGTTGGAGGAGGGGGGGGGAGATAGAGAGATGTGGGTATTTTATAATTCAGAGCAGGATCAGAGACAAACTTGGCTTAGATAGGTCTCAGCACATTGGCTGTGAATTCCAAATTATGTGTTGCCTTTCCGTCTCACCCCTCCTCTTCTCTCCCCTCATCCCGACACTCACTACCAGCTTTCTCCCTCTCATCTCTCTCACTCTTTCTTTCTTTCTTTTCTTGCTACAGCACCACAGCACCATTGTTCTCTTACTGAAGGCTAGATTGGGTGCTAGTACCCGGTCAGTCAGCTGCAGTGCAAAAACATCTCCACTTTAAAAACTAGAAGAGCTAACAGTTACACTCACAGGTGGTTGTACTCAGAGCTAGCTAGTTCGTAGAGATAGGTTTTCACCAGAAACAGTATTATACAGTTATTGTTGCTATTATAAGTTAAATGCCCCTTAAAAAAATGAAAACAAAAGGCTGCAATATATGATGATATGTCAGAATTCAAGGCCTTAGAATGAGCAAATGTACACTGTAGGATAACGCACACTACGGTAAACCTCGAAACTGGTATCTAACAGCCACAGCATTACAGGACTCACTAACTTAATAACAGCGATCGTGCAACGCGATGCGATTCAACATCTTCAAAGCTACAGCGCACACTTGTCGTCTTTATACGGTACGAGTAAAGACTTTACAATAACTTTGTTCGCTGCTCACGGAGTCAACACACTCTCCAACACTGAGCCAAACCTAATCCTACACAGAGGCTGGCTAGTGGCTTCGCTAGCTAGCTTTAACATCAGTTTGACGTTTTGGAGGTAGAAGCAAAGCAGAAGTGAAACCTGAACCAGAACACGTTCGAAAAATGACATTAGATGTAGAAGAAACAGGCGTAGGAGAACCATTTGTCTCGCCAACACGTTCATTATTCTTTCAAGGAATATTGTGGAGACGTGGAAACATGTTTACATTAATTTTAGGGGGAAATGCAATAATGGCTAGGTCTGCGGTCAGATGTAGTGACTGTAGTTTGTGTATCTTACCTTACAGTGAGATTGAATTGTGTTAGAGAAGCTGGTAGAACAGCGACTAGCTGCCAGGAAGTGATGTCTGGATTTCGACTTTCTATACCTTCTCTGTCGACTCACCTGAAGCCTCCGCATCAAGCCAACCTTCTTGCATCAGTCCCTCCCCTGACTGAGTTCCAGTGGAACCTGCTAAAACAACACAACGGAGCATTATTGTGGTCAGTGCAGTCAGGCGGCGCTGCCCAAAACTGGTCCGAACCGCACATAACTCTCGCTTTAAGTGGCTGCACTTTCTCAGCTGAAGACAGATGCTCCCTGAGATCAAAGCGCCTCCACTTCAGTCGGCAGCGTTTTATAATTTCCTCTATTTACCCTGCTTCCAGACGCCACGCTATGTGTGCTTGAGTGATGAGCGGTACAGCTTGTGACGAGCACCTAATGAAAGATCAGAAGGATTTGAAATCGATTGAGGTGTATCTCGCACACAAGGCTAGGTGCAATCTCAGCTCCAAAGACACTCCTAAATCCTCCCGCAAGGCTCCAGGTTACCTCCGTTACAGCCACTCTCACCTGCACCGCCACGGGACAAAGAGGCAGATAGGAAGACAGAGATGGAGTGAGGGGGAAGGGGGGGAGTAAAGCCAAACGTAAAATACAAAATGTGAAAAAAAAAAACAAGTTCACGTTTTAGCAAATTGACTCCCTTTCGGATTATCGACAAGTGGGAGAAGGAGGAGGGGGGAGTGAGATGAATTGCGGCCCTGCTCAAGTGATAAACGTCAACATTAGAAAATAAATCTAGTGGAAAGAAGCAAAAAAAAAAAAAAAAGAGAAATCTTCTGCCTTCAATATCAGCGACGGTGTGGCAGATCGGCTCACTCGCAAACACACACACGGCCGCGCACACAGATGTACACACTGCAAAATGTATTCGCGGAGGATTAAGCGAGAAGTTGTTTTTTTTTTTTCCTCCCTTTCGCTGATAAAGAAAGACGGGGATCAAATTTGAGTGCGAAGCTCCTTCACAGATGAAGTGAGAATGTGAAAGTGAGCACCTGTGCATTTTTACCGAGTGTGAGTTTGTATTTATTTAATCCTCCCATTATCGACTGTCACTGTGACAAAGCTCAATTGACGAGGAGACGAAAAAAAAATATATATATATGACTTTTTTTCTCCTTTTTTTTCTTATGGAGCTGGGATCATCAGAAAACCAATCTATAGGGATAAAAGATATTTCCTGCTGGATGGCTCTTGTATAGAATTATTATAAGCACTGACTCACTGAAGGTTATGGAGTGTATCTCCGAGTTTTATTGATCCTCAAACGTTCGGGGCGGGCAGCGGGGCAAACGGCCAAGGACGTGACAGCCGAGTCTTCCATCTCCTCATCTCTTGTTCTTCTGCTGTACTGCCCTCAGCCATTTCCTCCGTCTCTCTATTGTGGAAAAGAGGGAAGAAAAAAAAAAATCTTCTATTTTTAGTGAGAGCTCTAGTTCTGCAAAGCATTCCTTCTGTGCCCCACCACACACACACACACACACACACACACACACACACACACCGGAATAGCACATTTCCTGTCAGGTCAAAGCCGGCTCCGAGGAGGCCACGGCCCCCGATACAACCCGGTCTGATTGGGCGCCCGAGTCGACCAATAAGGTTACGACCTTTTTATCCTGATGACATACTTTGTGTAACTCTGAGATGTGTGTTGATCGTTTTTTTTTAGCTCGTAGGTTTTTCCGCGAGAGGCTGATGGTCAGGGATCAGGGGTTAATTCCAAGAAAAGTGGAAGAAGAATCTGCTCCCATACTTTTTAACTATCATTTTTAATCAATCCGTGATCCTCTGCTGAATTCCAGTAATCATTTTCAGCTGGAGTTTTTCTGCTGTTGAACTTTTTCTCAAAGAAACGTCTCGTTGTCTGAATTTGTTGTTTGTTGTTTTTGCTTCACAGTTTCGTCTAATGAGAGACGAAAAACGCTATTTAACTGTAATTTCTTCCGAGGACTGTTTTCATACTAGGTAATGTGGAAAAAAATGGACACAGTGTTTGTCGTATTAATTGGTGGTGTGAATTTCAGAGCTCAGCAGGTCGACTAAACATGCAGACACGTAGAAATACGTCCATCGACACAGTTTCTAAAAGGCGAGGAAGAGCAACGTTTAACGGACGTAAGAGACGATCTCCAAACCTTTATTTTTTTCAAACTTTTCCGCCACTACATTTATTTAATAACCTCAGTTAGTAATTACTTTCCAGATTCAGATTAAAAATATCAATTGTAGTGTATAATTATCATTTAAGATTACTCCCCGGTGAACCATTTCACAATCTACCCATTAATGTACAAATGAAGTGAAATAAGCCCCATTCATGCGTACGCACACATGCATCAATAATATGCATTATTCAGTAATAACAGTGAGCATATAGAGGGGCTGGTTAGTGGTAAATGTTAGTCTGGTCTGCCTGACTTATTGATTCTTTATCTGACCGAGGCTTGTGCAAGTTAGAAAGAATCTATGATCCCGGACGCACTGCAGCTCTGGAATATCAGTAACCGAACTGTTGTGTTTATTCACGGATCCGTGGCGCTGTCTGTGGGGCTGAAGCAGCGGATGGATTTGCCGAGGGGTCTTTTTCAGTTCTGCTCTTCCATCAGCTTCATCTTAGATCCATAGCATTCTCTAAAAGTACTCAGTTCATGTTGTAGTGAGCGATACCCAACTCACAGCCCCACAGGCCCACCGACCATTTTTCCAATTCGCAATGAAAATAAAGTTAATCACGTTGGGAATTGTTGTTTTGTTTTTTTGGATTAGTAAATGTTGAATAATGTGCTCAGTTGGGATAATACAGGTTGAAGTATCTGAGAGGAGGCTGATCTTTGCATGACAGCTGTGCAAAGTGCAGCGGGATCAGACGGAGAGCGATGCAGGGGAAGACAAATATTAGATGAAGAGGGACAGAAGTTGCGCAGAAATTAAGATACGATCGATCCCACGATCACATATTTTACACTGACAGCGCGTAAGTATGATATTTGTTCCGTCCCTGTTATGAGCAGTTTGTGTTAATGTTTTGAGTCGTATTAGCATTTGAGTGATTGAATGACGGAGGAGTTCCAGCCGTGTTTAATATCGTTTGAACTCTTTCAAATGAAACCGAAGCATTCACAACTAAAATGCGGCTATAAAATGCAGCAAAAAATATCCATCAATCAATCCTTCTAAACAAGTTAATTTAGGCTAAAATGAATGAGTCAGTTCAATTGAAAGTAAAGAGTTACAAAGATTATTTTTGGGGCTTTTCATTGAATTTGTTTTCTCTGAAATCTCAGAGTTTGCTTGTAAACTGGCCCCTTGGCCCGCTGTCATTTTGACAAAGTGGCCCTGGGTGAAGCAAGTTGAGAATCCCTGATTTATACTCTATAGAGTCACCTTCATGATTAAAGTGACGAGTAGCATCGTGTATTCGCAACGAGTAGCGACAGGATCACAGAGGAGCAAAGCTTCCCTCCAGACCAACCTTGGGAGGCGAACGTGTTGTGTGTTGCCCGGTGATGTTCGGGCTGGGTAGCGCTCCTATTGGTCCATCCCACAAATCACCGTCCGATCCAATGCAGTGTTCTGAAGTGGAGCATCCAACATAATGAGTGCTTTTTGTTTTGGATCGCCCTGATTATGCTGCAGTGATGTCATCGGGGTCATCTCAAATTGATAACAGTGATTATGCTGTCACAAAGCGGCGGGTTGTGGAGGTGGAGTGGGCGTCGGCCGGGCCGCACGGTCAGAATGAAAAGACATTATTTTTGGGGGAAATTGAGGATCCGGTGGTCAGAACTCGACCCGTACTGAGAAACAAAAAGTCACAACATGTCGGCCTCTGCTGAATCGATTTTTAACCTTTTCTTTTTTTGATCTCTCCCAACTCTCCTAACTTTACAGAAGTGCAGTGCTAAATCACTTGAGAGCCGCTTTAGGAAATTACAAAACCTGTGAAATAAACTTTTGCCAATGAATACCAATATCTCAGAACAAAGGTCAAATTTCCCTTCACGGTTATGATGATCTATGTTGTTCCAAGTTGTATATGCAGATGAGGAGCAAGATAATATAGTCAGTGGAAGTTGTGTGTGTGTGTGTGTGTGTGTGTAAAATCGGTGTCCTGCCCTCTGGAAGATCTAAGCCTGTGGCCGTGACGGTATGAGTCAGCACAAAGGTGACACATGTTAAGGCGATGGACACGGGTGAAAGCTCGCCTCTCTTGAACCCACCAGAACCCGTCCCCCCTCCCCTCCACAGGATCCCTTTGATTAAGTTGGTTTGAAGGCTGGAAGCACATGGTTAATTCATCCTCCCCACATCATCTTTCATTTATTCACATCTTGCTTGAACTTGCCAGGATGACCAGAGGAGAGACAGAAAAGGGGCGTAACTTCCTTCTTCTTCTTTCGTGATTGAACCGCCTCATTCACCGGCAGGATTCATATGAAAATACACAATTCATCATGTTTTTCTCTCTGCGAGACAAGACGAGACTCGCGTGTTCTTAGATAAATTACCTTCCTTGACGCACACATGATGCATGTTGAGATGTGGCTGTTTTGCAGCGTACCCGGCGTTGAGTCGCCCTGACCTGCACACGTGTTGGCTGTTATCCAGCAGGCTTCTGCCTGGACAGCAATTAATGTCATTTGGAGCGAATAGGGACCTCATGACTCATTACATATGCCTTTTGCTCGGAAAAGCCTCTAAGGGGCCTTCTCCTCTCGTGTGCCGATGCTGCCACTCGGGGGATGGCACAAGTTGGATAACGCTCTAATTATAAAATTCACTATGAAAAACGTCTTCTGCAGTGCTGGCAGGGACGAGATTAAACCTTGTTTTGGCTTTAGTTTGTTTGAGCTCCTTGTGCACGGACTCTTTAGTCACTGTATGGATGTGGGTTTTTTAAAATGTCTGCATTATTGTCTAACTGCCGGAAATCTCAGTTTTTCGGCAAGTTTTAAATTTGCTCAATGTCTATTCATTATCGAAGTTATTGCAGGGGACTCGTTTTGGCAGTGATCTTAAAAATGTCAGGTTACATTTTATTATGTTCTGCAGAAATCTTCTCTCGCACGAACCAGAGCAAGCAAAATATGAGTGATTTCGACGCTGACAGCCGTGGATTTTTTTGACATTTTAGAAAGCATTATCTGACATTATTTCACCAGCTTAGCTGTCAAGTGCAGCGGAAGGGAAAGATTGAAATACATCATGCATTTGTATGCCATAACCTGTGTCAACTGTCTTCCTGAATGGACAAGGAGGCCCATCTGTGCCTCGCATGGCTGATCCGGGCGGACCGCCCCTCTCCACTACTGTTACCTGTTCACAGTCCTGGCTCAGTGGAGCGCATGCTGGCAAATAGCGGGAGAGAAAAAGGGGAGGGAGAGGTGGAGAGGATGAGATAGAGGACGTGATGGAAAGAGAGAGAGAGAGAGGGGGAATGTTGACAGGAAGAGGGAGGACGAGGGCTGGAGATATGGAGAGAGAGCATAACCAGAGATAGATGGAGGTAGGGAGAGTCAGAGCAGTGTGTCTAATCTCCCCTCGGGGGCGGTGGTGTAAGGACGCCTTCTATGACAGATAAACTCAGCCGACAGCAGGCCCGAGATGACAGACACCCACCAGTGGTGGAGAGTAACTAAGCACATTTACTCAGATACTGTACTCAAGCACAAGTTTTAGTTACTTTACTGTTGTAACTTTTTCATTTCATGCTCAGTGATAGAAAAACATGAAAACCTGTACAGATATGTCTAATAGTTGGGGTTTAACTTGCTTTTACTGCAGAGTATTCCTACACTTTGATAGTGAAGGCAGCTTGTAGTTTCTATAAAGAAGAAGAAGGTCGGTCGGCGGTGGGGGAGTAGTTTTGTTCGCGGGGCAAGCTGAGCTGCGAGTCGAAGAGAAAAGAGTGAGTGGAGTAATGTCTGTCCTACTGTGGCAGAACACAGACGGGGACGGAAGCAGCAGGAGGTGTTGTTTCCATTCTCTCCTTCTCAATCTCTTCTTCTTTCACTCTGCTGAAGATTGTTTAGGTCTGAAGGGAGAGAGAGCGCCGGACCGGCCGTCTGAACCATCCGTCCCCTGTTTGTTTTATGGTTTGTGATTGAGAGTGCGCCAGAGTCTATGCATGAACAATCTTCCTATCTTCCCTAATTCCCTCAGAGTAGGGCTTGCTCGCTCGACATTAGCGAGGGGAAAATTGCCTTTGAAAGCCTCTGCAGTTATATGTGTTTTTGTCAGGCTGCGCCGCTCTTTGTCTCTTTTTCTGCGGCTTAGTCTTTAGGAATAAAGCAAACATTGGCCAGACTGTGACGGCATGCTTGAAAGAAGGCCTCAAGAAAAGTGCGAGTTTTGTATTGAAAAGGAAAACATATTCCGCGCCAGGGTTAGCATGAACATCAGAATTGACATCTTAGCGTGCCTGTGCTCGTCTCCAGCTTTTTTCAGAGGCAGCCTCCAATATGGAGTCGATGCTTCTGGAGACTTTTGGAGCTGTCAAGGTGGCGGATGCTGATTACGTGGGCTTGCTTGCTTGCTTGTGTGTGTGTGTGTGTCCATTTGACGCAGCAATGAGTCTCCTCCTTTCTTGTTTGGGAGCGGCGACACGGGCCGACCTGGGACAGACCTTGAGAGTCGCTGTGACATTTAAAAACAACCTCCCACTGTCTCGCAAAGACAGACAATATATTTGTCACTTTCTCCGGCTCTCTATTCCCTTTGCCCTCTGCAAACCTCTATGTAGTTATCTCCGAAGGGAAAAAAGATAAAGATATATATGTGCCAACACACCTATCTATATCTATATTTCTCTCTCTGACACGTTCATGCAGTTACTACGCGGGGGAAGCGCATGCACACGCACGCAACATTTGGCATCGCATCACTCACGTGTTTTTCACACACGCGCCGTCGTTGCACTTCATCAGCGAGCATCGCACTCTTCCCAGCCGAGCGGTGAAAAAGAAAAAAAGAATAGCCGGATAAAAGCGGCGTGATAACCGCGCCAGCTTCTTTGCTCGTGCACTCTGACATGCTTACAACAGGCGACGCACATCAGCATGCACGCGAGACGCTGCCAACATGCAAGGAAGGCATCGGCATAGTCAATCATTTGGACCGCCTGATTAACATTAGCGGCGTTTCTCAGTATTACATTGGCATCTAGCTCCTTGCATTCCAATCACCTAGATTTCATGCCTCCTCTCTGCAGGCAGCCCTGTTAATTGTGCGAGAGGAGAGCAGCAATGAGTGCTATCTGCTAAGCCTTTGATATGCACTTATCTTTTAGCAGTTTCATATTATGGAAAAGAAAATTGCCTTTAAAAAAAAACGACTGGTGCTTTATTACTTTTGGGCCAATTAATTTAATGAAAAATAATGCCTTTTCGAAATAGCAAGGAAAAAAATAATTACGGAATAATTGACGAGGAAGGACGAGCACGCCGGGCAGATGCGGATGGAAATGTATCATCCTTTTTTTGGGGGGAGGTTGATAAACAGCTCCTGATGATCGTTTTTCCAGACAGACCTCGTAGTTATAACACATTCAGAAGTACGAGGGGAGACTCAGTTAGACGACAGCTTGCCCTGAAAGTGTCCAAAGCGTTCAAGAAGTAGGGCACTTGCCTCAATGTTTCTTCAAGTCGGAGAGACATGCCGACCTAGATTTCCTCCTGTTTATTCAGCCATTTTAGGTGCTGGCTATCCACGTCTCCATTTCAGTGCTCCCCTTTCCCTGTCTGCGTAGCTTCTCCTCTCCATCACGGCTTCTTTTGTACGCGTGTTTCTACATTCTTGCTGGTTTTCCTCCTCCCCTGTGCCCTCCGTCCACATCACCTCTCAGTCTGAAAAACATACATAAAAGTTGCTCTAAACGGTGGTGACACATTCAGACAGCTGCTGAGATACCCCACGCTGCTTAGCAGCATGTGGTCTGATAGCTTGACTTATCTCAAATAACCCTGGTGTAACACACTCTAAAATTGAACTGTTTTGCAGTGAAAACAATAATTTTATCACATTGTTACAATCCCACATTCATCCACCCTGATAACTTAGTACAGTATTGCACCGTGATGTAGTTTAAAACCTGACAATCGGTCAAACGGTCGCTTTGGAAATGTTTTTAATCAGTCATCAGGGCTCATCATCTTTTTATGCATTCCAGGGAGTTTGATGCGGTTCCGGTTGATTTAACACAGCTCTAATGCGCCGGATGCGGTCATGAATTGGAAATGAATAAATGCAAAGTGAGACCTGGACTGTTGACCAGTATCAAGCTGACTTGACAGCCAGGCACACAGAGATAGCATATGCTGCCCAGTGTGGCTTCTGAGCCGTCGCCACAGGACTGGTTTGACTCTGCTGCATTACGCCCATTCAGGTATTCCTTCATACATGGATCTTACCTTATATCTGCCTGAGGTCACAGCGGGTAAATAATAGCACCTGCAAAAAAAATGCAATGGATATGACAATACGAGATTGTGTTGCACAGCAAAGCACATATACAGTTTATATGCACAAAATATTCAGATTTTTTTTTTGCCCTTGTTCCGAAAAAGTCAACTTTCCTCCTAAGCTGTTTACATAGCTAATGAAAATGAATATTCCATTAATATTCCCAATTAGCATGCGGCGTGCATACTCCACTCAGCTAACACAGCGTCCCTCTTTCACTCATTTAACAACTGTTTTAAAATTGGGCGGCGTTGCGATATATGTGCATATCTATAAATCTGTTGATATTAAAGACTTAAACGATGTTTGAATGTTTCTCCTTCCAGCACGAAATCTGGGGCTTTTCTCTTGCAGATGCACGTCTACCCCGGGCTTGTAAACTGGCGGTATTGCAACAAACAGAGGTGACTGTAAACAGACAAGAAGTCGTGCGTCACAGCGCTCCTAAAACCTGAATAATAAATGCTACATGGAACTAGAAGGGCACACAGTAGAGCTCCATCATTCTAAATTTAAACTTCCCCTGATTCAAGCTCACCAGATCTCTAAGAGCCAAGAGAGGACAACCAAACAATGCAGATGGAATCATGATCTCGAATTTTGTTGGAGAACAATAGTAGATTTTTATTAGGATCCACATCGAATTGTACTCGCTCATAGATGCTAGCCACCCGAATACTAGTTAGTTAAAGTGAGGAAACATTTCTGGATCCACATTCTGGGATCAGGATCCATCCTCCATCCAAGTGTCATGGAAATCTGTTCAGTAGTTTTCCGCTGACAAACCAAAGAATGGACACCAATTAAAACATAACCTTTGATTGAGGTAACACGGCCTAATTCAGAAAATCCAAGCAGAATATGCTGGTTACATGACCAGTGTCAAATTCTGAATATTGCCTTTTTTTGTAATAAATATGGAATATGACTGTACGTGTAAAGGAAGTCGATGTTTGAGCAGCATCTGCTGTTTTAGAGGGTCACAAGAAAAAAACAGCTGGGTCATGTTACGATTAATATGGCGGAAAGAAAGAAAATGTTATGCAACACACATTTCAATTTGTCTCTGATCTTTTTCGTGAAATATCTGAGAAGTTGACCGCTTCGCAACCCGAGAAGATATTTAAATGAATCCATCTGCATGCAGCATCTGAAACATGACACTGATCTTTATTAATGCAGTATGTTTCAAGCTTATTAAAGAAGTATAGAATAACATAAAATGGCAATAACTCAAGGAAAGTACATTTACCTTAAACATGTGCTTTTTCCATCACGTTTGAAAGCCGTCTTGTGTTCATGTCGCCGGCCCTGGTTTTGTTTTGTGCAAATTTCAAAAAGCGCCACACATATATCTCCATTATAAGTATGTTTATAGCCACTTTATCTTCTTACCAAATCATAATCTCCCCGAGTTGAATCAATTACTGCGCAAATGGTGCGAATTTAAACAGCTGCAAAATGGTGTCTTCGGCGCTTAGTGGGAGGGAGCGACCCACGAATTGATATTATCACAGAGACACTTGGCGGATTTGAAACTAAATGAATCTCAAATCAAAATAAAATGAATCTCCTCTTCAGTAGACTATCAAAAGACAGAGAGAAATGGAGAAAATAAGAACAAGAAAAAAAAAGATGAGTGTGGATGGGACCGGGGTGCCTAATGCACTCTATTCTCAGTTAATCATTTCTCTGCAGCTCCCTCTCTCCACGCATCACCTCATAGCCTCTCTTTTCTCTCTACACCTCCCCTTTCATCCTGTGAGTCTCTTCTCTCTCTTTTCATTCCTTTCCCCCTCCACCTTCACTCTCCGACACCTCAGCAGGCGAGGTGGCGGGGTGAGTCTTGATCCCAGACAGGTTCCCAGGCAACAGACCACCTACCCACCTCTGCTGCCAGCGTGTTTCTGGGCGATCCAACAAGCTTTGGCACCAATTTTAGCAAATACCCCCGAAAAAACCAACCCTTCTCTTGGCAGAGAACAGAGAAGGTCCCTTTTTTTGCCTCATCATCGCCTGTGATTTAGGGAACAAGCACCCCTCCCCTCTTTTACTTCACTTCGCCCTCCGTTATGCGGCTCTGACATAGCCAGCGAGGGATCAGAACACCGTCGACTGTATGTGCCAGCTATTAGCATTAGCATTTTAACCACTGTTCCCGGGCATGTGGGTGTTAGCACTTCTAATTTTAATGCAGCGAGCAGAGACTACATTGGACAAACAAGAGCTGTGACAAAAAATGTGTGTGTGTGTGTGTGTGTGTGTGAGTGTGAGTGTTCATGTGCACTTTTGTGTGTTTACATTCATCAGCCCGTCTGTTTGTGCCTGGAAGTGCGTGCCCGGAATAGTATGTTTATATAAACAGATGGATGAGAATCTGCGTCTCTACGTCTGTCTTTTTTTTTTTTTTTTCACGGAGGTCCGAGCTGCTCAAAGACGACTCTGTCCATTTCATCAGAAAGACTCGTCCCCCCTCTGACTCAGAATGTACATTATCTTCCTCCAGTAATTGCCATAGCTTTTTTTGTTAATTGGGATGATGTGAAGCTATCTGAAAAAAAAACAACAGTCGAGGTTTTTTTTTTTTTTTTGTTTCCTCTTCCCTCTCCGCGTCTCTTTCTCCCCGTGTGGTTTTGCTTTGCATATTACCCCAGACACGATAGGGAGAGCGTGCAAAATACAGAGGGCAGCTCTTCAAACAAGCTGAAATCTTTTGTGCGTCTATTCAAATAATTTCAACCCGTGACTCTTTACCGAGCAGCTGCAGCGATGCGTGTGATTGTGACTGAAGGTATTCTCTATGGAGAAACGCACCGAAAGGTCACAGATAAAGTCTCTTTGTTATTGTGTGTTTTTGAGGAGTACTTTATTATTTTTTTAACCTCGACACTTTAGACTTTTTCGGAAACAGCAGGTAGGCTTTCTGCAAATCCAGATAGGAGTAAGTTGTTCAATTCAGAAAAGAAAAACGAGGATAGGAGGGAGTGTAGGATGAATCGTGTCCCTGCTTGATTTATTGTGCACTGGTTTCATTCTGGGGCTACCAAATAGAAAGTGCTCGAATTCAGCAGCACATTAAATTAAATATCTGCCGAACAGATTCTAATTTGATCACCAAGCTGTTTCAATTTCATTAGCCTAGTCCCTAATGGACTTTCACAGCGTATTATTCCATCTAGCACAAATCCCATTCATTGGCTCCTTCTTTTTTTTTTTTTTTTCTAAATGAGCCCCCTGGTGCACGGGGAGCTTGTGGCCCAACACGGTGTAGTGTGAGGTCACGCCAAACCTGCTTTTTCTTTAATGGATGCTGGTGCAGAGCTGCAGCGGGTAAATGAAATCAAAATCTGAATCCACACTGATTAAATGCAATCAAACTAAAGATTTAAGCCCAGCACCTTCCTAACAGCTGTTGCAAAAATCAGTCGAAGCAGATTATTAATACGATCAAAGACTGCGTGTGTGTGTTTGTGTGTGTGCAGATGACTGAGGCCCTTTGACTTTGCATATGGCCTGATTCCATGTTGTTACTGGCCGGTGTGCTGTGCTTTGTAATGGTGCAAATATAGCTATAGCAGCAGGTCAGACGTATGAAAATTCATGACTTTAGAAGTTTTCGCCATTCTTCGGCGGCGGTTTTGCAAGCTTGTAATTACAGCGTGCACATTATAATTACTTCAGCTGCGTAGTATTCTGACCATACAGCGAGATCGAGCATCACTCAGCACCTTTTGAATGGATCTGTTCTGTAGAAACGCTGTTTATATCCGTCGACGATCTATAATAACATGTCGGAACAAAGTGATGTGTGGTTATATACTTTATGAAGGTCCATAATTATATGAGAGGTGCGTGGAAAATATATAGATGCTGCTCGGAGTGTTTTCATCAGCTGTGCATGAATGGTGACTGAATGTTTGGATTGATCAAATTAAGGCTGCAGCGAATGAATATGTTGATTCTTGATTGAACTAGCCAGTTATTATCTTGATTAAATGGTGAAAGACTTCGATCAGTGTCTTCAAATGTCTTGTTTTGACAACAACCCGAATGAAATTCTGTTTACTGTCACAGAGGAGCAAAGAAGCCAGAAAACATTCAAGCTGGAATCAGAGAACTTTCAACTTAAGAAATAATGAAAACCAATTTGTTTTTCAAAATAGCTGCCAATTAATTGAATAGTTGACAGTTCGCTCGTCGATCGATCGTTGCTACTCTCGATCTAGTGCGTCACTATTTCATTTTAGCAACAATCAAATCTAATTTACTGTTTTGATATCAATAAAAAAACTGAACTGAAGAATGAGTCTTAACTTTTACACATTCAAGTTTGTTTACTCGTCATGGGGAGTGCTACTGCAGACGAAGTTGCCTAGTGGATGATGCTCGGATGCCAAGTTGCATTGTGGGTAATGTAGGAGGCAGTTATTGAGAAGCAGTCCGCTAGTCTGGCATTGCACTCCTTTAAACACTGCATGACTCATTATGGACAGTCCAAAAACAAATAATCAATCCATTTTTAATCCACACATTTGTCGACCTTCTCCAAAACCAGGAGTCTAAATTACCCACAATGCAACTTAGCCACTGAATGACATCGCTGGAGGGAATTTGTCAGATTCACATTCAGCTAGCCACAAAAGTCTGTAGAGTATTTTTTTGCATACGGAATGCAGACGGGCCCTTTAAAGGGATATTCCGGCGTAAGTTTAATCCATGGTCTAACACACCGTGACACCGAGTAAGACCCCCCGAGAGATCAAGTTTTCTGACCGCTAGCTTATGTAGTTTTAGCAACCTCAGAAAAGACCGCACGGTAACAATACACTGCAGTCTTTGCCTCCACCAAGAAACCGCCATCAAAAAGCCACTCATAGCCACAAATAATGCTCAGAACAGCACCAAACTTCAGCAACAGTACAAATAGGGTCCCGGCACATAGTTCGAGGCATCAAACATCTGCTAGCTTTGCAGGATTTCTATTGAAAAGACAACACAACTCACCTCTCTCCTGCAGCAGCGTGCTCGTTGTGGGGAAGCCCTGACGAGTCGATTAGCAAGTGCAGTAGAGTTCCGCGGCTCAAGGATGGAAATATATGATTATCACTCCATGGAAATGCAATCAAAGTTCATATGTGTCTTGCGTACCAGTTTATAACAGTTATTATCGAGAGCGGACAGGGAAAAGAACAGAATTGAGCATTTCTAACCACACTCGGTAATCGACTCGTCAGGGCTTCCCCACAACGAGCAGGCTGCTGCAGGAGAGTGGTGAGCTGTGTTGTCTTTTCAGTAGAAATCCTGCAAAGCTAGCAGATGTTTGATGCCTCGAACTATGTGCAGGGACCCTATTTGTACTGTTGCTGAAGTTTGGTGCTGTTCTGAGCATTATTTGTGGCTATGAGTGGCTTTTTGATGGCGGTTTCTTGGTTGGAGGCTGCAGTGTATTGTTATCGTGCGGGTCTTACTCAGTGTCACGGTGTGTTAGACCATGGATTAAATTTATGCCGGAATATCCCTTTAAGTAGCTACCCTTTAAAATACCCCAAACTTCTCAAACAACTCAAACAATGCAGGTACAGTATATCCATTAAAATACAGAATGCTATATTGTTATATAGTTTGTACTATAAGGCTAGTGTGAAATAAATGAATAGCAATAATGGTCAAAGTTCAAGGATAAAGAACTAGTAATCACAGCGTTAAAATGATGAAGTGAACATTTTGTGTAGGTGTGTGTAGGTGAGCTCTCAGTAAATAAGACATAAAATGTGCAGTTGCAGTGTTGTGCAGGATTCATGCAGAACAAACGGCTAGATAAGTGCCCAGTCAGAGGTCAGAGAACAGAGTTCACTGTCCTGAAGGCCAGCTGGAAAAAAGCCTTTTTTTTGTGCATTAAAACGTTGGTGTACAGCTCCTGCAATAAGATACAGATTCATTGGCAGTGCACGGAGCTCAACTTAAAGGTTCTTTCAGGGACAGTGAGTTTACTGAGACAGTGCAGCCGACTCACATGCAGTAAAGTATAGTAGTGATGATTAGGATCAGTGCAGTGTCAGTACTGCGAGTTCCAAAAGGGCTGAAAGTGATAGCACAGAGCTGGAGAGGACTCCTGCGGTAACATTGATAAATGTTTTCACCAAGCCGTCCGCCATTAGTGTCAGGGCAAGTTACAGCCACAAGAGCGGACAAACAGGAAATAGAGAAAGAGTGGGTGTAAATAATTGATAAGGCTGACCCTGCGCGATTCATATTCTGCGGCAGAGGATCAAAGAGCGAGCCTCAGAGTTTGACATTGAGCCCGAGCGCAGGAGTCAAAGCCATTACTTTCCAGCACAACGCCGCTGCTTGTGTTTGTATTAAAAATGCAATGACTCGTCCTCTTTCGGGTCCGGGCTAACACTAGCTGGCACTCCTGGGCATTAACCAACTGGCTAATGGACTCGCTGGTATTACCCCGGCAATTACCAACTGTAGCGCTAAGTAAAGCAAGGTGGAAGCCATTTTGTTCCTGTCCGTTTGATGAAGCTGTCCCTGGCTCTCTCAGGTGTGAAATATAGCCTGTGTTAGACCTCTGGGTTCTTTTAGGTGTGATCAATATTTCAGCGGCACCAGGCTTCAGCGCCCTGTATCCTCCCACAACAGCTCTGCAGCCGATTATGAATGTCTGAATGAACCTTTGAGTCAATTAATGATTAATGGAGTTTCACAGTTTTCAGATGGGATGTTTTTATTTGAATAGTGCATTAAGACTGTCACCACGTAAAGGCAGTGCCTCTAATACGAGAAAGTAAAACCGTGTCTGCAGTCTTTTTTAGAGTCCATCTTTTCCCGAATTAGTGCCGTTAATGGCCCAGCGGCGCTCTTTATGCATCACCGGTGTGAGCAGCTGCATTTACGTCGGATCACGCAGCTCCTCGCGAAAGAGAACCGCGTCTCCGAGGTTCTGCTGCAACGGCAATACAGCAGAGGAGAATGGGGTTCGTGTTGCAGTGTTCTCAGTGTTGGAAAAAATGGCGTTAAGAAACTCCGAAGCGTTGAAGCCTTGTTGCTGTGTGTGATCCACTGAACTATCTGTGCCAACAGCTCTATCAAAAAAAATAGGCCAAGACATCCAGAGTAATGTGACATCTTTTTTACTCAGACACATTGAATTCAAGATTTTTAATGTTATTATTTACTCCGCCGGGGAGGTTGTGTTTACCCGAGTTCGTTGGTTGGCTTGTCACAAAAACGACTGAATGGATTTCCAAAAAACTTGGACGGAAGATGGAGCTCGGGTCAGAGCAGACTCTGTTAACTGTTGGTGCAGATGTGGATAAAGCGACAGATCCAGGAAATTGTTTGCTACGTTCTTTAACATTGCACGGTTTTCGACATTTTCATTCAGTTCTCAGGGATAAATACAAGGATATTGGTTATCTATGAGTTTGAGGTGGATCCTAGTTCTGATATAATTAAATGTTAAGCAGTTACTGTTGGGCTGAAGGGATTTTAAGGGATGCAGGGCGATCGAGTGTGATATCGGATTAGGATTGATTTAATTAAAGACTGTTTGCACTCGTCTGAGTGCCATTCATGAGTACCAAAATGTGAGGGATGAAGCCGGTGTTACAATTTCTGAAAAAAGAAAACAAAAGCAGTTATATGTTAACAGTGAAGGGGGGGCAGGGGGGCAGTTGCCTAATTGTGGCCTAATTGTTGAAAAAAGCATGCCAAAGTGCCCTCTTGGTTGGCAAAACACACTAAACTGCCCCCTTGGTTGGTTAAATCATGATAAACTGCCCTCTTTGGAGCCAAAATGCGCACTAAAATGCCCTTCTTTTCGCCCCTGCCCTTCAAAAAGTCTGTGCATGCCACTGTATGTTAATCCTTTTCCTCACTACATTTTTTGACTTTGCAGCCCAGTCAGCACCTCATCTCTTCTACCGGGGATGTACAATTTTTAAAAAATGGGTGACAAAATTATAGTTTCATATTTAAAAAAAATGTGATTTCCTAAAACAGCTGGGCAGCAGTTTTTAGCACATGTAACTCGGACAGCAGTCGGTACTGCTTCGTTAGGGACTAAACATTTCTTGCTCTTGTGAGTTTTTATATTAGCAGGAGCTTTATTGTGGGATTTAATCAAAATAAATCACAGTTACCACATTGATTGCAATGAAGACACATGTCAGTCAGTGCAACAGTGTCTTTTTGTGCTCTTTTTAATAGTTTGAGCAAACAATGGCACTCTGCAGCATGGATAAATAAGATATCTGAGCCTTTAGATTCCCCTGAAAATACTTGCTCATTGCATTGTTTGATAATTGGATTTATTGACAATAAGAAAATGTAAAATATCACCCGAGGCAGATCTCTCAAGAGCCTGACAAAGGAGGTGCTAGTGACAAAATACAAAGCTTACTATCTGGGTAATACTTTTCAGATCAAGGTCTCTGGAAAAATCTTTTTTATTGTCCAACGGTTTGATCCAGTAATTCACAGCTGATTTGTTTGTTTTTTTCATGATAATAAGTTATTGTGCAGTGTGGACATTCTGTCTATAATTAAGGCTTTCACTTATACCACCAGTATGGTGGACGGATCCAAATATGCTCGGCTCTTGTCCGACTTGAAGCTTGTCAAGTTGTCAGTACATTCTGTACACGAGGAAATCACATGCACACACACACATCACACATCCCTCCCCAACAGCCTCGAACATCCTACCCTTTAGCAAATTTCGGACTCCAGAGCCTGACGCGCACAAGAACAGACAGCTACAAATCACCGCGCCGCCTATGAGTTATCTCTGTCAATTACTGACGATAAATGGCTCTGGCACTGTGAAGGCCAGGTGCATCAATCCGCTGCGTCTCACGTTGTCCTAGCTTCTCCACTCTATTGATTCTGCTTCCACTGCTTCCATGATCCAGTTTTGATGGCCCGCCCGACCACAAAAGCTAACTTGAGCGCTGATGTCAGATGAAAGGCTGGATATGTAACCCAAACTCCCACCATGGGACGTGTTCACATTCTCGATATCAGATCTTCCTCCCTCCTTAATATAGACCCACTGGAGTCATCCCACTACGACCACTCGGTGTCCGGACCCGATTTCAATCAAGGTTTGACTGCAATGTAATACCTTTTGTGGGGGGAAAAAACTCCCACTTTAATAACATCCCTGCCCTTAAAATGCTTCCAATGCACATCTCCTTATGGAGGATATCTGGCACATAAACAAAAATATATCCATTTCCCCCCTCCGTCTGCAGACCTCTTTTGTCAGCCCTTTTTCTCCCCAGCTGAGCTAAATGTGCTAATTCTACCCATCTCACCTCCATAAAATTGCTTTGGAGATGTCTGTATCTGTCTGGGGCCTGTGGCAGAGCAGAATGACCATTCAGCGAGCTGAGGATGGAGTCTATTGTGAGCGCCTTGTCCCCAGTACAGCAGCTGTCTGTGATGGCTGTCTGCAGGATCGCCCACCGCTGCTTTTGAGTGATTCTCTCTCTTTCACTCTGCCCGGGGCGCTGCTTGTGTTGGAGGCATTGATCGGCCCTGAATTGGATTGCGGCGGGCCTGATTTCTGATGTCAGTGTGTGCTGGGTCACGTGGGAGCGCTGGAGCTCCTCGTGCCAAGCCTGGGCCCGCTCGCAATGGAGGAGGAGGAGGAGGAGGAGGAGGAGGAGGAGGGTGGGGGCTGCGTTGCTCGCTGGAATTACATTTATCAGTCTTAGTTACACCGAGCGTGAACATGCCCACACATACTGTACGCTTAAGCGACGTAAAAAGCAGGTCGCCAACATTATCTCACTCTATTCCTTCAACTGTAAAGTAGCCAGCGTTCATGATTGGCATTAAATAAAGACTGTGGGAGCATGTTACGCCATGAAAGGGCTTCAGTGCATCATACCAGGAAATTACCACTTCCCCTACAGTAATGTCATCGTTAGCGTTTGCTTTGAGGATAAATGAGGGTGACTGATTGTTTGGACACTGCTTTGCATTTTGTCGCCGCGTGACTCTACTTAAAACGACGATTCCTCAGCGCAAGGTTACACTCTGTGACTTTGTGTGCGTGTGTGTGTGTGTGTGTGTGTGTGTGTTCAGGTGTGTGCAGGTTTTGGAAGTGATTCTCCGCACATCATTTGTTTACGCCTGGAATAGTGGCCATCATCTTTTTCCACTAAGAGAACAATAGCCATTTTTCCCCCTTTGCTCAGGAGACAATGAAGTGCCTTCCCGCCTCGCGAGCGACAGGCCAATAAAAAACGTAATTGGATCTGTCAATCAAACGTTGCTGCAGCGCGGGGGGTGGGCTGGCAGGTGGGCGGGTGGCGGCGGAGGGTGGGTAACCGGACAACAGAGAGAGAGAGAGAGAGAGACGGGAAGAGGCATTGTGAGGGACTACACCACACACTGTAGTCCCCCCTCTCTGCACACTGCCCGGAGGCTCTCAGCAATGGTTACAGAGGTGTGCAATTGTTGTGTTAGTGTTGTTTGTTTGTACCCGGGCCAGGGGGGGTGACGATCCGTCTTTGTTTGTAGGTATTAGTGGGTCGGTGATGTGGCTTTGATGCGACTACACAGGAGAGCCGGGGCTGCCAGAGCCTCTGAAGGTCACAGTGGATGTACTAGTGCTGATGTGTCTGTCTGTGCTTCGTATGCGCTCGAGCCGTCACACATAGCGTTTTGTTTTTGTTTTTTTTTTTCCTACCGGGGAAAAGGTCCTGTCATTAGTCAGGAGAGCCGCGATGCTTTAGTAGTATTTTTCATGGTACAACACACGCACTGAACATCACCTTGTCACATTAAATCATCAACATGTTTCGCGTGTGTGCTTTACCTTTAGACCGTCTGGGTGCATGGATTATGTGTATTTGCACATAACGCACACACACACACACACCAATTTTATTGTATGCATTTGTCTGTTGCTCTAAGTTTTAATGACAACTACTCAAATTAAGAGCCCATTTACAGCCTCTCTGATGGAGACGTTAAGTGCGCATTCAGATATTCTGTTGGTCTGGCTCGCGCTCTGACGGAGCCCTTACCTCGGCTTTTAGAAGATGGCTTTCTACTGTCTTTGGTGACATTCTTTTTCCATTATCAGCCGAGCCGGAGATTGTTACGGAGGCGAGCGGCTCTGTCGTTCCTTTGCGTTATGGCTCTCAAGCACGCTGCTAATGCCTCGCCGTATCTCCTTTTTATGAACAGACAAAGGATGTTTTAACTGTAAGTACGAGCGAGGCATTGAATACAGTGCAGGTCTTCAGAGCGCCTTGGCAGGTAGAGGGACTTGTTGAGGAAAGCTACAGTATGCACGGTCCCTGCAGGGTTTCTGCGGGCCCTGCATACTGTCTACCTTCTGCTCTAAAAACGTAAAGAAAAATTACCTTCTATTCTGCTGGATGCGATGTACCTTAAATCAAGACAAGTATATATACTCTGCCCCCTTGCTCTTACAAAAATGCTAAGAAACAGAAAGATGATACTATTTTAGAGAAATGAAAACAGAGCTGTCTGCCTCCTCACAGTCGTTTCTAGGTGCTCTACTTAAGGAGAAGAATTGCGGGAACAAACTCGATTTAAAAGTTAATATTTGTTCCTATTGATCTCATATGTATTCCGTCTTTCCTTTTTCATAAATGCGGCAGAAAAGCGGAGTAAACGAACTCAGCAAAAGTGTTGCTGGGAAACAAAAACCTGTGTGAGGCTCTGCCGGCACCAATAAAATGACACGCTTCATTTATTGCTGCACACCGCAGCTGCAGCGGTAATAGTCTGCAGGTATGGTGTTGTAATATTATATTCTTCGACTTGGGGAATATTTGAAAATGTGAGAGCATGAGGGGCTTTAAGTGTAGGTTGGCCTTATTAAGTGCTCTTCTGCAGTATTAAGAGTCTGTAACATTAAATCGAGATCTGCGGGTTTTAAGCGCCGTCATTTAACTTGTAGCACTCTTGCGGCGCCGATGAGCGTTGTTAAACCCAGCTTGACATTATCAAGGTGTGTATTGTAATAGCCGGCTGGACCCGGTGTCTCAGCCGATCGGTTATACAATATGAGTCTGCCCCCCTGTGCAAGCCTTCTTAATTTTGGGTTTGTTATGAGAAACGGTCCCTAGACCCGGGGCTTCTAAAGTAGGTAATTACACTGAGAGATTCCCTGTGGGGGATTAAAACAAATGACACAGAAAACACAGCCTTTAATTCTCCATCGCCACTCATTCAAGCCCCTGCCTCCGCTCTGGAAAAAAAGCCTTTTTTGCTTGTAACGCCTACACGCCCATGAATACGCAAACAGTCACAATAAAACACACTGGCAGCTCGTGAAAATTAGTGGGGTCGAGGGGAGAGGAGTCAGAAAATGATGGGGAGGGATCGCGATTTATGGCCGCGGTAAAACTGCTTTAGCATGAGGGGCTAAACAAAACATATGGTGTTCATGCCGTTTTGTGAGGACCGTGGCAGAAAAAAAAGGCATCTGTCCTGCCAGTTTTGCGGTGACAAGCTGCAGGGAGCATTACTCATCATTACAATCTCTGCTGGCAGCCTATTTTCATCACATTACAGTGGTATAATGAAGCGTAGCGAGCTAGCGTCCTCAGGTTCTCTGAGTAGTTCACCATTAGCACCAGCCGAGGGCATTCATCCAAATAGCTTTATTGAACTTTTTTACAGTTAGTTTATTGTATAATTAATTAATTATTGCACAACAATGGGTTGAATCTTGGCACGGTAGCAGTTTAAATTTTCAAATTTGTCTTGCTTTGACAGTCGAGACTGATTTGATGAGCTCTCTGCGTTCGATGCCGGTTCAGTAGAGTTCTGTATTCATAGATTTGGATTCATTCAGCCCTTAACTTTTGGCGCTCTTCTTCTCTTTGTGTCTTTTCCAGGAGCAAGGCAAAGTAGGTGTGACATTCAACATCGGGACGGTGGACATCAGCGTTAAGGAGACGACCACAGCGGTAAACGATGGCAAATACCACTTGGTCCGATTCACCAGGAACGGGGGCAATGCCACGTTGCAGGTGGACAACTGGCCGGTGAATGAGCACTTTCCCACAGGTACTGCCCCATTTATTCCTTTGTCTGATGAATCTCTGCCATAGTTAGTGTCAGATTCTAGTTTTTTTTTTTAAAAAACCACTGGGCACCACCTAATTCTTTAAGCGACGGGCACCACCAAAAATATCCAGAAATATTCACTCTCTCCTGTTATTCTGAGTAAATCTCTGCAGACTGAGAGCCGTGCAGTCCCATTAATTGGGCACATACTATGCTCCTGTGGCTAACCATGCCCCCGAAATCTCTTCTTTCACGCCCTCGCACCTGACTCTACAGGAGAGGAGCTCGAATCTTTTGTCTTGCAAGAGGCATTAACTGTGCAACATCTGGCCGGTTCATTTCAGGGGAAGGGATTAAAAAGGCACCGAGAGGCATTCGGTCGTCGGGCGAGCAAGGAAGGAGGATAGAGGCAGAAACCAAGGGTGGCCTGTTGGCCAGATAAAGCTGCTGCCTGCCTGTATCTCTCATTCCCAGGTCAGCAGAAGCAGCGCGGCAGCAGAATACAAATAGGGTCATCAAACAGAGCCTCGCTCCATTTGGAGGCTCAGGCACTCCCTTCATTTGGCACAGAGATGTGCCGCTCACCTAACAGGGCAAGAGAGTGAGAAGAAAGGGTGAGAGGGAGACGGAAGGAAGGAAAAATCCCTCTCCCGTTTCTACTTAACAATCCATTAAATTAAGTTGGCTCTCTTGGTCTTTGACACCTGCATGTGAGCCGGCCTAGGGGAGGCAACCTTCGTGTCCTTGCCCCGTTACCCACTCTTCAATTTCACTTAGTCAAACTGAGCGGACGCACAGGGAAGCAACATGGGCAGAAGCTGGGATGACGAAAGACGATATGAAACGCCGTTGATCTCTGAGGTGAAACTGCGCCGCAGCAGCGCGACGTGATCAGACAGAAACAGACGCCGAATAAAGACAACGTTATCCAGATGTGGAGCTAGCAAGCCTTTTCTTTTCCAAACACTGGAAGAAGAAGAAGAAAAAAAACTGCTGATGCAAACCTAATGCTAAGGAGCAAACAAATAGGAGTTGATCCCTTTCACTTCTCAGCCCTATGTCTCAGCAGCCCTACAGCATGCTGCTCGTCGCATGCCTTCACCGAGGACAGGGCAGCATCCTCTCCTGGCGTGACCTGGCACACGCTGTTTTGGTTTGGTTCAATGCCAGCGCAGGTGATGCTAATCTCTTCTGTCTCTGGCTTTCTTTTGCCGTCGGCTGTCTTTCGCTTTTCTTTTTGAACTGATAAAGTTAGACGGGTTTCATAACTGCGATTCAGCCACACTTTAACTAGAAAACGGCGAGAAACTCCTCAACATGTGGCCCACGATACGCACACGAGTGACATCACCATCACGCGAACGATCACACGACGCAAGGAATCGGACTAATCAGACGAATGTGAGCGCGCCGCTGCACAGGGGAGGTTTTTGTCATCTTCCTTCAGATCTCCGTCCTGTATTACACAATAAGACTTCAGTAGTTCCCTCCTACTTTACATAATGCTCTGCAGCCCTCTGCGTCAGCGGTACATTTTTGTTTTCTCAACCTTCAATCATTATGTCGGTCAATATCTGTGACCCAAAGTCCGGGTCCTTTCAAAAACCACTGCTAAGTAGCCTTTGGGTTTGTGTCTCAGTTTAAGCAACGCACAACCGAAAGAACTCTGGCTTTTTAGCTCTGGATTCCTTCCAAGTGATCCCACTGAGGTTTGTTCCCTTTTTCTGTCCGCCTGCCATTGTCTTGGAATGGAGCTGAGGTCGAGGGATCGAATACGTGGTAATTTCTTTTTCTCTTCTGCACAGGTAATTTGCAGGGCACTCAGTGATAGTAATTCAACGATGATTGATTTTTTTTTTTTTCTTTTTTTTTTTTTCACCCTACCTCCCTTGTAAAGGCGTTGTCATCTCATGAGTAATTACATGTTAGGGTGCAGACTCATCGACTGCTTTCTCACACTCCTAATGCTCGACTTGAAGGCAGCAAGCCGCCACGAGGCTCTCAGGTCGTTCAATAAACAGTTACCGGATCCGGGCATGCCCTCTCTCCCTGGTAGAGACGAGGTGAAGACAAAGGTGTTGGTGGATTGCTTGTCATTCAAAGCTGTTTGCAAAAAAAAAAAAAAAAAAGCCCGGGGCGTGTAAATTGGACGTATCGACAGCGGCGTTTGACAAGTTGGCCCACCAAAGTAAAGAGGTGTGTGGAGGTGGGGTTTTTACACAAGGGGCCTGATTTTAATTGTTACTTGAGCAATGTTGGGTCAGATTTATACACATTTTCTCGACTTGCTGTGAATTCTTAATAGACAATCTCCAGTTTGGCAGCCTGGAACTATTTATAACTGCTTTCAGGTTTCTTTTGTAGATTAAATAACTGAGTAGACTTGTGTTTTTCTCCGGTGTTGTTTGTGTTTGCTGCTCCGCGGAACAAGGAATCAGTCGAGTCATCTTTGCGGTACCAACAATGATGCCACTTGTAAACGCTAGGGGGGAAAAATGTTCTGTTTCCACTTTAATTATTGATATTCTGGGAACGTGGTGACATTGTTAAATATTAGCAGAGGAAGAAGCATGAGGAGCCAGATGATCATGCACATTTTAAACAAAGTTACTTGAGGTTGGCTAAAGTTACTCGGGAATGAAACATTGAAACATCCATCGCCACGACTTCCTGGTTAAACTCTTTAAACAGCTTCTTTGTTCAATAAATGATCATCACCGACATTTTCACTCCTAACTGAACCCTGTTTTGTTCACATTCTATTTTATTACACTTTCCAATTCAGCAATTTCATAACAAAAGACACTCAAAACAATGGGAGGGAAATTAAACTAGCAGGAACAATGATGCTGTCAAGACAATTGGAAAGATAATATAACTAAGCCCTCATTAAGATGTTATCACAGTGTCGAGATCTCAGGAGCAAGGGCGAGCGACGCAAACACGGAGGTCGCGTTCAAAACAGCAACAGAGTCGCTAACACGGCCATGATGATGGTGAATGTGGGTTATAATCACAATGATGTTCAGGTTGATTTGGGTCGATTGTCTCTGGAGTAGATTTTTGAGAACTTTTTAAAATATTTCACCTGTTTAATTTGCTGGAAAACCAAAGAAGATGCAGCTGTCAACACAGGTAAGATAGTTGGAAACTGACAAGAGGATGATATTTAATTTGTTTTAGACTAATTGAGTCAGTCTCTTAACTTGAACTAAATTGAATTGATCGACACTCAAATCCATAGATTCAACCTATGTGGTGTTGTGATTGTCTCACCACGCCTTTATTGATTGAGCGACGCGTGACTAAGCTCCTACGATGTAACGCCGGCTAAAACTCCCACAATACATCTGCCCAAAAAAGTATTTTTTCCCTGAAACCGATATTATAATCTACACACAATTTACCAAGCCCGATTATCGCGGGCAGGTTTACGAGATAAAACGGTCCCATTGTTGGCGAGTAAATGTCGGGGAAATAAGACACAGAAGGACTCGAGCGCTTCACGGTCCCATTCTTCTGCACAACAATACAACCACACTGATCCCATACAGCAGCATTTTTCATCCGGCTTCTGCAGCTTACACGTGTTCAGGTTATGTGTGTGTGTGTGTGTGTGTGTGGTTGTGTTTGTGTCTCTTCCCATTCTCTAATCATCCCCTCCTCTCACGGTGCCCCCTCTCAGATCTTCGGGTTTTTTTGCGTCCTCAAATTCCTTTTTTTTTTCTGCGTTTTCTCGTCCGTTTCCATTAATTGCTCATCAGGGTCCGCCGCATCTCTCCGACGCTCGTGTGCTTTCGTGACAGCCCACATTACACTGCAGGGGCTCGTCTTTGTTTAGCGAGAGGGGTTCCGGTTTCCTTATATAACACTCCCGAATCCCTGTACTCTGTGATTTTTTTTATTTTTTTTTTGGATTACATGATCTTTTTGCATGAGTTTGAATCTTTTGAATCAAAGAATTACCAGACCGAGCCAGGCTGAAAATCGTGCATCACACTTTGTCGGAGCTGGCCGACGTTCAGGCGCTGTCTCAGATGAATGACCATTAGCCTAACTACCCGGCTTGAGGCCTCGGGGAAAGCGTGTCTGTGTGTGTGTGTGTGTGTGTGTGTGTGTGTGTGTGCTTCATCATTCGCGGTGGGTACAAGAAGGGTCGGTCATTACCAGGACGGCCTTGTGTTTATTTTCAGACGCACATGCAGTCAAACACACAAAGACTTTGGTCCAAGCGCCGATGCACAGAGTGTTGCAACTCCTACAACCTGAAACTGACACAATGAGTTTTCAAAATATCTGCCAATCTTTGTCTTGAAATACAGACAAAACAATTCCTCGGGAGCAAGATAAATCCCCCACGCGTCCCCGGGGCCAAACACGATTAGCCCTATCTGAGACACAATCTCTGTCGCTCTCAGAACTCAGACTAAGCTGAGCATCGAAGCCGCCAGTCTAATTCATCCTTTCAACACCATAAATTTCAGAGCGACCTGATAAATGATGAATTTACTCCCTGGCTTTGTCTGACATCTGAGAGCGGAATGGTAGGAGGGTAGAGGGGGGAAAAGCAAGCAAAGAGAAACAGAGCGACATGGGTGAAGTGAAAAGAAATGCAGTCACTGAGGGAATACAGAAGCATTTAATGGGGTAGACGACAGGAATAAGTTGACGAAAGGGAGCGAGAGAGCTGACGTATAGACATATAGACGGGTGGAGAAGAAGAGAAAGGGAATAAAGAGCGAGTGGAAAGGAGATAAATGATAGCAGAATTGTGGCTTCAGCTGAAGAGGCCTGATTCGGGCATGAAGAGCAAGGAGGACTGATTGCATCAGAGAGAACGAGAATCACATGATGGAGCAGAGGATAGCTGGATGGATGGTGGGCTGAAGAGAAGGAGAGGAAAGAAAGAAGGTCGGGTGGATGAACGAATGACTAGCCAGAGACGGAGAGACAAAGATGAAAGTCAGGAGTAGATTGGAGAGGAAGTGGGTGGCGCAGGATATTCACAACCAGGGGGCTGCAACAGCTTGCTACGGAGTTGAGCAGCAGAATGATGATTTTTGGACAGGGCCACAGTATATCAAATGTACTCATCATCCCCAAATGGAGAGAATGCCAGGAGCCTGTCACGGTAGCCATTTTCACAGTTTTTGATGCGCTCTCAGCACCGGTCCTGTGATGGAACCCCAGTGAGATTAGTCTGGCAAGCCAACTGAACGGAACGAAGCGAACAAACCAGCAGATGACTGTCGCCGTGCCAGTGTTTGTGTCGACTGAGTCGTTGCCACCAAAGGGGCGAACGTTTAGACGTTGTTTTGGCTGAGAGCGGGAAAAAAAATATGCGCTGATTAGGGCCGTAAAGAAGAGATACATATAGACTGCATGTAAACACAAGGAATGTCAGCTGATTATATAAATGTAGGTCTTTTAAGTGTTTCAACAGCTCTGCTTTATTTACAGAAAGTACTTGTGTGTTGGAGGACCCCTTCAGATAACTGACTGAATATGTTCTCAAGCACTTTTAATATCTCGTGAATGGCCATTCCAAATATAAAAATACTACTGAAGTTATCCCACTTTTCTGCTAGTAGTGCCAAATCAAAGTTTTTGCTTCACCGTTAAAACAACTCCATGTTGCTTTTGCTTCACTATGAGAACAGTTTACAATTATGGGATCATGGTTCATACTAAAAATGAAGGCTAACAGTGACACAAACATAGAAAAAAGGCAAAAAGTCAGTGAATTATATTTGCAAGTTAGTCCAGAAGATCATTTTGACATATTTTCCCAAGCTAGGTGAAGAAAAAGGCGCTCAATAAAACAGTATACTGTATCTTATATCCCAAACATCCCCCAGGGTAAATATGTACAAAGAGGTTCAGCACACATACATTTATAAATAATGGCATATATGATGGTAGTTAGCCAAAAACATGAATGTATTCATCTTTGAGCTGGATAAGAAGGCACCACTCAGCCTTGCTCCCAGTGTTGCCCAGTGGCCACTCGTGATAATGCAGATAAAGATTCTCCTGCAGCCCAGAATGCATTTCCCCACAAGGACACGCCGCGAACTGCAAACAAGGTCGATTGTGACTCTTTCTATTGTGAACTTTTTGACCCATGCATGTTTTATATTTGTGAAACTTTTGCTCGAGCGGCCAAGCGGGAAATGCTGCGCACATTCAAGGAGACGCACAACCAGGACGTAGAAAGTAGAATGGGCGCCATCTTAGGATTCACGAGTTCGTCCTATTTGGAATCTGTGGCTGTTTACGTTAGCTAACATGAGCTAACATGTACCTGAGCACCTTTTGTGTGAGTTGTTTCGTAGGTGCAGGTTTGCAGAGAGAGCTGAGCTTGTCTTTGCCTGAGAGTTTACATGTTAAACACATAAATGAGTCCCATTATTATTGTTGTAACTATGCAGGGATCGTATAAGTTGAGCGTATGAGCTCTGATATAGATTTTAGATTTAACCAACATGGGCCAGGGACAAAGCATCCAACACATAATGGTGCTAAATTGCTCTTTCCACTCTGCAGTACTGAAAGGTTGATGAAAAATCTATGAGGAAATATCTGTCGGCTCTCTGCTGCGGAAAGAACCCGAAACCTTGAAGGCAGAGTGATTTCATAATAAACAATAGCGCATTTTTATTGGCAAGGTCATCCATTTTGGAGTCACCTTTGGAAATTGAACATCAAATTGACAAACTAGAGAGATTTTTCTCATTAGTTGGACAATTAGCTTGTGGTGTATTCATTACAAGGGGCGACTGTCACCTCATTAATCACCTCCAACAATGTAAGAGCTATACCTGAGACCGCGCCATTAGCAATGCACACCAAGCTTTTTACCCGCTTCTCTCCGTTCAAGGTGCGATTTCACTCTGGCTAAGCGACAATACGAGAGTGGTGGTGGTTTTGTAAGACGCCTCATATTCTCCTCAGCCTACTCCACCAAACGCCTGACCTTTCCCGTCCGTCCCCCCGGTCTCACGTACAACCATCATGCCTCCCTCCGTGGCTCTCGTCCAGAGGAGAGTGCATTTGGCTGCCAACCGCAACCTGCTCGAGATCAAAGGAATGGGGAGGGAGTCCTGCTAGTAGCTGATTAACCTGCTGGCACGCTCCAGACACAGTCCTTTAGCTCCTTGAGCTCCCTCGCAGCCATATCCACACTCCTACCCAGCTGGCTATAAACTGAGCTCTTGGCTTGTTTTTTTTTTTTTCTCTGGATACGAAAAAGGGAGGAAAGGAAACGATGGAAAGATAATCAGAGAAGGAGAGCAAACTGAGACGAGCCGAAGTACTTTGGAGAGTTCAAACTCGCGGATACAGCGAATGACTGAACCAGGAAGAGAAAGTATGACATAAGATGCTTTAGAAGATTCATGATGCCGTAGCATCAACTCTGCGGTCACACCCTTCGTCAGGTGGATCCCCGCGGAGTACGCATGTGTGTGCGTGATGTTGTCCGCAGATAAATCACCTGTGAGACTCGCAGGCAATTTTCCACAGGACCTTTTCTCACAATTACAAAGACTTGCCCTTTCGCTTGTGTTATAAACGATGCCGTACCGGTGCCTTTTTTTTCTCTTCTCCCTCTCCAAATGCGCTCCCACCTGGGAGCCGAGTGACATCACGGTGTCATTCATAATTCCATGCAGGCGTCGCAGCCTTTGTCACACTCTCCGACTGTTTGGAGACAGAGCCGAACGTCTCAATTCTCAGGGTCGACGCACTTTCAGAGGGAATGCCTCTGTGATTGTCAGACTGAATATTGCATCGCGGCGCACGCACAGCGAGAAATCGCATCACGGCAGAAATAATACACGGGTACAAACGTGCACACGACAACATCGCCTGTAAAAGGTGGTAGATCATCCATAATAACTACATATACCTGGAACATGTTAGCCGCGGTCTCTAAAGAGGGGAATGTGGCAGCTATGGGGGTTGTGCCTCTTTTTTTTTTAACCCAAAAGGCCTCCCACCATGTCAGTAATGATCTCATTTGTATGCATTGTTCTCCTCAAATCTGTGTCACTGTGGGACTTGCCTCCCAGTAGGTCTGCAGTACTTCAAATTACCACTTCCTTCTCCACGGTCGCCCCCCCCCTTTCCCTCCTCGCTGCAAACCTGCTCCACAGCTCCACTTTCTACCAAATAAGCTTCTGCAGAGAATCATCCCTCGGCCCCTCGAAACGTAAAAGCAGGTGGTGTCCAGTGGGAGAATTAGTGCACATTAATTACCCCCACTTTGCTTCAGAGAAGGCAGTAAACGTCTACACTTTTAACCGCTTGATAGCCTCTTTTTTCCTCTTGTCTTCATTATGTAATATGATGAATGTATTACAGGACTTGTTAGTTAGACTGTGATGTATCTCCTGTGTGTTTTTTCTTAACCTGTTTTTATACACAGTGAGGTTTTATGGATTTATGTGTTGTTGCTTTTTTTTAATCAATGTATATTTGGTGTAAATTAAGGTGTGGAGAGAGTGTGTGTGTGCGTGTGTGTGAGTGAGAGTTAATATGAATTTTAAACATTTCAACTAAAGCTACTTGAAGAAGAGAGAAAAAAATCATCATAAAGCTTTTATAAATATTTTTCTAAACAAAGATAAAACTCATCATAAACCACTGTATAAATTGTGTGATGTCTTGTTGCTGTTGCCGACTGTTTCAAGCTGTTTGTTAAACTCTCAAACTTTAAAGGCAACAGCGACATTGAGCGCTATCAAATGGCAAATAAGAAAATCCCGTTCAAATATACCCGGCCAGTAGAAGATTGGCTTCAGGAGAAAGGTAAATCTCTATCCAACTTATAGAATGTTTATTTTTTTTCTTTTCTATTTCTGTCATTCCATTGGCTTGTTCCCTTTTCAACCTCTGAGAATGAATAACCACCCCTTAAACCCTTTTAAAAAACAAGTAAAACAAAGCGTTGTTTGTTAGTTTTTTTTTGCTCTTTCCTTTGTTTTTTTTTTTCCTGTTTTTTGTCATTGTCATCTTTTTTAAATTTTGTTGAATCATGGTGTCCAGTTAAAGGGACTGGAAAGAGATTTTTTTTTACAAACAGTGCAACGATAAGATCTTTTTCCTCTTTTTTTTTGCACAATCGACTGGGAGACCAGGAGCATTATCTACGCTGCAACAGTAGGCCGATTGTTTTCGAGAGGAGAATTAGCTCCCTTGGCTTAAATCCTCTGCAATGTTTGAGAACAAACTAATCAGCGGGCATATCCACCTGAAAACTTTCCAAACAGCAGGTGCTTCTCGCCGCTGTAATTCATCTGATTGTAGTTGTGCACATCACACATGATAAAAAAAATAAATGAATCCCCGCTTGTTTGGTGATAGACTGCTAATTGGAGCCTTTTTGACAGCAGAGCGTCACAGCGAGCCCGCCAAGGTGCGCTAACGCACTAATAATCACTGATTAAAAAAAAAGAAAAAAGTCTGCTCCTCCTCTTTTTTTTCGTCTTTTGGTGCGTGTTCTTAGTCGATATAACATCATTTATAAACTGCTTTAAAGTTCATTGCACATAAACACCTTAACCTGATTATAAAGTCCCTTTAACAACCCGCTAAAACACAGACAGGTCTTGATAAACGCCATTACTGCTGCATGCATGACTCCACACGTTGTGCTCTTTCATTTTCGCCTCTGTGGTCTGACCGTCCTCCTCTCCCTTGTCATTCCATGCCCGACGTATTATGTATTTTAATTGTGCGAACTGCCGCAGATATAACAAGCTTGCAGTGCCATGTGTCTGTAAATTATACGACAATTAGATTTTTAATTATGATTTCTGTATTGTGAGAGTTTGGTGTGTTTTTCGTTTTTATAATTAATGCATGAGCGGTGTGTTTTGACAATGATATTTAGGCCTCTCCTAATGAAATTCATCATGACATGCAGTGAGTGTGTATTGCTCGTACTTTATCATAATATGCCAAACGCCTGTATACATATTTATTAATCATTTTACCGCAGGAGTCCACTGTTTTGTCCAGAGAATATTAAGAGTGCCCGTGGAACGTGTTCCAGCTCATTTTTCAGACCTTTTTTTCTCACACCTGCATGTGTTTTCCCTCCCTGACGATAATGCTCCTATAGCTGTATAGTGTCTGTTGTTTTTCAGCATTAGCGTCCTCTTTCAGGGCAGCTTTTTTCTTGTATATCAAAAGGGAAAAAGCTTTCCTGCTGTAGATAAGAGAGCATATAGCTGCAGCCCTTTATGAACAGAAAGGCGGGGTACTTCTGTCAGTTTAAAGGCATGTTGCATCGACACTATACTTTTAACCATTTCAGCTCCATCCACACTCATTTAACCGAGCAGTAAAACGAAACTGATAACAGATATTTTTAGTCATTGTTTAAGTTTTTCCATTAATTTAGTTCCAATTAAGACGATGCATGTCGGAATTAGAGCTCTGTTTTATGACAGCTTTATCATTTTTCCATCATAAACATGTTAACACCCGCTTCCCTCCCTCGTGCGCCAGGCCGGCAGCTGACAATCTTCAACACCCAGGCGACTATCTCCATCGGCGGGAACGACCGGAAGCGACCCTACCAGGGTCAGCTCTCCGGTCTCTACTACAACGGCCTCAAGGTCCTCAACATGGCCGCGGAGGGCCACGTCAACATCAAGGTGAACGGCAGCGTGCGGCTGGTGGGCGACGTGCCAACAAGCAGGGGCGCAGCACGCACCACCACCTCGGTGCCGCCGGAGATGTCCACCACCTTCATCGAGACCACCACCACGCTCTCCACCACGACAACCCGCAAACAGCGCTCGCCACCAACTATTCAGGTGAGTGTGACGGTACACGAGGTATCCATGGATATTCATCTCTGTTTGTTATGACAAATCAGCAGGGAATAAATACAGATGCCCTCCAGATGTTCATGTGTTTTAATATCTCAGATTTATCTTTAAGGAATAGTCCAACATTTTGGGAAACGCTCTTATTCGCTTCCTCGTCAGGAGTTCAGATGACAGGATTGATAGCACTCTCAAATATGTCCATTCAGTATGAGGCCACAGCCAACAGCTGGTTAGCTTAGCTTAGCACAAAGACTATAAACAGGGCACCTCTTAAAGCCACATCGGCCGTTTCTTGAGATGTCACATGCCAAACACAAGATGTAGTGAGTTAAGTTAAGTGATAGCTTCAGGTTGCTTGTATGCCAAGCTAAGCTGACCGGTGGTATCATTTTTCTTATATAACTCCTGACAAGAAAGTACATTTCAATCCACTGATTCAGACCCATTATTTACCATCCAGAGTGTCCTGTTCAGTTGCATTTTGCCTTTAGGAGATAAGGACGGCCGCCTTCTGAGTCCTGCGGAAAACAGCGGGAGTCTGTGGGCTAAATGTTTTGTTTTCTCGACAATCAGGTTTTAAAAATGTGACAAAGTGAAATGTCAAGAGCACAAAAGTCCTCTCGTCCTCCACTTTTTGATATTTTTCCGTGACTTTTGTGTGACTGCGCGTGGGTGGATTGAAGCCGCGCTGCTTTTTTCCACGCTTGATCAGTCAAGGTCAGGATACTGTATTTCTCATTCTATCAGGGACTGAAGTGCTGCTGTTCATCGAGGTGTGCAAAGCCAGCCGTGCCACCGCTCCTCCTCTCCACATTCCTCTCTTTTTCCTCTGTCTCTCTATTTCTGTCTCTGTCCGTCTCCATCTGTCACTCACACAATCCGGTATCACCGAGGCCTTTCTCCAATACGTCCTGAGTCCAAGCCAATGAATGTCACTGCCGTGCCAGGAAAGTAATCACGGCGAGCAGTCCTTTGACACCCAGAGGACAAATTCAACCATTCGTAGTTCATATTAAAGCAATAACTCTCCCTTAGGGGGGGGAGGCAGGGTTTGGGGGAGAGGTTGGGCGGTGTACGACAGACAGGGACCACTGTTATCAACCTCTTCACCTCGACGAGAGATTGCCTGGCGTGTGGTGATGATGGCCCTTCATGTCAGCGCTGACACTTGTACATCTCTATCAGAGCGAGTGTGAGACGGGAGCCGGAGCCAGAGCTGCTAAATACCCTGTGATTTGGACAGAAATGACAATGAAAAAGCCCGGCCGTCGAGCTGCAGCGTGTGTGTGTGTGTGTGTGTGTGTGTGTCCGGAGCAGAAGCGAAGCGGTCGCGTATCCATTCTGTCTTTGCGTCGCATCAATAATCTGCGACAATGATGACGACTGAGCTGAGACACATTACACCACCGTCTGCAGCAGCACCGCCAACAAGGTCACATCAGAAAAGAAAAGAAGTGTGGCATCACTGAAAAAAAAATGGCATTCTGTGTCATCGGCTATTAATATCAAAGGAAGTCAATAAAGTTTCGCGTGTTATGAAAGAAGCTTTTTGTACGAAGTGCTCTCATCTCAAGGTGAAATGATGAAGCTATAGCTCTTTTTTTCAGATGCCAGATGATATACTTTGGTAACTTAACGATAAAAATGCCATTTCTTTTTGTCCTTTTTTTTTTTGCCCTCGCTAACTTTTCATTTTACTTTTGTATTCCTTCTGAGAGCGCGCCTCGTTCATTTCTCCTCCACAACCTCCCATGGCAGCGTCTGCTTTGATTCACGCCGCTGTGTCACCGAATTTCATTTGCCAAGGCCTTTAATTTCGCCGTTCCCTTGTCGGCTGTCAAATACCGTGGTGTGAGAGGTAAAGAGAGGTACCTGTACCGGTTTGGCAGATTTCTCCACCCCTCAGGGTAGTATAGGGGAGTTGAGGGAGTTGAGCTATCATTAGTGATGTACTGCAGCGCTGAAAGAGAGCTATAGGTATCTGACACGGTGCTGGACTCCAGCCCGCATGTGTGGAGCTGTTTGAGGAGGAGGAAGGTGTGTGTGTGTGTGTGTGTGTGTGTGTGTGTGTGAGCCCACGTGCCGACTGAAATGTGTGTGTTTTGGTATCTTCTCGCACATCTATTTTTGGTCCACTTCACCAGCACTAGCTGTTTCTTTTTCAGAGGTGAGAAGTGACGAATCCCCCGACGTGTCAGGATCAACAGAATGAGAGACAGGGGTGGGAAGTGGAGAGAACCAATCTCACGCTTAATTAATGATAGCTCCGCCGGGACGCACCGACAAGACAGACACGTTTCATTTTCTTTTTTTCTCTCCCTCACTCTCTCTGTCACTCTGTTACTTGGCTGCTGTGTAGGTCAGGCGGTCCACTGGGGGATCAAATACTGGAGTAGACAAGAGAAGGGATTCACTTCAGCTTAATCCAAAGATCACGTGAGTCAAGTTGACAGACCGTAATCATTTTTCAGTCTTGCTGTTTGTCGACTTGATTCACCTGGTCTTTGGATTAAGCTGAAGTGAAATCTTTTCCCTGTCGTTGACCCTTTTTTTTTCAGTAAGCAAAGATTCCTTAGTGATACAGATTATTTTGCAGAGGTGGACTTAAAGCAAAACTGCTGTGTAGAAATATTACAAGTTAAAGTCAAGGTTTTAGATCTTCACTTGTGTAAAATCACAAAGTATTAGCATCAAAATATACTTAAAGAACCAAATATTCATCATGCAGGATAACATTTTTCAGAATAACATTTATTATTTTACTTAATTAGATTTTTTGATGCATTAATATAGTCATCCATGTAATGTTTGAGGCTGGTAAAGATGGTTCACCTACTTTATATATGGCTGGCTCAGCTTGACTCGGTTTGTCTTGGCGCGTCCGCAGAGCGCGGCAGAGATTTACATTTTCCTTTACAACACGGCTAACCGCTTGAAGGTGTGCCATTAAATTAAGACGTGCTGTCTCCCGTAGTGGTCAACAGAGTGCCAATAAAAAAACTCTACCTCCCTGCAGTATGATGAAAGAACACCTGCTAAGAAAGCTCCAGAAATTTGGTGATAAACATGTTTAATTTTCTATAAATTCTAGCGCTTATTTAGCCCAGGGAGATCTTGGGTTTTCATCTGCAGTAACGTAACACTTCACAAGAACACAAAGCAAACATGATGAAGGAGGAAAAAAGCCTCTGTAGTACCGCAAAATTGTGTACAGCACGGTATTTGAGTTAATGTACTTGGTTTCTTTCCACCGCTGCAGTTTTGTACTCTCTATTTTTCTATAAACAGTGAATCAGATTTGAATGTTTGTGCCGCGTCATTTCCGTTTCTTTGTGACTGCACGATAAGCGGTCTGAGACCCGTCATTAGATATGTCAACGAGCTGACTCACTCTGCAGATCGCGGCCTCCGCCCACCCACGGTGCCGCTCGCAAAGCCGACTCTTCATTTTCCTGTTCATCCATTTAGCAGTCGGAACATCTCTTTGATCATGTGCATCGGGGAGCGGAGGTTGGGGGGGGCATAGTTTGCTAACCGTGTTAGCTTTAGCTGCATGCCCTCGATTCCTCTCCGCACAATGTACACAACCACGGTAATGCATGTTGTACGTATTAGATGCAAATTCATCTCGTCATCGCCTCTTGATTGTGCAAGGATCCGACAAAAGAGTCCACTCGCTCTCTCCAAAAAATCCCTTTTCTCCTCTCTACTCCATCATAACTATTAATAGGCTCTTTATTGACTTGGCAAGACACTAAATAAGGTCTAAAAAGGAGTAATGCAACACTCAATGTATATAAACAAGAGTAATGGTATAAATATTGCCCCTGTTTACGTGAAGCTGTGGTTAAGTTCTATACGAACTGCTGAACAGTTTGACAGCAGCTCTACCGGCCGCCTGAGCTCCAGAGTTCACAAGTGGTTTGCGGTGAATTTCAAATAGATTGGCAGTTGTTTTGGAAGCTACTCATAATTAAAATTCTACTAGTAGCTTGCAGCATTAAAAAAAAAAAAGCCAGTGCGGAGATGGGAGATGATCTCTTATTTAAGGGGGAACTCAACCAATTTTACACATCAAAGTCTGTTTACAAGTCTTGTAGAGCACCACTACACATGTGGAAAGAGGGGTTTTTTTTTTTATGAATCTCTTTGCGGCTCCGCGGGGGGCTGTGCAAATTCTGATAAACTGCTTGAAGTGATGTCACCTGAGGCGACGTCACCGGGGTCTGAAGACGACGAAGACTGAAAGTGAAAGAGAGAGCTGGAACGAGGTGAACTTACGCAGACCTCTGAAACCTCAAGGCTACGAGAAGCCGCATTAGCTGCCATGAGCAGAACGATTTGCATCGTGGGTAACGTAGGCAACAGTGGAGCAAAAAAAAGATGTAAGCTCTGCCTCTCCTGATTTGATCTCTTTTTAACTGTCTGTCATTAGTCTGACGATGTCGAAGGACTTCAGGAAAACTCAAATTGGAACAAAGTGATGGCCGCTGTTAACGTGCACAATAACTGAAAGTTGTCTTCCCGACCTTTTTGGATTTCTCTCCCTTAATAAAAGAAGAGACGTCTTGGGGCCCGCTGTTCCTCTTTGCATGCATCAGCTGTCAGAGAGTTAGCAGTCGCCTCTGTGATTTCCAGATCTTAAATAATTTGGCAGGAAAGGCGAGGAAGAAAAAGTCAGAAGGAGGTAGCAGATCTGTGTTTTGTCTCCCGTCTTACACTCGCAGTCATCTTGAGACCTGCGTTATCCTTTGGTGCCTTTTAGAGTTTGGGAGCCACTGATTCAAACAGTTCAAAGTTTAGAGTGAAGACTTGCTTACGGGATTCCCGGGTGTTCCTCACTACAGAATAATTGATAAACCTCGTTTTTTTTTCTTTTAAAGATATCACATTCGACGTTTCTGCAACTGAACGTCTCCCGTTTATTGTACATTTTGTTGAGCTGTGGACTTAGATTATCTCAACCTGTTGCTGTAACTTCCAGAAGAGAGTCAGAGAGTAACGAAGGGAGCTGGCGAACGTGACTTAACATAACGTTGAATAACACATAACCTTGTCAGTGAACATTTCTGCCTGAGTCCTGTCACATGGATTGGCAGCTCTCATTATCCCGCGCTAATTGCGTTCTTTTGTTATATTTGAGGGGCCCCTGGCAGCAGAAATTAAAGACTGTGCCTCTTAAGTCCTGTTGATTATCGATCCAGATGATAGAAATGTGCAGGAAAGGTCCAGACGAGCAACAACAACAACACCAAGCTCCACCTAGAGAATCAACTACAGACACAGGTTGTCTTGTGACTTCCTCTCTAGTCTATAGAACTGTGGTTAAAGCGAGGAGCGGCTCTTTATGCTCGCCGGTTTGGTGCGGATCGTCATTTTGGGAACACTCATTTATGCAAGACTTTCTATCACGGGAGATCAGCGTCTTCTCCCTCTCAATTAACTCGCGCTGCTGGCCTGAGATGTTTGGGAACAATTAGGAAAGGAGGCTTGCAATCTAGAGTACCGTGGGGGAAAGCAGCTGAGGGAGAGACGCTGAAAGTGATTTGCATGGTTGCCGTGTTAAAAGAAATTGCTCGCGTCCATCATCTTCAACTGGCCCGGTGCTCGGGAGACGGGAAAATGAGAGGTAAATTGTTTGCCGTTTAATTGGTCTTCTTCTGCTGAGAAGCGGGGAGCGATGCTCTGTCGATGCGCTAGGATAAACGCCGCATGATGACAAATAATATTAAGTTGAATCGAAATGGACTCGGAGTGTTTCCGGGTTGTTTTGATTGACATCGCGGCAGTGAGTTTAGAGAGACCGGGCAAATGTGAAAGGTCATGAACCAGAATCAGCTGGCACCGTTACGAGATAAGATTTGGCACACTAACACGTCACGGTGCCGACTTTTCTTTCTCCCAGCTTCCCTCGACTGGCTTCTTTCACTCCGTCTATCTAAAGTACATCAAGGATGTTGCTTAACGCCTGGGGATATATGATAATCACTGATTTATTCTCTCTTCAAGAGGTGGTGAGGAAGGCGCTGTGCGGCGTGCTGCGCGCCTCCACATGGTAGTCTGCTGGATGATGTTTGATGAGTGTGTTCATCTGTGCGTCGATCCGCTCGTGTGCGCACAGGTGTGTGTGTGTGTGTGCACGGGTGTGTGGAGGCGGCTGTGCTTCACTTCTCCACCTGCTGTCAGTCGGCTTCTCTTTTCAGTTAGTTAGTCTCTGTGATCACCTCCCCTCACAACCAGACCTGCCAGTAATTGTGTAAAGGTCAAACTGGTTTGCAGGTACACCTCGGGATGATCTCTTTATTTCCCTCCTTTTTAGTCAGTATCTTACTTTCTACCTCCCTGGTTGCCATTAAGTTGTGGGAAATGAATGCTGGAGGTCAGCTATTTCCTCGGTAGGTTGAACCCTGCTGGTGTGTGTGGCTCATTAAAGGAGTAGACACACACATGCATACACACAGTTTGTACGAGGATAACTTAATCTCCTGTCTCACAACCAAATTAAGCTACAGTTACCTTGTGCGCACACAAACACACACAAGCATCAACGAGAGTGTGTCGGCCCTGTTGCTGCCACATGTGCTCACATTGTCAGAGAACAGAAGAAACGAAATCAGAAGATTTTGAGTGCCAAATAGTTCCCCGCCGTCCCCGCCATCAACATGACAAACTCATTCCAGCCCTGTCATCATGAGTTGTCTAACTTCTCTGTCTCCAGTGTGTGTGTGTGTGTGTGTGTGTGTGTGTGTGTGTGTGTGTGTGTGCGGCAGTTGCAACTTTCTTTATGAATTTTTCATCTCACTTGGTGTGCACGAGAATATGTACAAGGAGCCATTTCCATTAGGCTTCACGGCGTGAACGTGTTTGTAGATGTTTGCAATTTCGTGTCTGTAGGTCATGTGTTTGTTTCTGTGTGTGTGTGTGTGTGTGTGTGTGTGTGTGTGTGTGTGTGTGTGTGTGTGTGTGTGTGTGTGTGTGTGTGTGTGTGCGTGTGTGTGTGTGTGTTGGGAGCAGTTTGTCTCTCAGTGTGTGAGAACCAGCAGCTAGCTCCAGGGGTTTTGAACCACAGGGGTTTTTGTAATGGATGTCCCCCATGCCTCACAACACAGCTTATATAGATCCTCCGGGAATGCTTCAGTGTGTGTGTTGTGTTGTGTTGTGTTGCGTGTGTGTAAACCTGCTGTCTTGTCAGCCTCCGCTGTCACGACGGGGCGCTCACACACCAAGGGGCAAAGCCAACAACGCACATCAGTTACACATACAGGCGAACGCACACGCGGTGCAGCAGTTTGTTTCTCCGCCGGCCGGCAGGACATCAGCACGTGTGCGCTGGGTGGTGCACGGACTCGCCTCACGCTGCGCCGCCTCCAGAAGTGGCTCGACTGGTTATAACGTGATACACGCGGCCAAATAATAACTCACAACTGACACAACAAAGTGACATCACAGGCCTGAAACAACACTTTCTAAAACAATTAACTTTGTTAAAGGTGCAGTGTGTAGTTTCGGGGGAAGAAATGTTGATCGGAAGAGACTGTCTTTGTTTTCATGACTGAATAAACAAACTGACCACACAATTCATGCTGTTGTACTTTGTTCATATTTGGCGGACCCTGCCACCTTTCTAGCTTCAAACAGTGTTCTGGTGATCGTATTTTCCTCTGAGCACAGCTTTTTTTAATTAGTTTTGGAAAAAGATGGATATTTCTGAGTCGGCATTCCTTCTCCAAATCCACACAGCTCACCTTTAAAGGTTTTATTACATTTTTACTTCTGTAACGTCTTTGAGTTTGTGTAAAACTTCCTGCATGTCGTTCTACTTTCATCTCCAAAAATCCAGATTCTTCTTCTTCTTCTTCTCGTCCTCTCAGTATAGATGTCATCAGTCCCCGAGCACATGCCGATAGACTTGCTTGGATTATCAAAGTGGAACAGTCGGCACTAAATCTTGTGCCAAGCCATTTTTATAAAGTTGCGAGGTTGCTGTGAGATCCTCACACTCCTGGTGGTGTTTAATTAGCTTTTTTTTTTCCCAGCACAACAGTTCTGGGAACACGACTATATTAAAACTTTTACCGCCAGCAATTTTTTTTCTTTAGCACTTTGTAGGTGACTTTATAGCAGATTTAGGAAGTTACTGCATTTGCTAAAAATAACAATCAGTTATTGGTTTATGCATCGTTCTCGTTTGGCACATAAGACTCTGCTAACTGTTCCTCTAGGTGTTTTTTTTTTCCCCTTGTTCTTTCAGGGAATATTTCAACATTTTTGGAATGTAAATGTTCATTTAATCTGTGTGTTCAGCTTCCTGCATCTCTAGCCTAGCCTAGCTCCAAGACTACAACAAGGGGAGACAACTCGCTTTGCTCCTTTTAAAAAGGTCCGTTCACACAGCTCACATACTAAATGCTGCTTGTGTGTGCTCAAAAAGTGCAGCAATGTAAAGTGAGTACATTGTGGTTTCACTAGACCGGCAGCTGGGCACATTCACTGCTTGCAGCAACAACACATCCCCTCCTCATTAAGCGGCTAGTTTTTACACTCTTTCTGCAGCCCTGAATAAAAACCCAGCTGACTCTCGGATGTTATGGTCGTTAGCTTGCTAGCTAACAAGATACATGCATGTAAATAAGATGGTTTGTTAAACACTGAATTATGTATTTTTTGTATTAATTTCTTCTCCGGCGAACGCTAGCTGTCGTCGTGCCTCTCGTCTTTGTGCCGAGTTGGTTTTAAACGCAGAGACGCTTCATGCATTAAACACGACGCAGACATGAGACTGACATTGATTATTTAATCTTACCCGCTATAGGACAGAAAATTGACCACAATTTTAAAGTATTAATGCAGCAGACCAAATGAAGCTCCCCGAGCCGTCTGCTGTATATGATAATATCGAACTTCATGTGCGTTCAGCTCGCAGACCGGCCGCCTCGTTCCACAGTGGCGGTAATGAATCTCTGTGCAGTGAATACATTTACTGCCAGCCTCGCACTCGTGTGGATCTATGTTAGCGTGTGAGAGAAAGCGACTACGTCCTTGCGTGAACGTTCACAGATCTCGATGTGCATTACTGTCTCTGTGTGCACAGAACGCACCGTGTGTCTGCCAGAGTCAATAGGATTTAATTAAATATGTATCACACAGACGCAGCCTTTGATGTTGCACAGCAATAATGTGTTCTGTTTCATTGCTCAGCTGAGCTGTTAGCAAGGCCCAGTAATGTTTCTCCTCCCGTCCACAGAGAGCTCCCGCAAACTACAATGAAAAACCTGTTGCTCTGTAACGACGAGATAATAGTAAGGATCCATGTGTGTGTGTGTGTGTGTGCAGTGGTTAGTCATCCCTACATGTGTGTGTGAGCATGTTCGAGCCTCAATCATTCAGTGCATTTTTTAAACCATTTTCTCCACTGGTTAGTGATTACGTCTCAACTTTCATCTTCTAAAAAGAGACTAAATCGAATGCTTAATTTGGTTTGTGCTCATTAGGAACTGAACCCAAATGGGACCCCCCCCCCCGGCTAATTTGGGAGACGTAAAGCTGCCAGCATCAGCCATTGCATAACGCCTACATTGATTTGGTATTACAGCCTTGAAGTCATAATAGCCCCTTCGACTGTGAGAAATGCTGTAATATTGAAATGGATTTGAAAAGGCGGAGAGAGTGCAGGGTCCAGTTTCAGACGCTTGGTTCAGACTTCACACGTTCTCAATGGAAAACCAATAGCTTTCCCAGTTGAACATATCGTCTTACTCATTGATTGTATCGTTGCAATTAGGGAGGTCAATTCGGGTTTATTTATAAAGCCCTTTGTCACAAATCAACAAGCCGTCTTCGATTTAACTAATCAGCATCTATTCACAGTGTGATTACAACAGAATACCGTCAGAACGACATAGTTTTAGACGTATTGGGTTATTCAGCACCTCGGTTTAGATTAAGTGATCTTAGCAAACTGTTCCTGACTTAAATTGCTCCAGAAATCCAGCGCAGAACTGCTGTGAACAGATTCATTCAAGCCTCGTTCAAATATGTATGATCGCGACTTCATAACACGGATCTGGAGGAGCGTCGGCCGCATCAATTCTCAATGAAGACAGAGATGTTAGATGAGATCTGTGGCGTTCGCTGACACAGAGCAGCAAATATTAAACACAGAAATGTGTATGAAGGATCAATTAATAAAGAGAAAATGGACCGAATGGGCCACCGTAAAGAAAGAGATCACCTGACAGCACTGGATGAAAACAGAAACAAATGTGTTGCAGTGACTTCCTCTGGTAAATTAGCCAGTTGTAAAGTCTTCTAGTTATTATATTATCTGGGATTCAAGCCCAGTGAAAGTAATTCCCTGGTTGCATTCTCTCAAATGTGAATATCTATATCTCCACTTCATCTATGAAGCTCTTTGGGTTTTGATCATCGTGCAGAGAAAACAAGCGCAATTAATTAAAAATGCAGATGACGCGTCGTGTAATGTGCAGTTTTCACTATTTGCGGGCGTTTTAATGACCAGACAATCATTGAATAATTGAAATAACGATCAGCATCTGAAGGATAATATATCAAAGGATACTAAAACACAACAGCCACAGTCATCTAAACTCATGCTGTTGCTGATATAACGTTAGACAGATTCGTCACTGAGTGTTTTCGAGCTTCATGGACACATTTTTGGAGGATAGATGTCATTTACTCAAGTGATGCTGGTTTAAAGGTCCAGTGTGAAGGATTTAAAGGCCCACTCTGGGAGCCAGTGTTGGGTTTTTCCATTCTGGGCTGTTGTAGAAACCTGGCGGTGCAACATGGTGGATTCCAAGGTAACAAAAAGACAACAACTGAATTTATACACTGATGATAATTATTAATATTATGTCCCATAATCCTGCACACTGGACATTTAACCTTCACCTTGCTTAATGAAACGGACCTCTGCTGCCCTCCAAGCTGGAATACTGTTACCTTCATTTTGTTCGGAGCACCGGTCTCTGCCAGTGTCTTGTGATCCTCACTGAAATGGACCCTCTTCCATTCCTTTCCTGTCCCAACTCCCTCCCTCCTTCCTCCTCCTCCTCCTCCCCCTGTGCTCTCATCTTCTCCCTGCCTCTGCTTTGGTCACGGCTTTCAGCGCAGCTCGCCACCACATCCACATGAATTCCTCACTTCCTCTTTGAAGGGGGAGAACCACAAACGGTAACACAAACCGTAACTCCGAGCTGTAATCTCTGCTCCAATTTCACTCGAGGACGGCGTGGACTCGCATAGAAAGGAGACACTTTCCTTCCGTCTCTTGTCTGCTTACCTTACATGTACCTCTGTTACCTGCCTCTCGTCACGTGGAACGCCTCTCTACGACCCCTCCATCATTCAGCTGCACTGTCCTGCGTGTGAACACACATGTATGTGTGTGAGTCTGTTTGTCACCGGGCTTCCCTGATGACCTTGTACACTGCAGCAGGGGGGTGATTAAGGATCAGAGGCAAAGACCATTTCCTTTTCCATGGGAAGATGAATGACCCTGTTTGAAAGTGGCTGCCTATGGCCTCAGGGCAATTAGAGTTTGCTGTGAGCCAGCAACCCTCAGCGCTCTGTGTACAAAGGCGGGTCCTTGAGAAAAGAGAAATACTCGGCACATAACCCGTTCTGCTGAAACCAACATAGCGCGGTGACGGTGAACAAATTAAATGCATTTTCTTTCCCTTTCTTTTTTTCCTCCCTCCTTTCCCAGCTGTTTGCACTCCCCCTGCTCCCCTCGCCCACCTCCCCTGCCCTCCTTCCATTTCTCTATAAACCTGGATAGAAAAAAAAAAAAATGTGCTGACTACAGGAGGCCGCTGAGAAAGGCCCACCGAGGGTGCTCATTCCAAATATCAATATTTGATCTTGGAAATCATTTAGCATGTGGCTTTGGCCCCTACAAGTTGATTCTGGAGCTCATTTCGGTGTAATTTATCCAGTATATTGAAGGAGAGCTTTAACAGTGGGACTCCCAGCGTTTCTGCGCTGCTCCTGTTTGCTCCCATTCTTGTAACTAATGAAGATTAAACATCGCGATCAAATGTTTTATTAGAATCACCGCCGAAGTGTTATTTCTAACATGCTTCTGTGCTGCCGTTTCCATCCCTCCACCCCTTTTGTTCATCCCGCTGTTTTGTTTTTTTTTTCCCTGATAGAACATCTTATCTGTCACAGAGCGAGGAGCGAAAAGAGTTGTGGCAGCCTATTGATAGGGATATGGCCTAGTGCCATTGATTCCCCTTGTAATACAAGCCTCTCCCTTGTCGGCCTGTCAAAGCCCAGATCGGACATGATAACGCGCGCATCAGACAGCCGTCAATAGAAAGGCGAAGCTTCCGCCCGTGGAGATGACTATCTTATTTTGGTTTGAGGGCCGGTGGAGCAGAGGAATGGGAATTAGCGAGATAGCGAGAAAGAGGAGATGGGAGAGCGAGTCAGCCCGACCTCTGATTTCTGTCGCTTTCCGGGCCCATTTCTCAACCTGAAAAAACGCTCCCTATCCTCGTTTAACATGTGTGAAAAAATATATATGTCCAAGGTGACCACGGAGCGCCGCCGGGGGGGAAGAGGAAGAAGAAGCTGCTTTGAATTGTGCGTCTTTGATTCGCCCTTGACTCCAACGCTTCGTCACTTTGATGTGAACATGCAACCACATTGGATATCCATGGCAACTGACTGCCAGGATGAGGCGCTGGAGGAAAATTGATTTGTTTTGGGTTTATTCCCATCAGTGCTCACACACACACACACAAAATAAAGTTAAAAAAAAAAGCAGCTTTAGCCATTGGGCATTCTGGCATTGTAAATAAACCAAATTGGGTCTGATATCAGGGTTTTGCAATGTGGATCTACAGTGTTGTGTCTCTTCCCTTATTCTCAAAAGAGCCTCGTTCTCTCAGTGTTTCCTTTCGGCCTCCGGCCACGAAAACACGTGAAGGTCATTTGTTATGATAGGGACGGTGGTGCGTTCGGATGCAGCCCCCCCGCCGCCCTCTCGCTGATGATGTGACTCAGTGTACTGTACTTAAGCATGAGTGCTCGGTTTCCGTAACGCGGCGCTGTTCACACTCATATTTCATGTCGTGTTTGTAACCCGGGGGCCACGGCTGCGTTTTAGCCTTTGCGCTGCCTTTACTGACCCAGGGGAACGCTATAGACAGTGGTCGAGTACATAATGTCTTTCTTTTCTCCCTGCTGAGCACAAGCCTCTGCTTTGATGTGCCCGATCAAATCACCGTCAGGCTCAGCAGAATATTTAACTGCGGCTGCAGATGCAGCAGCTGCTCCTGTTACCATCCATGAATTTAAAGAGTTTTGTTCCAAGTTGATTAGTATTACCTTTAGACGATGTCCGTCGGGTACATCGTGGGTCAGTAGATGATCCAATTGAAGTAGAATGGGAGAAGGAATTAGCTCACCGTATGTCATGTAACCAACGTTTTCTTTGCTCAGATGTGATCTCCGTCGACCTGTGGCGCACCGCCTGCAGATCGCCCGTGGAAGCACCTATATCTCGTGTTTCAGAGAGCAGAAAACTCAATTTTTGCCTCCATTGTGTTAAACAGAGGAACAATTCATCCGCTCTCTCTTTTTCACTGAATAATATCTCGTTTAAATATTAAAGCGAAGTATGCTGGAGGCTTTTGTTGTTCTGTTTCTGAGCGCGAACATATGCTGTAAGTGGCAAGTAGTGGTGATTTTAGCAAGTCTAAAGTTCAGTCACGTTTATTATTAGGCGCAGGTGTGAAGAGAACGGGTGTGAACGCTCGCTCGCTCGCTCCGGGAGGCACATTATCAGACAGAGCGCTTCAGTAGCTAAGCACAAAAAACAATAAATGAAAATAATTAGAAATAATGAAAACACATTAGATTTCAAGTGAATGATGTCTTTTTTTGTTCCGGTTTAATGCTTCGTGTTTGAATCGAGTGGACTGCGCTGTGCCAGAAAAAAAAAAAAATTGTTGCTTTCGGGCTTTTTGTGGATTTTATTTGGCTGTGGAGGAGATCAATATCGGCTGCATTTATCAGCTTTATTAGCAGAGCTTTGCAGCCTGCAGCGCAACGACTGCTGCTGCTATTGTGGCTAAAATGGAGCAATGTAAGACGTTTAAAGTTATTTTTGTGTCACGAATATCTTATGAAGAGACATTTCCTGCTCACATGTCCATATGTAAACTGATTCACCTGAAATATACAGCCTGAGCGTGTCAGATTTTGCGTGTACCATCCAAAGGCAAACTCTTTTTTTAGCATGAAATAAGCTCTTTTAGTTTGATTGAAGCGACAGCAAAGAATCGGTGACACATAGAGTGATTTGTCGAACACAGGCAAACAGCAATTACGGCACATTAACGGCACAGCAGCAGCTTCAGTCCTCCGTCGGCGTCTACGCGGGCTGCGTTCAGGTGCAGCATTATGTGGACCTGCGTTTTAGTTCAGGCCGCATTCACGCACATATAGCAAGAGTGAAGTATAAGATGTTACGCAGTGTGTGTAGACAGCTCGGAGAAAAGCTGAAAACTTGCTGAGATGACAGACAGTGGACTCTACAATTGGAAGCATATTTCGCAGCGGATGTCTTCACAAACTAGATATTCATGTGTGAAAAGAAAAAGTGGAAAATAACAAACCCGAGCATCCACAAACTGTATTTCATGTCTCGCACTAGCTGGCTGAGCTTTTTTCATTCTACGCTACTCCGTCACTTTGAGAATTAAAACATATAATCTGGACTGGACAGGTTGACAGTTGTTTTTCTTGTGGTTAAGAAAAGTTTTCTATCAAAAAAGAAGGTGTTGTTTTCCCCCAAGCTGTAAGTTTATTGTTAATCAATCTCGCAGCCTCTTTGTTCACTCGGAGGTCAGGCCTGACTGGTGATGTAGCGTGCACTCCGCTCAGTCGCCGAGGTAATTGCAGCTTCGCCTGTTAATGGCCTCTGCATTGCTGCTGGCTGATTCACAGTAGTCGGTCCTAGAATCCCTGATTAAAGCTTCGGGTCGGGACGGAGACGGCCCAGCGTCTTCGCACGCTCGCCATTTTGTTCGTTTCGGTGCTGAAAACGTAACGCTGCGTATTTTGAGACTCGTCTCCAGAGGAGGCTGCCGATCGGCATCGATCGCCGGCGTGATCCTTTTAGCTGATGTGTTGAAGTGGTCAGAGGTAAATGCTGTTTTAATGAAGTCTGCCTATTGATTCTGCTGTGGTGTTTGTTTGTGGAGCGAGGAATGTGAGCATCACTTGAAGGCAGGGTAATCAGGATAATCAGGCATGATGCACATAGCCTGCGAGTTTTGTGTTTTTTTTTGTGTGTGTGTGCCGAAATCATCGTGTATGACACGCTTTCTTCACACACAGGAAGTCAAAGGCACACATATTAAAGCTTCCCACACACGCACAAACAAATCGGCCTGTAAATCCCAACCACCCAGACTCTCGGGCGTCAAAAAAAAAAATGACGATGAGAAAGCGTTTGTTGAGAATAATTACACCAAAAAAAGAAATCACTTTGCTGCCAAAATATATCCCACTCTATGTTATGGAGATTTAGACAGAGAATTGGATTTCCCCAGCTGTGAAATCAGTTTTTGTAGTCCCGCTGGCCAACCGCATCATTCTGCCATACCCTCACCGTAGGCTGCCGTCGCTGCACACACATGCGGCGTATGCCTTTTTCCGCTCGGCGAGCTCTTTTTTGCATTTACAGCATCTAGCCTCGCGCTATATGTTATTATCGACGTCTCTGGTCGACTGTGGGTCGCGCGTGTCACTTCGTTTGTTCTGCATGAGTCCAAATGCAGAAAAATGGCGCCCCCTCCGAAAGCCCCTTCATGAGAAGCACTTCAGATTGACCCATTGACTCGCAGAGATACATCGTATGTTTATGAAAATTAATCCGCATCTAGTGGATCTACAAATGTCAAACATCACACTTCAAAAAGCCCTCTTCAATTTCTCAGAGTGGAATCAAAGTCGCTCCGATGAAAGGCTCTCTTACTGGTGAGTCAAAGATGGTTCACAATCAAATGCAAAGTGAACGCGCAGACTGTGAGTGCGTCCTTCTACCATTTAAATGCCACCTCAACAATAGACGAGGTGAGGCAGCCAGGCCTCCTTTTTCATGTGGATAGGCTCAAAGATGAAGTACTTAATGATTTTTCTTTTTTCTTTTTTTTTTTACTGCAGAGGTTCTGCAGTGCTGTGTAGGTCTCTGGCCTCTGTGTGCCAACAAGTCAAGAAAGTGCACACTATAAACCTTTTTGATAACTTTTTGGATTTGAGCTTCGCCTCGGGGCTAAAAGTCGTGCCAGAGTCTGAAAAAAAAAAACATGATCAGGTGAGCAAGTTCATCTCCGTGGCCTAATTACCGTGTGCATGAGAGACGGTCATTATTCAGTATTCAAGCCTCAATAATATCCATTTTTATGTATTTAATATAAAGATGCATCCAGTTTAAAATCGCTTTGATGTAACACGCCTGAAACATGACGGGGGAACTTGAGGTCATCTTCGAAATGATCTCGTCGCACATAAAAGTCCATCGTCTATTTCGAGCCTACGATCCGACACGTGCACAATTCAAGAAAACGTTAAGTTGCGTCTCTCATTTCATTCGCTGCTGCTCACATGATGTAAACTGCTGCACTGATGACTGCAAGCTGATTGGTGATTGTGGCGTTTTCCTCCGTGTTCCTCAGAGGGGGAATTATGCATAAAATGAATGAAGAACTAATTTCTACAGACTGATCTGACATGAGAAGAATCTTTTCCAACAACTTCGTTATGTCTCATTAGAGCATTTCATGGTTTATTCAGCTGATTTTATTTTCTTTATGCATAAGGAATGAATGAAATTATACATTTATTACAGCGCGCTTAAAAAAAAAAGATGAGACGAGATGTCTTTTAATATCTCCCTCTGCACATTTACTGTGACCTTGTGTTGCTGCAGCCTTTATGTGCATTTACTATAAATGCACATAAAGGGCAACGCCGCCATTTTTGTACATTAAAGTACGTGAACACGTCATGCGGAGTACTACTATAGTAGTCTAAAGTCTTTGATGGCTTTCGAGGCAGCTGCATGTAATCTGATAAATTCCCTCCAGCGGTGTCCCCTCTGTGGCTTAAAGTTGCATTGTGGGTAATGTAGACACCCGGTTTTGAAAAGCTGTCGACCCGGAGCGTCGCGCTCCAATAACACTGTCGGACAGTTTAAAACAAACAATCGATACGGCAGAACCGGAGATGTCACAGCTTTTTTCGATCGCGTTCCTTCTTTTCTTTCAAAACCTGCCGCCGTCATTACCCACAATGCAACCTTGCCACTGAGCGACATCATCGGCGGGGAATTAAATGTGTGAAACCGGTGAAGTTACAGTTTATGAGACCAGCTTACACAGTTATTAGACATAAGCTGTATGAAATGAGTGACTGTAAATCCGTGTATACGCTCAGCAGGTCAGCGATCATCAGATTTACACCCAACTCTAATCTTTGTTTGGAAGTCTGGCTTATTTTACTGGAACAGCTTTGAATTAACTCTCCGTAGTCGCCTCTCCCTGCTGCTGTTACAACAACACTTCATATCAACGTCCTTGTAATAAGCGCTTGTTACCAAATAATACAGCCCTTCGCTTATATGTCTTTAATGGATGCTTATTAACATTAAAAAGACAATATCAGTATTAATAACAGCACCATAAACATGTTATTTGTTAGACTATTCATTTATAAGCGAATACAAGATACATACATGATTAAGAACGTTTACAAAAGCCTCACGTGTTTCTTATAACTGGATGATTAAAACGTTGTTTTCCCATTAGCTCCGGTAGCTGCAAATAGTATAGTCAAGCAATATGTTAATAAGCATATTATAAAACTTATAAGGGCTTTATTACCTGCTAAGTAACACTTATTACAAGGACAGCAATATAAAACGTTGCTAAAGTCTGAAAAGGGGCAAAACTGCAAACTGTGGATGTCTCTGTTATTCCCAAATATTAGAAATAGAAATATTAGCTGTGACAATAACAACAGGGAATCTGTTTGGCTAAGTTGTTGTATTTAGAGCATGTAGACGAGCGCTGAGACTCGGCTCAGCTGCTGCATCCAAACGCAGTGGAAACATGTGCAGTATGCTGAGATGCTGTCGGCAGCAGCTGCAGAGAAATGCGCCGTGAATGGACAAGAGAGAAAGTCAGTGTTCTTCACTTGATGCCGGGTTCTGCTGCGATGGTCTCGGTGCTGAAATCGCTGCAACAGACTTTGAAGTGTCTGAGGGTTTCTCATCTCTCTCTCTGCGTCCCTGCCTCCCACATCTGTCGCTATCGTAATAACGAGCAATAACCCTCTTTCGGCAATAAGCAAGACTTTAACGCCCGTAATGTGGCTTCAATAAATAGCCATGTTTACCAAGGGGCCATATTTTACAGCAATTTAGTTAAGAGCCTCCCTTCTTTGTGCCGTTTTTTTATTTATTTATATTTCTTTGCCGCCTCGTGCCGGAGTACAGTACGTAATGTGCTGCATTACGATCACCAGCACAAACACGCATTAACACAAATGTACTGATACAGAGAAAGAAAAGCCCAACTGTGAATAATCGCGCCACGCTTTGCAACAACCTCGTTCTCCCTGTTAGGTTTGGTGGACATACGTGTCGAACATCAGCATGCGTGCGTATGCATGCGGCAGAAGTGGCCGGCTGTTTTCTCTCTCTGCGCCCTGTTGAAAGCGGAAGCACAAGCACGGGGGCGCGTTTCATTAGTCTGTCAAACTCAATGATATTTAGAGCCCCACACCCTCGGCCAGGACTGGAAAACTCAATCAGCACTCTGATTTCATAACCCTGCTTGGTGACAGGGCTTATTTTATCGCCCCGCTGATTCATTCTAATAAACGCCGGCTGCCCAGCGCACCGCCGCTGAAATACAACCTCCTCCCCCCCAACTCTGTCCTCCATGGGTCGACCCGAAAGAAAGGGAAGGAGGTGCGGGGAGGGGGGGATAAATCAGAATTGTGCGAACTGGAGGGTGCAGATAATCCATCGCTGGTCCGGGTGTAGCTAGCAAGTCTGCCCCCGCCCTCCCTCCCTCCTTTAGCACAAATCAGGAGCCGGGACAGTGTTGATCTGTGAGGGCTTGGTGGGGCCATTGATTGTGGACGACAGAGGAGGAGAAGGGCGATAAATAATCGGAGGCAGAGTGCGGAGGGTGAAGGAAAACAATTATCTGCGGAGGTGGAAAGCACATAAAGTGAAGAATGATAAACACTGTGAAATATGATTGACTCCAAGTGATATATGGAAGCCGAAGGACAGGCGGAGAGGTCTGCGTGCGCCGAGATATCCTTGAATGGAACGGCTGTGGGCAGTATAGTTGAGGACTCACTATACCGTCCCCTGTAACCCAAACACACACCTCTGTACATGTGTGTGAATGTCTCTCTCTCTCTCTGTCTTTCTCTCTCCGCAGACGACGGATGACATTGTGTCGTCGGCGGAGTGCTCCAGCGACGACGAGGACCTGGAGGAGTGCGACTCCGGACATGCAGGTGGGATGGGTGTGTCGAGTTGTGCTTGCTCTCAACCTGGTCTATTTCTCCTTTATCTTTCTTTGATTTGCCAACCGAGGAGCCTCTCCTCTGAGCATCATGTCCCATGGGAGCTTCAAGTGTAACTTCATAAAAAAAAAAACAAAAAAAAAAGTCCTCCGAAAAGTAGCCACTGTGAGAAATACACACTAGTGTAAGGGGGTTCTCAGTGTATATCCAAAGTCTAAAGAACTCTCTGGAGATGGATGAAAGCGGTGAGAATCTCTAACCTTAGCATGCTCTCTGCAGGAGGTTACAGTTTAAACTGTAAATGAGTAAAAACGCTTCCATCTTATAGTCCGCTGCTGTAGCTAAAGCTCACACCTTTTCATCTCGAAAAAAACAAGTTACACTTAGCTATGGGGCAACTGGTTGCAGACATGACGCAGCGTTGATACTAATTTTGTTCTCTCAGCATTCGGTCGAGAGCAAAACTTTACTCAACAAAGTACGAAATTAGTATCAAGCCCCATGTCGCCCGCACTGATGCTTCAAAATGTATCTGTCCTGTACATGGTTGATTTCCTCTTGCTGTGCGTGTGTGTGCGTCTCTCTTGACAGAGGATACATTTTGAGATTCTTTCGAGAACAAAGATGCTTTCAGCATAGATACTGTGATATGTAGCAGACTAACTGCAACAGAGCCTCTTCCTCCCTCTTCCTCCCTTCTTCTTCTTCTCTTGTTTGTACCTCTGTTTCCTTCGTCGGAGGCTTGCCTTACCTGAAACATTCTAATAGAGAACAGATATCCTCGAATTTCTGTGCGCATCGTCTCTCTTCCCTCCTCCCTTACACACACACACACACACACACACACACAAACACAGGCATATCACTTTGTGATTGGATCAAAGTGATAAGACTCACTCACTCAGCGGAGTTTGAAAAAAAAAAAAAAAAACAGAGCTGGAAACAAAAACCGCACATTTAAAAGCAGTGGTTATTTTGAGGCAACTTGGGTTTGGACGACTTTTGAACGAGCAGCTGTCAATCAGGCTTGTGCCCGCGAGCAGCTGGCAGGCATCCCGACTATCCGGGGCGAACCAGGAGAGCGCGAGCTCGGCTGAAAAACGGGCTCAGTATGTAAAATGCGTCCCCTCTCAGGCACTCTGGAAATCATTAGCAGCTGAGGCCATTTGATTGCTTCACTGTCCTTCAAAAACGCCATCACAGCGGGCTAATTGATGCTGCGTTAATCTGGCTAAATATGGCTCAGCTTAGCAGCGAGCATATGTCCACTTTTCACAGCTAATAATAAGCCAACGAAACAATGCATTGCCCTTTCGCTTTGTTATCTCTGCTCAGAGAACATAACTGATAATCAGGCATTTATTTAGTTCTCTCAGCAAATGTGGTCCTTTTCCGTGTACTTTGGTAGATACTCTATAAGTAATTTTACCATTTCCCTCCAATCTGTGAGGGGAACTCATTTAGTCTGAAGGCCTTATCGCACCGCAGGAGCGTTTTTGTTTCCTTGAAGTGATGACCACATTTAGGTCATTGTGCTTATGGCTTTTTGATGCGCAGAGAAAAAGCCATTTTGCCTCCTCGCCGTATTTAAGTCCATTATCTATAAGCGCGAGTTTGCTTCTTTAACTCGGAGATTACTGAAATAGAATGGACGCAGTTTTCATTTTCAACCTCAAAACCCCAAGTAGTCTCAAAAAAGTTTGAACAAAAGCGTAGAATGAGAAGTTTTTGTACTGAAGAGAACATGGTACCCTCCCCTCATATAGTGGCAACATATGTAGTCATACACACTCATACATACCGTACATTTCACCATGTTGACACAGAAATTCATATCCTCATTCCTTGCCCCCGCTTCCAGTCGTATGAACAGTTGCATGACATGGTGTTCTTTTTTCCGTTGCATTTTGTTTGGTTTGTTTTTTCTCCTGTGATGCACATATGAACATCTCTCTTCTGTATCGATTTTGGGCCCAGCTGCTGGGTTGCTTAAGATTTTGATTTTTGGGGAGCCGGGGCGGGTTGAACTGGGGTGGTTTTTTATTTTCTTGTGTTTTGTTTTTTTTTTTATTTTTTTTTATTTCTTTGGTGTCCTCCTCATCATCCGTCGTCCATCCTCCAAGCAAGGATAGAGCCACTCCTCCCGTTTTTTGCCTCATCTTGTGCCGCATGAACTTTTGGTGGTTGGAAAATTTTCAAAGTTTCTCCTCCTCATCAAGTTTGTGTTTTATTTTGAATTCTTTTTTTTTTTTTTGTGCCATATGGCTTCTAAAGAAACATCCTCCCCATCATTTTCGATACAACGTAGGGAAATGAACGGCAACAAAATCTTTTCTTGCCATCATCCTTTTTTTGGCCTTGTGCAGGCAACCCCATTCTGTCTCAAGAAAGTTGTGTGTGAAAGAATGACTCCCCCGTCTCCTCTCCCGAGCGTTACCCCCCCACCCCCAACCCCTCCCCCACCCTCCCCCTCCCCTCCATCCCGACCACCCACCTTCTTTCTTTACGCCTTTCTGCATATACATGTCTGTTTGAATGCAGATGGCATAAAAAGACTTTTATTGCCACAAAGTATATCTGTTTTTCTATTCTATCTGTTGCTCCAAGTAGAAGGCATTTGTGGCATGCACACTGTACTGGACTGTACCGCAGCTCTATAGACTAACTAATAATCCTCTCCCTCCCCCAAATACTCCCCCACCCCCCCCGCTTCTGCATGGATATGATTGGCATCCATTTTGTGTGCTGCTTCTTCTCCACCCATGAGTCTCAGGCTAACCCCCAGCTGGCTTCTACTACATGTCAGTGTATGTGTGTGTGTGTATGTGTGTGTGTGTTGGGGGCTACAGCGGTGGTCCTGCACCGCCACTGTTCCCCGCAGCAGCTCCTCCCTCGGAGGCGTCTTGTGTTTGTGCTTGTGCCTGTTGTCTTCTGTCAGCGCTCCGTCTATGTCTGCCAAAAACAGCCTGTCTTGTCTGCTGTACGTGCTCGTCTCGTGGTTGTGTTGTCTGTGTGTTTAATACAACTGTTAAACCTTTACCTTCTCCCTTTATCCCATGTGAGTTCCACAAGAGGGCAAATCAGGAGTGTGCAGCGCAGTTCTTTACCCACTGAATCCTCTGAATGAGAACCGGTTAAGTTTATGTAACTAAAAAAAAAAGAAGATTACTGTAGACGGAGTTAAAACTGCTACCTGGAAATGAAAAATATGCCACGCTCAGTTCAGAGAACAGCAAATAGCAAGTCAATTTCTGATTTAATTTCACAGTGATTAACAGATTAAAAGTGCTGCAGCTTGTCATTACCGTGTAATCAGAGCATTTTTGTGATTAATATGCAATTATATCTCGGTAATTGATGCAAATGATTTTCATAAATCTACAAGTGCGAATCAGAATGTTTGATTTGTACATACGGTGCCTGAAAGTTTTGAACAGATCCTGGAAGACGTGTTATTAGATATCGACTCATGGTAACCTGGGTCTTCAACAGCAGGTCCGCAACCTTCAGGGGTTTGTTGCATACCTCGACATGCATCCGACGTTTTATTAGCAAAGATTAGTTTGTACGAAAGTATTAATTAAACTTGTAAGCTAACCGAACCGGAAGCTAAAGCTCTGCGCAGCACCTATTGAACACGTCGGCTAACTAAGTATTGCTGAAACATATTGGCCTGTTATTATTATTATTATTATTATTGTATTATTATCCCAGGTGTACGGGCATCCGTCTGATTATTTTGTAACTTATCAAGCGAGAGACTCTGACACGCCCTTCACCTCAGAAACCACTTAAGAATTTGCATATTAGGGCTACAAGCTTAACATCAACCGTGCTCCAACTGCTGCTGACTGTTCATACATGGCACAACCCTGCACAATAATGTCAGACGAGTTTAATATGAAACCGATTTTTTTTAACAATATATGTAGTAACCTACGGAGCTAATTTGTCTTCGGCCTGGGAGACGTTGAAGACTCCTGCTTTAGTGTGAAAAGTCCGACTCTTACTTGGACCAAAACATACAAAAAGCACCAGCGCAGGATGATAGATCCTCGTCACAGCAGACGTTGTGAACTGTCGTCGCAGAAAAAGCACAGGTGTTACTAATAACACTGATAATGGCTTTGCTGTATTTACTCTTGTGGTGACTGTATGCACAGAGCCGAGGGGCCCCTGGGGGCATAGAAATGGAATGGAGCCATCATTATTGTTATTAATCACATCTGTGTTTTTTCCCCCTGCTGCAGAATTCCAATATGTCTGCCGCAAGAAAAGCTGTATCGCAGCTGCTCCACTGCACCATATCAATAATATATAGAACCACAAGAAGGCCTCATTCCTAAACAACACACGAGGTTGTCGGTCAAAGCCGTTCACAACATTTTTTTCTAATCTGCCGCCTCTGTGTTTTAGGTTTGGTTACATGTGTGCAACTAAAGCCTGCTGCTGCAACGTATAAAACCTTTATAATATCAATGGATCACATAAAAAAAAGTGTGTAATGGAAGAAGATGCTGTTAGAGAAGAAACCTGTACTCTGCACTTCCCCTCAGCTCTATCTTTTGTTTTTGTTTTATTGCAACTTCACAGTTTTGGTTCTCTCGTTTGCGTCGTTTCCAGCAGGTAGCAAACAAAAAACACGCTACACACACTTCCTGCCGAGCACTGCACGACAAAAACAGAAAAAGTTAGAGACGCTAACATAGTCAGGTAGAAAAGACATTAAATGGCAAAAACGCAAACACAATGAAATCATAACAGTCAATTATATAAAACAGACAGGAAGTCAAAGTCAACATAACATAGTAACAAAACATAATGTAGCATTTAGTAGCTAAAGAGCCAGATATCAGTTGGTGGAGACCAAAAACAGAGCAAAAAGGAGAGTGACTATTGGATTCACGTTCACCGGGTGGGCAGAAAACTTGACTTTAGCTTGCAGCATGTTGCACTGCCCCCAAAAAAGACCCAACAAAAATCAAGTTAAGAAACAGGGGAAAGTTGTTATCACTGTTAGAGGAAGATGGAGATGGGACACAAACTCCTGTGGATGAGCGTTTGCCTTGTGCATCCTAAAAATGTTAAACTTCCTGCATCGCGCCCGAGCGTAAACATAAAGGTAGGTTGTTTCAACCTCTTCAAACAAACGACTTGACACTAGTCATTTTTCTGGAGGTGACAGGCTCCCGCAAATCCGTGCAGACAGGCCAACTGTTGCACTCTACGTGTCAATCAAAAAGATCGTTAAAAAAAAAGACTGTGTGTTTAATAAAAGGGTCGTGAATGATCACCCCATCAGGCTCAGATGAAGTGGAGCGCGGATCAAACAGATGTAGCTTATTTATAGATGCCTCCTCATCTCGTCGGCCTCGGTGGGCGAAGCGGAGAGTCTGTGGCGCGAATTAATGTTCGACAGGAAGCGCGGATGTAATGCCGCGTGATTCCTTCATTGCTGTTTATGAAGAGCCCCAACACATGTAGGGTACAGAATGAAGTATGATAGGGACGGATCACTGGGTTTCCTCGTGGCGTCAGCTGTGGCTTCCGTCAAGCCCCACTGGGCCGGCTGTCACTTCAACACAGGCCTCAGATCAGTTTAAAGGTTATTCAGCTGACACATGTCTGCCGAGTGCAGAGGTGCAGCCTAATGGCTGTACAGCAAATCGACCGGCTGACAGGGGCGAGTCGCCACGCCTGCTGGAGATGCCAATTTAATACGCCAGACTGCGCCCAGCCTCATGATGACGGATTAAGAGCTATCTGCCATGCGCTGTGGCTTCAGGACAACCCCGCGAGGGAGCTCCTCCTCCGGCCAGAGGTGGCACACATGCATCCTGTCTGCTCGCCTGGACCGTCGTTCAGCTTGTGGGATGGGAATGATTTGTCCATCAGTGAGGAATGAGACCTCTCTTGGCAGGGGTGTGCACGGGCAAGATAAGATAATTTAATGTCAGGGTGAAATGCTCAGCTTTTTAAGGTGCATGTTTCCAGAAAGCTCAGCCTTTGCACAGGGGGGGCCAGTATAATCCCTGGCATGTCCCTTAAAGTGTGCCTACACAGAGAATCTGTGTTTTGCTAGCTCGCTGGTAATCAGCTCCCTACCTGTAGTGGGTAGAGGTGAATGAATCTGCTTCAGCAGGTCTCTGGGCACAATGCGTGCAGCCACAATGGGATTTCAGGGCCCCAAACCACTGACTCACCCACAATTTGCAGCGTTGAAATCCCATTGACTCAGTTCATCCATGGTTGGTGCTGGTGCACCCGGCTTTCCACTTTTATGGCGTAGCGTCCTCAAATCCCTGACACACCGTCGTTATTCATCTCCATTCGGAAGCCTCAGCAAACGCTGGATGGACACGGGGATCAGGCCAGGAGAGAGAGGCGAGGGGAAGGAGTGAGCGGAGGGAAGTGAAGAGAAAATGCTGCTCTGAGATTTCTGCATCTGTAGCCTCCGAGCTGCTGAGCTAGTCAGCCAATCAGCCATTTAGAAGTGACTATTTTTACTTAATTCCTCTTCAAAAGCCAGGCATGCAGCAGTCTTTTTTTTTGTTTTTCTACTGGGAATGATGAAAGGCAGAATGACTAGACAAATGTAGTTTGTTTCATTCTCTCATTTGGGGGTTTTAGAAAAAATGGGATCAGTTTTCTTATTGATGCAAAGGCTAGCCAGCAGGAACGGACGCAAAGAAACACTTATTAATCTAAAGTCCTGACTTCCTTTTCAGCTTTTAAAGAAAGAAAGACAACAGAGTTACTGGCTGCAGGTCTAGCCGAGTGGAGAGTTATTTGCCAGGGAGGCTTAGAATAAAAAAAAAACCCTCATCCATTTTGACAAGTGCGGAAAAAACAAACGCGGTCTGGTTAAGCAAACCCATTAGAAAAGCGCAGTGTTTGTCTGCCTCGGAAACGCAGCAAGATGTGCGACGCTTGTGAAAGAGCTTACACAGGATTAAAGTGTTTACCAAAACATCAAGGTCCTCTGCGCCGACTTTACCGGAGACCCTTAGCTGCAGCCGCCCCCCCTCCTCCCAACCAACCGACCAAGTGTTTTGTTGATATAGCGCAAAGCTAACAGTCGCCGAAAGCTGTTAGCCGAGGAACGGAGTGAAAGGATGCAAACAAGGCCAAGACAACAAGGGCAGAGTTGGATAAATAAAGCCTCGGATGAAATCACTTACTCTGTGCTGGTATTGTTTACTTAACAAGGCGAGGCGTTTGGCTCTGTTATTAGAATATTATCCCGGCTATGCGACATGAGCGGTAGCTGTTAGCCGAGGAGAAGATCACACATTACAGTCGTACAGTCGACAGCCGCTCTTTATCACATCAGACATTAGTGCGTTCTCCGGGAGCAGTCAGGAGATCCATATTGAAGACGTCAGTGTTGATAATACGCAGTCTGCACAGTGTGACTGATGCCATATTTCCTCTATAAACGTTTAGCTCACAGTCCCGGCTTTTGCCTAATGAGGAACTAAATCTGATATCCGAAGACAAATGTGCCTCTCACATCTCCTTTAACTCACCAGAGGCGGCAAAATAAAAGCGCCACCCTGCGCGCTCCTGTGGAACTCCCTCCCCAACACGGTGTTTCTCTGTCAAACGAAGGCTGTTGGTTATGCACGTAACACAAAGCATCTAAACATTGAATTAAAAAAGAAGAAAAGAGGTAGCTCATTAAGTACCACTCCCCCCCCCCCCTTCTTGATTAATTAGCCAATGCGTTGGGCCTAAATGCCACATAATGTTGGTTATACATCACCCATGGTGCACCTTCTCCTCCCTGTTAGCTGCTGATGAATGGTTTCTTTGCCTGACAGAATATCCCACAGCCCTTTGGTGGCAGTGAACTTTTTTTACTGACCTTTGACCCCCTCCCCTCTTAAGCCCCTCCCCCTTCCACCTTACCTTACCTACCTGTCCCATGGCTTGCTGTATTGTTATTGTATATTACTCTCCCTAAATGCAACTTACTGAAGCATGCATTAACCCAACTTCTTATAGTGGAACTAAAAAAAAAAAATAATAATCCAAAAATCAAACCACGTCCGATTGACCTCTCTTTCTCTGACGTACATCCAGATTGCACGCCCTGTCCTGTGTTTTAAAAAATACTAACAAGAGAAATGTATTGGAGTAACTAATAATAAAGCCTTTTTATTATTAGTTAAATGAAGGTGGTGACACTTTGCCTATAAACTGTCCCCCCCTCTCTTTGTCTGCCTCAGTGTGTGCTTTCTGGTTGTTCATCTTTGATAGTGTGACAAATTGGTTTCCTTTCCTTTTTTTCTTGCTTGCCTAAATCCTGTTTCTGTTTTTAATTTTTTGTCTTCTTTTTTTGTACATATATGTCAAGACACATATATGTGTGTTGTCTCTGTTTCTTTTTCTGAAAATGTTCAAATTTTAACTCTCTGCTAATTTGCTAAGAATTTTGCCAAATGTTTTGATGATTTTTTATTTTTTTTTCCCTAATTAGAAAATGAAAACGCTTCCTCTTTTCTCTATGAATTAACTCACCGCTTCGTTAAGAACAGAAGGTCTTTTAAAAGATTGGGTGTCAAAAAAAAAAAATTATATATATTCAAATTTGTGTCCTCATAGAGAAAAAAGAGAAGCCCCTCCAAAGTAGACCCTCGAGCACTATCTTGTGAGAACTGTTCCAAACTGTTTTCTTATGCTGATCTCTAATATTTTCCTGTCATTGAGTAGCTATATTCTCTGATTGAAATTTGGAAATTGAATCACATGAATGAGTCGATTGATTTTTTTGTGCATGGCAAAGAAGTTGCAGCTTAGGGTTTGTAAAACTGTCAGTGTTGAGAGTGCTGTTCTCTTTTGTAGATGGGCATGTATATGCTCATTGTTTGTATATCCCCATCCCTTCCTTACAGCCAAAAGCTCTAATGCCGCCCGACCGCTTCGTGCCGCCTTTACATGGACATGGCAACTGATGTACACGTTCACCCCCATCTATGTCATTTCCTTCCTAGTATGTTCATAGGTCCCACCCCCCCGTCTCACACTCCCTCCTCCCGAAAAAAAACCCTTTACGTAAAAAGACTCTTAAGATATGTACAGTCATCCATTTACTCATTTGCTGATGTTAAAGTTAAAAAAAGAAAAGAAAAGAAAAAGAGTCATCCAATCAGGCTGTAGATATTTATGGAGAGACTTATCTATCGAAGCAAGAACTATAGATATACAGTTTTCTTTTTTATACAAAAATTAAATGATTCAAAGAAAAAAAAAAATAACAAAAGATATCCTGAACAGAATGGTGAAGATTATTTTTCATGTCATGATGTGTGGATGTATGTGTTGTTGCCTCCCTGTTACCATCCTGTCTAAAAAAAAAGAGAGAGAAATATATACTAATTAATCAGAAACTGCTTAAAAAAAGAAACTAACCTAACTTGTCCAAAGGCATTCTTACACAACTTTCTTTTGTAAATTTTTTTTTTCTTCCTGCCAAAATCATGCGGGCAATTTGTTGATGTAAGTTGACAAAACTGATGGTATGCTTTCTTCCTTTTGAAAACTGTTTTCATTTTTTATCTTTTATTTTTTTTTCCGTAGGCTTTTATGATTTCCCGAGCTTTTACCTGTTTTTTCTACCTACTTCTTACTAATCCCTTTTCTGGATAGCTCTATCTGTGGCTTTACTTTGTGAATGTTTCTTTTGACAATGTTTGCTCTCTAACTCTGAACTCTTTTTGCAATGCCTTAACATTTTTTATTTTGGTTTTACCTTTTATTTACGTTGGGTTTTTTTTTGTTCGTTTTTTTCTTTATTGTTCCAAAAAAAGGTTTGCATCTCTTTATAGTGCCCTGTTTGTGAGCCTTTGCAATGTACAAACAAGCCACTTTGGCAAGAGGATAACGCAGCTTCAACAGACATCTGAATGTTTCAAACTCTTTGTCAGGTTAAACTAAGAAAGAATGAGCTATCGAGTGTCCCAGATGTGGGTTTATTACAATAAAGTGCACGTGGAAATGTTTTTTAAGCACCTAGGTACTTTAGTCTTACACATTAATGAGTAATATTACAACATCGCACTCCACACCGGAGAGCTTACAGGGAGATTCCTCCGTCTTAAAAAGGACAAATCGCAGCAAACATTCAGGTGTCGTTGAACTGCCCGCTGACTTTGTGCCATTGTGGTGACTGTAGGGGTCAAAAGGCAAGAGGCCAGGGCAAACAGGGGAGCCCACTAATGCTGAGGAAAGAAAAGTTCCCTCCGTTATTTATGACTCGTGAGTGGTGACTTTTTTTTCCCAGTGCAGTTTGTCTTTGTAGGTCAGCGTGTGACCCTAAAGTGACAATCTGGAGGACGAAGGGTCGTGTTTTTTTCCACTCCAAAAAGCTTTCCCCCCCTTTTTTTTTTTTTTTTTTAGTTCTCTGCCTCCTTCCAGCTTCACGGTGCAGGAGTTGTTAGTATTTGTTCGCCCGCGTAGGTCAACGAGGTTAAAGCGCAGCTTCTCTGAGCAGCTATAAAAAAAAAAACACCTTACAAACACTTTCTCATTTCAGACTTAGTTAACTTGCTTTCAGGCCCACTGGCTTGCACTTGAATTGCAAACAAATGCTAATACCCTCTGTGTCTTTTTATCCACAGAGCGCATCTTCAGCTCAGTTTTTTTGGAAAAAAAAAAAAAGGCTTTACACTTGAAGATAAATGAAACACGCCGCTTTAAAAGCCTGAACTAGTCATTTTATGTGGAGATATATGCAGCGTTATCCGGCAGAAGTAAATAAAAGGCCACAGTTTATGTGGCATTACACGTAAATCACAGTTTTTTTTTTATACACGACTCGCAGCACGTAGAACATAAAACCTCGAGTAGTTTCTAGTGCGGTCCAAACGTAGTCCTGGTCGAGAACACGCAGGCGTTGAGACGTGGAGTCAGGTTAATGTGGCTCGCCCTTGTGCATCCCTCAAAGCCTTTTGATGCAATGTATACTTTATTTATGGCTGTTGTTTTCTTTCAGTTTGGGTCTTGTTTGGTTCTGAGTTTGTTTGTTTTTGCACTGGTACGGTATTTTCTGTTCCTTCTTCTTTTCATTTCTCTTCAGTTCTTTTGCTTTATTCGTTCTTGGTTTTTTGATTCTGTTGGTGTTTGGCTGCTTCTTGCTTTTGCTGAAGGAAGACTTTCTGCTCTCTGACTGATGTTTGTGTCTCTGTTTCATTTTCCAGGAGGGGAGCTAGTGATCCCCGTGCTAGTCGAGGACCCCATAGACATCCCTTCTGTATCCACCCGTTCTCCTTTCATCCCCCTCCCCCCAACCCTCCGCCCCGTCCTCACCATTATTGAGACCACCAAAGAATCCTTGGCCATGGCCACTGAGGCGGGGGTACCTTGCTTGTCGGACCGAGGCAGCGATGATTGTGATGATGGTGATGGTGGTGATGATGGTGATGATGATGATGATGATGGCATGGTGATTTCGGGGTTTGGCTCTGGCGAAGCTTTCGACTCTAGCCTGCCCCCGACTGACGATGAAGATTTTTACACCACCTTCTCCCTGGTAACAGATAAGATCTTGACCACATCGGCCTATGAAGGTGGCTACAAAGCCCTCGCGCCCAAGTGGGAGGCCAAGGACTTGAGGCCTAGCAAAGCCTCTGAGGCAGGTAGGACTACACCCACCTCGCCTCTGCCCGACCCCCGGGGCACGCCGCCGGCGGCGGTCCCCTCGGACACGCCACCCAAGCTGCCCGCCGGGAAAATGAACAACCGCGAGGTAAAACCCCCGCAGCCGGACATAGTCCTGCTGCCCCTGCCCACGTCCTTTGATCTGGACGGCACCAAGCCAAGGGGCCCTTTCATCACCTCGCCCATGCTGCGCACCGTGCCCGCCGCCTTGCCCACGGTGCCCGGCGTGGTGCGGCGGGTGCCCCCGGGGGCCTCGGAGGTGATCCGGGAATCCAGCAGTACCACGGGCATGGTGGTGGGCATTGTCTCAGCCGCCGCCCTCTGCATCCTCATCCTCCTCTACGCCATGTACAAGTACAGGAACAGGGACGAGGGTTCCTACCAGGTGGACGAGACTCGCAACTACATCAGCAACTCGGCGCAAACCAATGGCGCTGTGGTGAAGGATAAAGCACCCAGCGGTAGCGCCAAAGGCAGCGCCAGTAGCAAGAGACCGAAAGACAAGGACAAGGAATATTATGTATAGAAATCAAGTCATTTCCCAACACATAGAAAAATAAACTGTTTGGAACAAAGTTATAAACATTTTGACAGTACCATATTGGCAACTGTGATTTAAAAAGGATAAAAATCTCTTGAGAACTCAAACCTTACTGAGTCACTGAAACATTTACAAAAGAACCTTGGCTTACGGAAGCACACTTACTATTGTAAGCATTACGAGAGACAATGCAGTACAACTTCTCCGGGACTCAGTGTGGATCTTTTTAAGGAGTCCCTGCCGGAGACATTCGGCAGCGTGAATAACATCGCTCCACGCGACCCCAAAGTGACTGTCGAGAGGTGTGTGATCCTTGGAGTTCTAACGACCTTGTCCATTGTAACCCTGTAAAATACGATCACTGTCATTTCGGCCATTCTGAGCATGCATGTGAGGTGTATGTGACGTGGTGCTGGCATCTGTGTAAGTGAGGGACCTCAAGAAACTATGATTGTCGGGAAAGTTGGAAGTCAAAACGTGATTTCACATTACAAGCGGTTTCATTCAATGTAGCTTTCATGGACGCGATCCGAGCTAAAAGTATACGTGTACTTCAAGCTGTCTTTTTGTTTTCTATTCTTTTTTGTTTTTGTTTTTTAATTTATTCGTTTAGTAAGTAATTTATTTATTTATTTATTGAATTTTTTTGTTTCGAAGGATGATGTCCGGTCAGGGTTGACTAGGCAGCGCTCAGTGACCGCTCAGCAGGATGTGATACTGTAACGTATCTCAATATTTCTCTCTCCCTCCCTCAACGTCTCAGCTAAGGATTGGACCGCTACGCACAGCATCCAAATTCTAGATCGGTGTTCAAGCGTGGAAGAGTGGATCCACCAGGCAAATAAAAAAAAAAAAAAAAGAAAAAATGCACAACACATCGTTATCTCTCTGAATTTTAAATCTCTGATAGCATTTTTTTTTTCTTTTCGGTCATTTCATTTCTTCCTTTTTCCGTTCGTCCAGGGTTTCGTTTCATTATTATTACACTTCCTGAGATGCTGTGGCAAAAAAAAAAAGAAAAGAAAATGCATTATCATAATTTGTGTCGTGATTTATTCGTCACGATCTTAAATAAAATAAAAAAAAGAGAGAGAGAGAGAAGATCCAGGCTCAAGACTTAACTCCAGTGTGAACAAGTGTGATTCTATCTGTTGTCACAGACGACTGTGTCAAAAACAGCAAATATGTTTACATATTTTATTACATCATAGCCGTTGTGCTTTGCAGGTCAATATTGTACAGAAAACTCAAGTTTCTGTTGGTTTTGTTAACTCCTCTTGTTGTATAGACGAACCACATTCTCATTTGATTTTACTGCTGTAGCAAAAAAAAAAAAAAAAAATATCATTTTTATGTTTTTGCCAGGAACTTTTGCCTGGAGACAAAAAATAAAAAAATGATGTGCACAGGAACATTTGTCTAGGCGGGGAGCAACTGTTGTTAGATTAGACGTCTAGTCTTTCTGGACGGTGTTTCTCTTCAGTCGCATGAATATTTGACCATGGGAAGCTGTCAATCAAATAGAAAAACACCTCCCTCAGATCTTGTACTAGGGACTCCTCCTTATTCTGAACTTACTTTCATCATGTTCTTTATTTTTTTATTGGAAATTTAAAAAACAGGACAAGAGAATAAAGGCAGATTATGATGGATTCGGAGATCTGTTGCTAGCACCTTACTGACTTACAGGTGTTTTGTTTTGTTTTCTTCTTCTTCTGTTTTTTTTTTTTTTTTTTTTGAAGAGAAAACTGACGTCAATGTTCTCGTCTGCTCGTCTTTTTGCATTTGTTTTTTTTTTTTTTCTTTTTTTTTGTTATCGTGTATCTTAATTTTATGTCTCATTTTTACAACATTCTCTTCCGGCAATATGTTGTCTTTTTTTTTTTTATGTCATTATTTATTGCTGAAGTTATTTGTTCACATTCATTTTCATGCAGAATCAGTCAGTGTGTATGTTCACTTTGATTTTTTGTGTTGGTACTTGGCTTTTTTGACCAGTTTATTATTGTCTTATGCTCCTTTGACTCCAAACAAATTCCCAGAAATAAAAAAAATGTTGTTCCCAATCCTTTTTTTTTTTTTTAATTTTTGGATGTTGGACACTCGTCCGTGTTGAGATGTAGAGGCGGAAGAAGACGCAGCGAAGGTAGAAAAACCATCGACGGCGACGACTGTTCACCCAACCTGAATTTCTCATCCGTTCTCCATCACTTCAGTGATTTCCTTTTATACCAAAAAGTGGCATCATTTCCATTCAAATGAAGCCCAGAGCAGAGCGGCTCAACACTATCATTTACCTATAGATGATTATGCAAATTCATACACTGTTCATCGATGCAACGAGAGAGAGAGAGAGAAAAAAGGGACTGGTGGTGAAAACGGTTATTAGAGGGGTCCGGAGTCGTCGCAGCGGCAGAGAGGAACAGCTTTGGGTTTTCTTTAGAGTCGGAGCCTTTTGTGAGAGCGCACAGCCAAATGAGATTCTCCAGAACCATATGGCCGGGTTATGAGCTACTCAATGGCAGCGGCACCTGCTTTCCCAGCCCGTTTTTACACCGTCCATATTTCGTGCAAATGGGCCTTCACAGAGCTGGTCATTAACTTGCAATAGCCCATTGATGTAGGATATCAGAGCAGCGTGTGTGTGAGTACACCCAGCTCGCACAATGACTACATATTAACTCATTCATCCTGCCACGGGCAGCAGGAGCGAGGAGGCCAGCAGGGATTTCTTCAGCTGTGGGACCGTTTTTTTGGGGGTTTTTTCTAACGTTCTGTGGCAGACCCACATTTCAAGAGTCGTTTTTTTTTTTTTTTAACACGCCAAAAAATGTGTGCAAGTTTGTTCTGCATACGATAGATAAAAAAAAAAATAATGTGTGAGAAAACAACATTCATTCTGTAAAGCGTGACATCCAGTATACACGTTACTGCATTAAACTTCCAGAGGCAGAGAGCAGCAACAAGAGGAGCAGCAGAGATGATTAAAGATGGATCGTTTGCGAACGAATCAGTTCGAAGGAACGACTCTGTAACGCGAACGAACTGACCTGATTCCACGTTTCGCTGCTCTCTCGTTCGTTCTGTCGTTCTCACAGATGAGTCGCTGTGTTGTTCACTGTTCAGTGATCAGAGTGGCGAAGAGGACTGAGAGCCGGCCAATCGTACGCTGAGTCGAGGACACTGTCGTCGAATTTTAGCCAATGAGAAACAGGAAAGTATAGCAAACGTTTCCATGAAAAAAAAAAAATGTGTTCGTCAGCTCATCGTTGTCGTTCAGTCAGTCAGTCACACTTGGCTTAACTTCAGTACATGTCAATTTAATGTCAAGGTGAATAAACACATTATCAACTGTTGTGCTGTCTAAAACTACACATGATGATGAAGTTGCCGCTCTTTATTTGCCTTGAACTTCAGTGTTATGTTGACCGTTTGAGAACGAGGAGCTGAGAACTGTTCATTCATGATTCACCGCTAAACGACGTAAACGAAACGCGACTGAATGAACGAACGAACAAAATGAACGATTCTTCCTGCCGAACTGACCGACGGGAACTGAATCTCACCATCGAACGATGAAATCCACCTCTGGAGATGATAACAATGGGTTTAAAGCAGGTATTATCAATATTTTTTAATTTACAAGCTTGAACATGTGAAGGCGGTCGCTCACAGGGACGAACCTGCAAAGAATCATCGCGCAGGTCTGCAGCTCTAACGAGCATTTCAGCGTCTTTGTAGCTCATCGATAATCACTCGCACCAGTTTTCAGTCACAGCAGACCTCGAAAAAAAACGATCAAAAACTGACTGAACCTCGGCAACAAACTGCAGACGGAGAGCGTGACCAGCTTGTGAATATAATGGAGCGTTCAGATCCTAAACACTGTCAGTTTCTGTGTCTACATTTTGATTCCACTCCCCGAAAATGAAGCTCTGAAGTTTCCAGGATTGCAAGAAAAGCACGTCTGGCTGCTTTGTAAACACTGTGAAATGATCAGAAGACCTCGTAGCAGCCTGAATTCAGAAACTGTGCCCTCAAATGAGCTTCTGTAATTGTACTGCGGTGGGCGGTGCTTGCTCAGGTCTGCGAGAAACGACCAATCAGAGCGGACAAGGCTTTTAAAGGGACAGGCACTAAGATGTCGTGTTCAGAGGGTGAATAAAGGTGCTGTGGACAGAATGAGAGGAGGGAAAAAGGTGTTTTTGGACAACAAGAATGTAAAACTAATTCTACTAAACACCCAAAAGGCTGAAACTACCAATATGAGCCCGGATGGTAAGTCCAGGTAACCACTCAAAGGTCAGTGTGTGTGGGAGAACAGTGACAGAAGAGAGGGATGGAGTGTTACCACAAGTAGGGAACAAGGGAGGGAAACGCAGGAGGGCCAGAGAGAGTCGACCTGAACATTAGAATAATGTGAGACTTTTAATTCTGCGATGTAAGAGAAGTTTAAGTGCACCAAATTGCACGTAACCCACTGCAGTCGAGATGAAAACAGCAGCTACGAACACTTGTTTTCCTACTTATCATTAAGCTAGCAGGAGTTTAGCTGCCGTAATTCCTGCAAATTTAAGAATTGACATTTCTGTGGCACAATGTATTTTATGGAGGAAAACAGACGTCAAAGACTCAGTCAAAGGCTGCGTAGGCTAGGCTAACGCGACTTTGATCGAAGATATTTCAAACATGTCAACGGACGTGAAGCTGTGGAGCCGTGTGCCGTCCCTGATTAGTCCCTTTCTCAGCCGACTGCCCTTTTTCAAATCCTCAGTTCATCTGGTCTTTTGTATACTGTACACCCGTGTGGTCCAACGTCTCCACCTTTTATCTCTCAACTGTCAGAGCTGATTTCGCTCAGGATCAGGTGACGTCCGTCAAACACGATGAACGCCGTTCACAACACTGCATCAGAATATGAATCTCTGAGTCTGACTGTGGGATTGAACGTCGAGAGGAAGCCGCTCTCGACTACCAAGAAAATCTTAAAATTCAGAAATGTGACCGAGAATGAACTGCATGTTTTTAATGGAAGTGTAAAAAAATAAATAAAATATGATTATTAAAATATGATATGATAAAATATGAGTTCAGAGGTTAGAGATTTTAAAATAAAAAGCAAATTCCACTTAACACAACAACGACATCAAGAGAAGGGAGACAAAGAAACAAGCAGCGGGGAAGTTTAACTGCAGCGTAAACCACCACCAGAACAAACAGAATAACAAATAAACATACATCAGCAATTAATACTACGACTATAATGAATTCAAGTCCCCAAATAAGAGCTGTATGAATGCTGAAAAGGAGGAAGCAAGTCTGCATTTAGCTCCTGTAACGCTTCTGGGCATAAACCCTGAAACAGTGAGGTGCTGCTTTGTTTTTACGACCATTAGTCTCTTTCAGATTTACACCAGCAGGGTGCCAGCAGAGGAAACGTATCCATTTGATATTCACAAGCCATTTGCTTACACAGTTGTTGGCTGACAAAGTTTATTGATTGTGTTTTATGTGTAGCAACCACTTTTCCTTTTAGTCAAATTAGTAGAAGTAGATTACATCAATCCCGCTGATGTCGGCTGGATAATTCATATCTTAATTGACAGAAAAAACAATTTACACTTGCTAATGGCTTTTCCAAATGGATTTCTGTGTGTTTGACTGCATTAGCTGTGCCTTCGCCTCGTATAGGGTCTCGGGAACGCCAACCGGAGAGGGAGCAGCTCGGCTCCCGTTCGCGCGTTTAAAGGCTGACAGTTGACCCGTCATGAAATTTTACTTCAACTAATGAACTGGTTAATTCCACTTAAACGCTTTATGCCGTGTTTGTCCCTTTCAAATAAACAGCGGCTCTGCAGGAGCGATACATCAGCTCTGTCACTGATTACAGATGGAATCTGTTGTTGTTGCTTCCTGCACTGAGGCTGTAAAACACTTTGAGCACTGGGAGCGTCTGCAGCTGAAGCGTTTTATGGCTCCCCCTGTATAGATTGTAGACATGCAGCTTTGTATTTTCTTTTTTTCTTTATTTTTTTTTTTCTCTCCTCCTCACTCGCTCCCAGTAAAGATTCAGCAGAGATGCTGTATCCTCCACGGACCCGAAGCAAAGCAGCTGTGAAGGCGATGGTGATCAGTCCTGACAGGTAGAATATGAGCCCGCTGACCTTAACTCCAGCATTATGAAGGGCACACACACACACACAACACACACACACACGTCAAAAAGATGCCTGCGTCCTGTCGTTGTCCGTGTGTGCAGGTGTGTGCGCACACATCAGACACGCTTAAACCACATCAAAGTTCACACTCTCGCAGAGAGAAAGATGAGGTTTAGTGGCTGCACACGCGTTAAGCGTTCATATTCACGCGTCTCAGCGGGTGCACACAGTGATACATTATCAGGAGAGTCAGGTGCATTCACTATATGTGCACTTGATTCACTTCTGCGCCTCCCTGTTGGGAGCACACACACACACACACACACACCTCCTCTTATTCTTCCGCTCCATCACTCAGCAGCCAAAGCTTTCAGTTAGCTCCTCAGCCCTAATTAACTGCCAAGATATGAATGCGCTAATCTGGCCTCTAAATCTTCAGTTCCACTGACAAAAGCTTTTACAGGCTGTCACAGCTGCATGATAAACAGCAGGGCTGCCTCCTCGCCCAGTGGACACAGTGCCATCTAGGGACCGGGCCCGGCAGCTCAGGGGTTCTGGTTGTTTTTCCACACTTGACGGTTTTTATTGCAAAACATGACGTACTATATTCGTGCAGGTGTGGTAAAAAAGTCTTAGTTTTGCATTTTGAACACTTAAATCTGCCGGAACTTTGAGTGACGTTGGCAAAATGTATCTATCAGGTGTCATTAAAGGTACAGTATGTAGTTTTTGGGGTGGAAGAGAAAAGATGACAGATTTTTTTAATCTCTAAACAAGCAAATTAAACAAACTTTCTTCGCTGTCATGAGTGAATGAACAAACCAGATCTTTAAAGGACAATTTCATCCTGTCTCACTCTGTTTATATGTGGCGGACCCTGCCACCTTTCTAGCATCAAACAGTGTTCCGTGACCTTATTTTCCAGAAAATACATCCGAGTTTGTGTCATTATCTCATTAACATTTGCTACTATTACAATTCTTAGTTTGAAACTACACAGCGCCTCTTACTTATTACACTTACATATTACTTCTGATGGATTATCGCTTCAATCCAAGCAGGTTTTTTTTTTTTTTTATTCCTGCCACATGAGACCGGGCTGCAGAATCCAGGAGTGAAAGCGAGCAGAGAGCCTGAGCTGCACACAAAACACCGCCTCACTGTTGCTTTGCAGTCAAGACCATCAACGGGCTTGTGAGGATCGAGACAGAAGCCCGTGTGAGCGCTCGAGTACGTGGGCGCACATTTATACTGTATGTCTCCGTCTCCATCTGTACGTGTCGGCGAGTGATGTTCAAACCTCTGCGAGGAGTGTGTGCCGTGCGTGTGTGCTGTATCTACTACCCAGGGAGACGGGCCTCCTACCCGGGCCCGACAGTGTGATTGGATCCAGCGAGAATCCCAATGAAGCAATGAGTATCTCTGCGGCAGCCTCGCTCCCCCTGCGGTCCCTGCGCAGCCCGCGGCCCCCGACCCCGAGCCCCCTCGCCTCGCTCAGAACCAGATGCAAAGAGAGGCGGGATGGCATCCGCTAAAGATTCACTCAGATTCGAGTGAACTTCAAACCCATTTCAGCTGCCGTGAAGGTGACTGCGGCAAAATCTGACCCGATCGCAAGTGACGGTGGCAGATGATTGCTGAGGCCGTCTGACGCAGAGTTTTCTGAAGGCTGCCCTCTTTGAATATCATGAAAAATAAAATCGAGCTTGATTTGATATATTCAGTGATAAAGATCAAGAAATTCCAGGGTGACATTTTCATCAAGATTGCCAAAAAAAAAAAAAAATACTGTTTTGGCACTTTTAAAAACTGAAAGCAAAAAGATCAGCGCTGCTTGTAAAGGTGGCTCCCCTCCTGATACCACACTCACATTTCTGTGCAGAAATCTGCATGAGGTCTTTTCGCCTCCAGCGAGCCAGTCATAGCAAATAACAGTCTGCTTTTTAATTGAGTTTGCTGGTTATATAAAAAAAAAAACTTTCATAAAAACACCCATCTGCTTTATTTGGACCGCTTTTAGCTCGGTCCCAGCAGGTGAGACACGATTTATATGAAGGTGTACAGCAAACAACAAAGACAAGGTTACACTGTTATTATTACACCATGTTGTAATATGACTGGACTTAAAGGGTAACTACACCAATTTTACACATTAAAGCCTGTTTATAGGATTTTGGGAGTGTTACTGCACGTGTGAAGAAGGTAGTATAAAGTCTTACTATGCTGCTTACTATGCAACTCAGCAACCAAAATGTCACTCAGTGGCTGTTGCATTGTGGGTAATGTTGACTCCGGTCGAGCATTGCACTCCTATGACACTTGCTGTGTCTCAATTCAGGGTCTGCATCGTTCGGAGGAGCGTTTGAAGGCCAATTACGTCACAACGCCACGCAAAGGCTGTCCCAATCTGAAGGCTCCTCCAGATGCTCCTTCTTTCCCTGTTTTTGGAGGATGCACCGCTACGATCCTTCGTGGCCTCACATATCCCAAGATTCTTTGCGCGCCCGAAAAAGAAGAAAGAAAGAGAGAAAATGGCGACATTGCGTGGCGTAGATCGTCACTTTCGTGGGCCTGGGCGACAGAAATCGTGACGTAAGTGTAAAACATCTGGTGACGCAACCAGGAAATGCTCCAAAGGCGAGACCGTCCCATTTAACAACGGCTGACACGCTTAACAAGGTCTCTCTGAAGGACTCGCCTTCAAAGACCTCAAAAGGCTGTCTTGATCATTGTGTCTCAGTTCAGGGTCTGCATCCTCTGAAGGACTTGGCCTTTGCGGTCTTTGAAGGCGAGTCCTTCAGAGAGACCTTGTTAACCCCGTCAGCCGTTGTTAAATGGGACGGTCTCGCCTTTGGAGCATTTCCTGGTTGCGTCACCAGATGTTTTACCCTTACGTCACGATTTCTGCCACCCAGGCCAGCAAAAGTGACGATCTACGCCACGCAATGTCGCCATTTTCTCTCTTTCTTTCTTCCTTTTCGGGCACGCAAAGAATCCTGGGATATGTGAGGCCATGAAGGATCGTAGCGGTGCATCCTCCAAAAACAGGGAAAAGAAGGAGCCTTCGGATCGGGACAGCCTTTGCAACGTTGTGATGTAATTGGCCTTCAGAAGCTCCTCCAAACGATGCAGCCCCTGAATTGAGACACAGCAACTGTTTTTCTCATTTACCCACAATGCAACATTGCCACTGAGTGACATCACTTGAGGAAATTTATCAGACTACATGCAGCTTCCTCTGGAGCCACAAAAGGCTTTATACTAGTTCTTTCACATATGTAGCAGTCCTCCAGTAAACCAGATGTGGAGCAGATGTTTCTCTTCTTTACTTCAATAATATCTACTTAAACACAGTTAAAAGTGAGCAATTCACACACCGGACTTATTATTCATTTGAAATAACTTTGGCCCACAAGCAGAATAATTCATTGATTTGAGTTTCCACACTGTGTTTCATGACAAAAGAGAACACGTCGTTATCATTTCCCCCTGCAGATGCCTTCGATTTAAATTTGTTTTTTCCGGTCCAGAACAGCGTCAGTGACCCTCGGTCATTGTCTGAATGTCACTGGTGCATTCTGGGCTCTATATCTTTTTTGTAGCAGTTTGTCTTCTGGCCCTCTGCAGTCTGCTCGCTGGTTATACTGAATGTGTTCAGCTGATGCTTTTCTTGTCCAATTCCAGTAGTGCTTATCGTGGAACGATCGTCTATTTCTAAGCTTCAAGAATTGTTTCTTAAAAATAAAGTCGTCTCAGCCTACAGACTGCTCTGAATCAAGCCTTCAGTGTATGTTATGAGATGTTATTCAAAGGTTTACGTCATAATTTAACAGTATTCAGAATAAGGTGAGAATTCAGCTGGCGACGACATTTCTACTTCTGCATATGAAGTAGTTTGTTTGGTGCAACCTTTTTTAATTTAGCGATATCTCAGCATAACATTTACATTAAAACTGAGCCATCTTTCATATTAGCTGAGGTGAAGCTATGAATTATGAGCCCTGGGTACAGGAGGTGACCTTTCCGACTCCATCTTTCACATTTCATACAGACGTTCCTGTCAAACCATTCACATTTTGAATCAATAGCTCCCTGTCAGGAGAGTGAGGCATGTTGAATAAATCTGCCACAGTTCAGAGGATAAAACCTTTTTTCTAGTAACCCCCATTCTGTAGTTCAAAAACCCCTTTTTGCAGTTAAAAAACCTTTTTCCTCAAGGAAACCTCGAGGAAAAACAGCCTTTTCTAATCCCCCCTTTTTCTAGATTTTTTTCTCAAGGAAACCCCCCTTCACCTCTTCACTAGAAACATTTTTCTACTTCAAATAATTCTTGTTAAAAAAAAATCTTGCGGAAAAAAAAGCTTCTTTCTTGTAAAAAAAAAAAAAAAGCAGCTTTTTTTCTGGTAACGTCCCCCCTTCTCTATTTAAAAAACCCTTTCTCTAGTTGAAATAAAACTTTTTACTCATAAAAAAGATGTTTTTTTTCTTGTGGAAATAAACTTAACTTAACTTAAAATAAAACTGTATTTTTCTGGTTACGTCCCTCCTTCTTTCTATGTTAAACCTTTTTTCACAATAAAAAAATACTACTACTACTAATATAATACTTCTTAAAAATGTATAACATTTTTTTTGTCTTGTGAAAAAAAAGCTTCTTTCTCAACAACCTTTTTCCAGTAACCTCCTTTCTCTAGGTACCTAACTTTGGGAGGGAAAAAAATGGTGTTTTTGTGTCTACAGTAATCGTGTTTTCTTCACCAAACCACTTTCGACCATAATTGTCTCACAGCTGTTCAAATCCATCCAAGCTGGCCAAGTTTTATTCCTGCTTGTTCCAGTTGGTCACTGATCGCAGCAGCTGCAAAGAGCAGGTTTAATTTGTTTTGTAGATTTCATCCAAACCCGGTTTGAAAAGCCAGCGCGGTATGAAATAAAAGCATAATAAGAACCGTACACAGGAGGATTAACTGGAGAAATTCAGACCAGACTCTGCCTCGGGGCCTGAGAGCCAGAACCCTCATCCCCCATTATCAGGCTCATCGTACATTCATGTGATGCAGTGAATGATAAGAACTAAAAAAAAACCTAATGGCACTCACTCTGTAACTATTACAGCCACGTCACTCGAGTCAATTCACAACTGGGTCATAACAGTCGCCGTCTGCTGTGAGTCCACTGCTGCATGTGATTTAGCGCAGGTCCTCACAAGCGATGACACTCGAGCGGGGCGTAAAGGACGAGATGAGCCCCCCCGTCCCCCGCTCGCAGCGCCAGGAGAGTTCATTCTGGCATCACGATTGGCAGGCGGCTCCTCCACACCTGCCAGCTATCAAACATGGAAATCACTCCTCTCACCCCTGACTGCTGCATATTCCACAAGCGAGCACACTACGGCACTTCATCTTATTTTGAAACGGGTTATAAATACAAATTGTTGCACAACAATTGCACAGAAAACATGTTTTGTTATTTTTTTTTTCTTTCTTCTGAGCCCAGGAGAAAATGAGGTTGATACGGAGCCTCAGCTGCAATAACCCATTCACTTATTGAACGACAGCGGCTGGATACACTCTCAGCCTCCGGGCTTAAACGAGAAAGCAGAGCATGGCTGCCCGATTGAATGGGTTTGTAATGCAAGCCAAATAGGTTTGTTCTAATGGGAATCAGCTTCTGTGGCTGCGCGGAGGCTTACGCCAGCACTATAACAACAGCGAGCAATGGTGGCAAACACCCCATCGCCGTTTGATTGGCTGTGAGAGGCAGAGGCAACATTAAGGGGCCGCTGTGTTTACTAATGGCCGTTTTAGTGGGCTAATATTCAATGAGCCTCAACTTCAGGAAATCGGCCACATTCGTGCGGAGAGTTGTACGCAGGGCGTGTGCGTGCTTTGCGTGTGACAGGCTGGCTTGTGTTTACAGCTTCGCTTGTAAATTATGCATCGTGCATAGAGACGATAGTGCCCTTGAGCAAAACACTGGCTGGATCCTGAATCGCTGCAGGGAGTGTTGTACGGCCGAGCCATTAATCTGATTTTGCACAAGACAGTTTAAAGCTAAAACCTAAAGCAACATATGATACTAAAGCGACAGTTGCACCTCTGGGCCTCCGTCTGAATGCGAGGGTTTTATATTTACTGCAGAATTTAGAGGTTTTATTCACACAATCTTTGAACGACCCCTCTTGAATCAAAGCCACACAGACTCGGTTTGTGTTGCCGGTGGAGGTAAATGGATTGTTGTGGCCAACTGACCCTTTTGTTTGAGAGATTTTATTCTAAGCTAAGGGTGCTCGGGCAAAAGCCTGCTTACCCCCTATTTCCAAGTGCCACTTTGTCAGAGTGTATTTTATTGTGTTGCTGTTTTGTTTTTTTGTCTGCAGTGGTTCTGTTCAGCAGTTACACAGAGTTACAACATGGTTTACAATCAGATGTGCTCCATATCTTTCAACCTGCTCCTTTTTTAATTGGTCTTTTGACATCTTGAGAGAGGAAAGCTTTATATTGGAGAAAAATACGCTTCTGCTCAATCTAGAAGTCTGATTTAAAGCTGCTTTACGACAGATTGTCATTAATTGTCTCACTTTGCAACCTACACAGATTTAATTATGTTTATCTTTGAGTATTCTCATGTTTATCGTGACGATTGAGACAAAAATAAAAAGGAGATGGAACCAAGAAGAGTTTGAAAACTGAGTGATTATCAAGTTAGTTTGCAATTATTTCTCTTTAGATCGACGAAAATGAATCGTTGCAGCTCTAGTGCCATGTGCCCCTTTTTAAAGGGTCTCTACACAGCCAGGGATTTTAAATGTATCTGCGTACTATGATACTGAAAGTCATTAAGTTTGGTAGATGATGGAATGTGGAGGAAAAGTCTGGAGGGTCGGAGCTGATGTCAACACATGAGGAGATACCGTCTGACACACCTGACACAACATGGGTCTTATTTTTTGAAGTGGACACTACGCTATAGAATACATAGCTACAATATCGGGTAGAATTGAGTTTTCTAGTAGATAGTTTAGAGATCCAAGACAAAAACTGTCTGCTACCTCGACACCACAGGCAGAACCCTGGATTTATCATCACACAGATATTCCAGAGCCACATTCGGTACCGTGAATTCTAACATGCACAAACCTTCAGTCGGATAAAGGATCAGTGAGTCAGGCGGACTGCACCAACAGCCCCTCTGCACTCCCACTGTTACCAGGGGACGGAGAGGGGGGGGATGGCACGCTAACAAGTCGGATGCAGTTCGGTCATTTTGCTCACGAGGCGAGGCTGCACAATCCTCCTCAAATCACCTACTGCATGTATTCAAGAGCCGAGAATGTGTGTGTGTGTGTCTGAATGTGATGCATGTGTGTTGAATGTCAGCTCTGAACATGCATCACCCTGCTAATGACCTGATTTCCCAGCCTGTCTGCAGACAAACAGACGGGGAGAGAAGCATCCCGCGAGTCCGTCCGAACAGATCTGAATACCAGCGGCACATTTTAAATAACTTTGACTTGTCACGCTGCAATTTATTCAGACGAGCTCAGACAGATGTGTGTTATTTTTCTCATGCATGTGCAAATGCAGATTACCAACCCGCCCTTTTTTTATGTTGTTGTTGTTGTTGAAGCACAGAGGCCGTATTTTCCTCTGCGAGAGAACACAAATAAACACAAACCGGTGGAAAGCTCTGAATTTATTCATTAACATCTCTCAACCTGACAAAGTGGAGTAAAGCTGGACTAATGATGGGGCAGAATGTAAATGTGGAAACTAGTCTGTTGGGAGCAGCCGGGCTGATCTATGAGTTTGCATGTGTTTTGCAACCTAATACAGCTTAGATAAGCAGACACTTTCCAAGGGGATGTGTAACAGTATAAAGAAGTACATTAGGGAGCCGGGGGTTGTCTGCGAGTGTGACTGAGCCAGCCAAAAGTGATTCATTTAGATAAATGTGAAGATATCAACTCCATGATGAATGAGGGCGTGAAAAAGCAAAACTGAGATTGCTCATTATCTTCAAATTTGGGTCTGAGCACAAGTTTAGGGAATAAATGTCATTGCCGCAGCTCGCTCTGCTCTCGCCTGACAGGTGAAACAGAAGTTACAAAGCAAAACAGGCCTGAATTTTCAATTTCATAGTCTACAGGTATCTACGAGACTCTGCGGCCCAGCTGGGACCTGAACATCCGTCTGTGTTTAGAGCTAAATCCCCGACTGAAGCAGCCAGCACGAGGATAAATGTAAAACCTACAGCATGTTTAAGGAGTCGCCACACAGCGCAGTCAATGTGCGCCGAGAATTGTTCAATATTTTCTCTGGACCTCGGCTTTCCAAATGTGCTTAGAACTTAAGAGGGGAAGCAGGGATTGAGCGGAGGCTTAGCACAGCTCCGCAGCTCACTTTTGCTTTAAGCTCGGTTGAGCTTTGCTTTCCTCAGGATGCTGCTGCCTAAAACACAGACACATTTGTGTCAGGCTGGACCTGTAATTGCCTGGACTACGTTTTTTTTTTTTTTGCCTTTGTCAAACAAAAAAAACTTTTCCTCTACTAAAACACAATCCCATTTGCCTTTTAGAAAATGATTTGAAGAGATAAACATGCTGTTTCTTCAGAGGATGAGACGAAACATTAGTCGCGAATATGTTCAAAAATGCCAGAAAACTCACATAAGCTTTGATTTTTATTAAGGCGGAAGACTACTAAGCTGTCAATTAAAGCCCCTTTTCTTCTCTTTGAATATTACATGCTGCTGAACAAAAGACACCTGCAGAAGCTTTTAAAGAAGAGGATTTGTGTTGTTCAGCTGGCACAAAGCCCCAAAAAGCCCAAAAGCTTGAATGTAGTAAAAGTGCATTAAATCATATTTATTTTGTGGAAGTTTAGCTTCGTAAATTCATACTTGTGTCTTGTTTTTTGTCGTTTTTCAAAGCCGAGCTACTCGAGAGAAAAAAAAGTACTTTTGGTGTGCAACTGAATTATTACCAAATGGTGAAATTAATGTAGCTTTTTTTTAGGGAGGGATATGAACCACAGCAGCACATTTAAATCACCCTAAGACGACGAATGGCGGTCTGCTGAAGCAAGAATCAGTCGAAATATAACCAAATACATCAACACATATTGTTAATTGCGTTCCTAAAAAGGATTATAATAAATGTAAGGACAATCAGGAAACTGTAAATGTGTTGCACGCTAATAAATGCAAATGTATTTCTACTTTATTTCATCAACTGATTGGTGATAAAAGAAAAGTACCGACCACATCAGAGCTTAGAGGAAAAGTATCAAGCTCAACATGTTTGTTTTTTTTTCTATTTCATATCAATTATGCACATTTTAATTATTTAAAGCTGCAGTAAGTGTTGTAGTCGTTCTAGTTAACCTCTTGTACATTTTGCAGTTTCCCTCCTCGCTACATCACCACATGAACTCGCAGCGGGAATCGCCAGACACGGCAGCAAAACAGGAGGATCCAGACAGGATCGCCTCAAAGCGAAAAAATGTATTTTCTCATGTGCAATATGAGCAGGAGGAGGAGAAACTCTATAACAGTGATAACTGTTGGAGTAAAGAGCTATTTAACATTTATTTTAATAAAAAATATATCACTTAACAGCAGCTTTAACAGACGATATTATTTAGTGAGGTATTTAGCGATATTTTTGACTTTTTTTAAAGACATCTGGCACTTTCAGGGCTGCATATCTGCCAGAATGTTCAGTGTTGTCTCAGTGTGTGTTTGGTCAGCTTTAAACAATACACCATCTAACAATACCTTCCCCGAAGTAGCGCGCAAAACCCCGAAACATGCGGCTCAAACAAGATTATGTACAACTTTTGAGAAATGTTTGCACAGCAGGTGCCGGTGTTCACGCCTTTGAAGTGGAGCAGTAAATTAAGAGGACAGCTCTCTCTCATGTGGCTATAGGTTGTTCTCTCCGACGGAGGATTTCAGCACAAAGCGCGAGAGATACCGGTGGGACTCGCCGGAGTCTCTCAGCCGCTGCAAAGCAAACACTTCACTCTGAAATGAAGGGGACATCAAGAGCGCTTGTAAAAAAAAAACAGATATTTAGATGGATGGGGGATTTATTCGTAGTGCGTACACTTCCTTCGTATTTCATAAAAAATAGATGACATCTCTTTGTGCTTATTGTTCGTTTTTACAAATATATAGTGTATGAAACAGATAAAAAACAGAAAGAATGAAGAAAATTGGCCAATACATTTTTTTTTTAAAAAAAAGGAAAAACAAACGATCTGTCACATTTTCATGATGAAGACAAAACAGTGTATCATTAAAAACTGCATATTATTCAAAAGGCACCAGCAGAGTTATAGTAAATGACGTTACGACAGAGATATTATAAAATGCATTATAATAAGAGTAAAGATCGGTCAAATGGTAAACAGTATTCAAAACATCCGTTTCAGTTAAATTCTTTAAACAGTGGCAAGAAATGTAACAGAGGAACTATTTGGTTTGACCTTCTTCCAATCCATTAAATACATTCAACTCAGGTTCTTATAAATAACATTTAAACACTTTAAACACAGTATTTCCTTCTTTACAGTGTCCAAACTTATTTCTCAAAGTACGTCTCAGAGTTTGATGAGAAATGTCACAGTCTCGCCCCCCCGCCCCGCCCCCTGCTCCTGAGCACCTTCAGTGATTACCTGGCTGAGGTAGTCGAGGAGGATTAGTGTTGAGCGTTGGGCCTCCTGGTTCGGTCGAGTTCTTTGTTCTGGATGAGCACCAGGCAGGCAGAATCAGCTGTAAGCACCGAGTGTTTGGCTTTGTAGAGATACAGATAAAAGGTTCACTTAAGGTCGAGCTAATCTGACAGAGGTCTGGCCCCGTTGACTGCGGAGTCATCCAAGTCTGAACTGGTCAGACGTTTGTGAGGAGCTGCAGCAGTGGGAGAGAAGGAGGAGAGAAGGAGGAGAGAAGGAGGAGAGAAAAGATTATATTCCCCGTCTGTCTGTCAACCAGTCACAGTGCAGATGTGAGGGAGAGCTACTGTGTGTTCCCCCCGTATTGTTAATGGATCTGTTCCATTACAACTAGTACCTTGCTGTGCCAAAGCAGTCATGAATACGTGTGGTAATTGTATTGTATATTAACACTGGTGTTAAATAGGCAGAGATATGTTTTGGCCGCCATAATTCTTGGAGGTAAAACACACACAAAGCCACAGAAAGTACACTTCTCTCACACTGTGCCAAATATCTGTAAGCTGCTTAGAAAAGGGCTTCAAGTGATTGTGGCTCTGAGCCACTGGCAGTGATACAGACATACACACTTCCAGAAAGCAGTGACGGAAAGTTTGAGCTCTGAGGGACACGTTAAAATACTGAACAGAGAAGTGACCGTGCTCCCAAGACTGTCAAGGCTTAACGTTATTACCTATAATTATGTATATCACTACCGCTGTTGTACTGTTGCCTTCAGCAGTACGGAAACAATGATGAACGTAACTGGATTTTCATTTTAGGGCCATGCTGCCACTGTGCAGATATATACAGACCAAACGATTTAGAATACAGGGACATGTTTTCAAATTATCTCAAAATGCAGAGATGCAGAAAAAAAACCTGTCTACCATCAAACCGACCCGTAGATAAGCTGTCAGAGTGCAGGTTTTGCAGCTTCAGTATATAAATACTCACACGGGGTGTCAGATCTCAGCGTGCTGCTGAGGAACGTGCTGGTGCCTTTGATGGAGGAAGAAAGAGCAGCAAGTTTTATGCTCCTGGACGTGGCGTCCAGCTTCTCGTCCTGGAAGACAGGAGGACACAGTAACCGACGGGGCTGAAAGCATTCAGTGAGCAGCACAGTGTGGCTGCAACGCACGTTACACGACAGAGGAAAAAGAAAAAGAAAACATGATTATTTTTAGATCTGTTGGGTGATGCCAGCCAACATTTTTGGCCACAGTACAACTCAGATTCAACTCGACAGGTTCACTCCTACACTGCCAGACTCTCGAAGACAGACAAACATCTCAACAATCGCTGGATTACTGTGAAGTTTTATACATTTATGGTCGAAATAAATCTTTACTCAGACATAAAAACGTTGGGAGAGGAGTGAGAGGGAGGCAACAGCCATAATATTCACACATCCAATGTTGCGTAAATACTGTTCGTAGCTTTTAGTCATTCACACAACAAAATCTATAAACGTAACAGGTTTAATGATAATGATTTATGACCTGCAAAACTAATAATATTCCCATTCTGTCCCAGCTGTATTTTTGGTTCAGTGCTAATTAGCAAATCTGTACCTGCTCGTCATCACCATGTTAGCAGTGTCACGGTGAGCACATTGCCGTGTTGATGTTAGCATTGAGCTGAAAACATCGTAACTCTGCTGTGGCTTGGTACAAACCAGTCAGGGTCGAGCGAGGGGCTGCACAGCTTTACTGACCTGACACTGCAACCAGCAACGGAAAAACGCTCGATGACACTGATGTTTAAACATCATTAAACTGACTAGCAGAATAGAGAGAGAGTAGAGTGCAGGTGTGGGTGATAAAGAGCGTATGCGATATGATTGCGTATGATGGAACATAACTATTCATTCAGTGTGTAAACTACAGAACATTCATTCTGAAGCAACACTGGCAGCCGCAATCTTGAGTTGCCTGATGGCGTGATGACGTTAAGATTCGACAAACTGAACAAATGTCTCGTCGGAAATTGAATCACAATCTATCCAATAACTGCCGATAAGTTATATCCGTCTGTTGGTCCAAAGTTTTAGTGACAGACCGACTTAGAATGTAGCCACAAATACAGCCGATGTCGTCTCTTGATTTCTTTTATCCTGTACGTATAGATCATTAACGTTGTCCTGTCTGAATAGAGCTTTAGTGGTGCAGGTGTTTCAAGCAGAGAGCAACTATTACATTCAGCGTGGAGCTGTTTGTTGTTATTGGCATTTCTGACACTGATGGAGATGGAAGTCTCGTAAAGACACTCCATCCATCCTTTCCCCTAAACAAACCTCGGGTGGGCAGCAGCTATTAAACTAATGCAATCGCCACTCATCGCTCAACATGGGAGTCATTTGGCAAACCAACAGGGTAATCTGGCAGATTAAACCATTTAAAAAGTGACTATATAGCTGTTTAGGGCAGGCTGAAAACTGCTGATGGCAATCAGCTGTCAACAATGATGTCTTGATGGCCCCCTTGACGGCTTTCTGGCACAGAGAATGACTGAAGTGCTTATAAGAGACTGGTAAAATTCAGGTTGTGTTCGAGTGTACATTTGTGCCATTGCTCAAGCTCGTCCCACTCCGTCCATCCATGATGCATTACCAGCATGTGAAATTATTCATTTATTCATACAAGTTGCAAATTAGGTGCAGTGCACACACTGGCACCGGTGTGGGCGAGCTAGACTCATAAATGGCTCTCAAAGTCAGGCTATCCTTATCCAAACCGCTGCTGTTGAACAAAGCAGCGCAATTAGTGACTGAAATAGAAAAAAGTGTGGGTTGTTGTTGGGGAGTGAAGGCTCTTGTACGGCATTATAATGCTCGTTTTTCTACAGTACAGCATCACATCTGTCTGGTGTGTGTGTGAGTGTGAGTGTGAGTGTGTGTGTCGTACTCTGTACTCCTGGATTCTGCGCTTGGACTCGTCAAGTTGGTGCTGTAGGTCCCAGACGATCTCTTTGTATTTGCTGTAGCGCTGCTCTACCTTTTCCCTCTGTCGCTGTGATTCCTGAGGGCAAAAATGGAGGCCGTGTCATAACGATCGACAGCAATGACGACACAATTGTCCTTTACGAGGCCAAAAAGCCTTTAAAACATTAAACATTCATTTATAATAAGAGAACAACGCAGAAATTAATACACAACATTGATTAACTGGATTCATGTGAAAACAATGCAACAGAAGCAGGATCGTCTCAGAGTAAGAATCTATCCAACAACAGTCCAGCCTGAAGAGGAAACATATTTTCCGAGTTGTTGTCCCTTTGAGGACAGGACTGATGTTAAACGGCAGTAAAACAGTTTTCTGACACAGACGAATCTGTTTGAAAGTGAAGGTACCAGAGATTAAACTGTGGCAGTGTGCGTCGTGGCTTTGGACTTTGTTTCAGAATCATTAAACTGCTTTTAGTGAACCCACCTCCAAGTCTTTGAAGTTCTCCATCAGACATTGTTTCTCTGGAATTGCCTCCAAGTGGTTCAGGGCCACTCGTGTGTTCTGTAAACCGCACGCACACCAAAACAAAACCCGGTCATTATCGCGGCAAATATTAGTTTCTCGGTTTGTCTGATGTTCATATTTAGCCATTTAACTGCAGCCATTTAATTCGGCAACAAATAAGAACAGGACAGTGCGAGAGATTTAACTGAGAAATCAATACAATATCTGTGTTTGCGCTACAATAAATTAAAAAAACACATCCAAAGTGATTCATCTGGACGTGATTCTGAGACTGCAGCTCACAGCATTAAGACCACAAATGATGTTTAAGTGTAATGATTTTAATTATAAATGTCTTCTAGCATCATTTAAGACTATAAATCATAAATTACCATGCAAGAGACAAGCTGAAAGCACTGCAATGCTTTAAGTAAACGGTAAATAGAGAATTACCGCTGGTAAATACTGAAGCTACATCCCAGCTCCCTTTAATTGCCTCCCCTTCCCCTCATTTGTGTTCCTTGTTCCTCAGCACTTCTTATTTACGACCAAGAAAAAAAGATGAAAGACAGAGATGCAAGGACTAAATAATGGATCAAACACATATTCGGTAATATGAGATGTTGTTTCCAGTCAAAGGTCACCGGAAGCAGTCATTACTGATGATGGCTGCACAGCTGGATCTGCTATCCGTGGGCTTTAACTGCTCTGTGGCGGCCACTGATGCCTTTGTATTTGCAGAGATAATGGGATGTACTATCCAAATAACAAGCGCGCGCAGCTGATACTGTTTTTCTGTTTTTTGTTGTGTCTCTTTTGATCAGCACATTAAAGAAATCACCTAGATCGCCTTTTTCCACCTACGCAACATAGTTAAAATTAGGTCTCCTCTGTCCGCGGCTGATGCAGAGATTCTAATTCATGCGGTTGTTTTCGTCTAGATTGGATTACTGTAGCGTGCCGCTGTCTGTTCTACTGCTCACTACCACTAAAAATCTGCAAATGGTTCAGAACGCTGCAGCTGGAATCCTAACTAAAACCAGACAGATTTGTTCATATTTCACCAATTTCAGCTTCGCTTTATTGGCTCCCTATCCATGTCAGATCAGACTTTAAGGTGCTTCCCACGCCCTATAAAATTGTAAATGGTTTTGCCCGTTCATTATCTGTCTGATCTCATTATATCTCATCCCATGCTTTACACTCGCAGAATACAGGGCTCCCCAGAGTTAGAAAGAAGTCAGCGGGCTGCAGGGCCTTTTTCCTATCATTCCCCCTTTTCTTGAGAATAATCTCCCTGCTGACATCAGACAGTCTGACTCAGCTGAGGCCTTTAAAAACTCTTCTTTTTGAATTAACTTGCAATTAAGTACGTATCCTGCTATACTTCAGGCCTAGTAACTGTTACCATTTGAGTTCCAGCAGATCAGTCTAGATTAATCTATTACATGGTATGATATATAAAAAAAGGTCAACGACTGGAGTGAGTTGTTGTTTTCTGCTCTCAGTCCATCTTAAAATGGCTGTTGTTGGGAATGCAGTCTATACAATGTTAATTATGTCACTATATTAAAAAAAACACTTAAAAATGCTTTATAAACCAATATCAAACAATGTTAAAGTTTTTCTAACAGTCAGAAATTATTAACTACAGTTTAAATTTACAATTTATAAACGATGGTTATTATCCAGTGTTATACAATTTCCTTTTGATTTCCATCACATTCACTGTAGCGTGAACTAATAATGGTGTTCTCCAGCCCACATGTTGCCAGCCATGATGTCATCCCGCCTGCTCAATTCAAAAGCTAATTGAGGACTTTTGTTGCGACACACTCACTCCGTGCGATCTTTGATTGAATAACTACTCCAGCCGCACTCCATTCTATTCATGCCTGCACTGTACATTTCAATAGCCTTCCCATTACCATTCAGATGGAGCATTTAAGCATCAAAAGAACTGGTTGTTACAAGGTGTCACGCTGATTGCTACACTGAAAGGCACAACGATACACAAGCCACAAGGACTGTTGGCTGATCGGCACAACCCACACTGACTGGAGGACGGGTCAGCGCTTCCTGCCGCTGTGTTGTTGTGGCTAGCACAAAATTATTGGACTTGAAAGTGGTTAAGTATTTTCTCGCCTTTCTCACAGCAGCTAATTGGAAATTCAAAGTGGTAACATAATTGTGATGGATGGACAGCTTCATCCATTTTTCCCCCCCAAGTGAGTAAAACGCGTGCGGGTCAATACAAGCTTTCAGTAGCGTTAAGTAATTTTGGGCTGACATCTAATAGCTGATTAAGGATGTGTTAGTGGTGAACATTAACCGTGTGGACGGTGAGGTCAATACTGTACTGTCAGCGCAGCGTGGTTCTTAACCCCATCAGTAAGACTTATGATGATTAACAGAGCTCTGAGCCTTGACTAAAGCAATCATTTCTAACCCGGCGTTAGCTTCGCATGGGTTGTTAAACAAACATAGCCTCAGGTGAACCTGCCCACACAGCCGCATCAAATCATGCTGAAAGTCAACATGACTTCTTGATTTAACAGCTCCGGGGCACTTCACTTCACAACAGGTTATTTAAAGTTGAATATATATACCAATTTTATTTATGCTGTACTTGGATTCAATAAATCAAACCTTACCATCTCTAGGTCCAATACACGGTCCTGTTAGGACACAAAAACACATTTATATACATATAAAAGTGAGATCCTAAAACAAAAACAAAACAAAAATCACATTGTTTTCCTTTTTAAAACATGGTGCCTACATTACCCACAATGCAACCTTGCCACTGAGTGTCATCACTGGAGGAAATTCATCGGACGACATGCAGCTTCTTGTGGAGCCGCAAAAGGCGTAATACTACTTTTATCACACATGCAGTGGAACTCCCCAAGACCTGAGAATACACTTAAGTGTATAATTGGTGGAGTGACCCTTTAAAAAGGTCCAAAGAAAGTAATGTCTCCATGTCTTTTTGATTATAGCCACACATTATCAGCAGGTTGTGAGTGGGCATTGTCTAATCAGGCCTGTGAGAGCTGACCAATCAGAGCAAACTGAGCTTCTCCGGCAGGGGGCTCTTTAAGAAACAGGGGCTAAAACAGATAGTTCAGCCAGAAAAGGCGTGAATATGGGAGCAGTATGAGCAAAATAATGTGTTTTTAGAACATTAATTTGGGGTATCTACAAGAAAAGTTAACATAGTTTAAAGTATTTACCTGAAAATGAGCGTTATAGTGGACCTTTAAGGCTCAAACTAATAAAACTGAGCCCAGACAGTATGTCCAGGTAACTGCTCAAAATGGTAGATAATAAGAGAGAAACCCAGTGTGTGTGTGGGGGAGAACAGTGACAGAAGAGAGGGATAGTGTTCCAACAAAAAGGTACCAAGGGATGGAAACGCAGGGGGGCTAGAGAGAGTCTGTAGCACACAACAGGCTTCTTATCACACACACCGACACACACACACAAAGACAAACCGCTCTCGCTGCTCATCCAGCTCCTGACTGATGTTCCCTCTCTAACGATGCATAAGTGATGCTATGCCTCTTATCTGCCACTCAAACACACACCTGCTCTTCCCCCCGACCGGCTGCCTCTCCCCCCATCTGCCCGTAATGTGTTGACGGTTTGTAACAAGGGTACTTTCTTTTCCTCAGCCCACACCCCTCCCAGATTCTTGCTCGCCTGCGTCCCTCACTCTATCAGTCCTTCCTCTCTACATCTCTCTCTCCTCATCCTTCATAATTAAAAGCTCGGCTGGGTCTGAGAGGGCTGATTAATTGCACACGAGCTCTGGCAGGTGCCATCATGCAGCCACAGATGGGACCCGGGTATCCAACACAAACACATGCACGTTCACAGAGGTACAAACACACCTTTGGAAAGAACAAATGCTTAGCAGACATTTTAGAGTGCGTGTGTGTGTGTGTGCTTGTAAGCATGTGTTTCGCTGCTTAATGGCGAGTAAAGGGCCGATGAGGTGCTGGGGGCCAGTCCAATCCAGACTAGGTGAGTTGGTGGCCTGCCAAATGTAGATGCTGCGGTATTGAAAGACAGAGACAAGGCCTCTGGTGGCTTTTAAACTCCAAGGCCTCGTGTCTGCAGTAATTAGCTACTTGTCCAAGCAAGGCTGCAAGGAGTCTGTCAGGCCCATGGCTGTGTACTAATGTGTGCAGCACTGCATCACAGAGCTCAGATGACTAAAGCCCAGCAGTTGCTCCAAAAAACAACCCAACAGATATGCAAAACAGAAAGAGAATTTGAAGGCAATGTGGTGCATAAACAGAAGTGTACCAGCTGTCTGTTTTTGGCGACATAGTTGAAATTAGGGGCCAGCTGGATATTAAAAATCTGTCTTTCATGGTGACGATTTACAGACACAAATGAACAGACAATCAGATGAGGATTAATAAAGATATAGAGATGCTAACCTGAAGGCTCCTCATTTCTTCCTCCTTTCCGCGACTCCTCTCCAACAGCTCTGGAAAACACATTGCAGTTGAAGAGTTGAATTTGCCGGTAGAGAAATGTGGCAAGGAACTGACCATTTATAGCAAATAGCTGCACAGTTCCTTTAAGTGTCCCAGTTAGCCAAGTCAGTGAGTGAGCAAGCACGATACTGGATACAGAGGAACAAGCTCAACTGTATAAAATTGGATCTGTGCCTTTCCTGCTTTGACAAGTCAAAATGTCTGCTGTGAAAAAGGTTTATTAAATAGCTAAACAACCAAAAATGACCCGTTTTATCAATTTCAGTCGATGAAGAATGAAAAAGTAGGCCCAGTCACTAAACCTCTGAGCATATTGAAGACAAAGAAAAATTAAATTAGTGTCATTGTCGTGTGGTGAATATCACGCACCCAAATATGTTCGACTGTCTGGATTATTCATATCCGAACAGGTGGAGGAAAGACAATCTCTGCATGTGTTTGTTGTTGAAAGCAACAGCAAATTGTTTTTAATCACTATCACTGCTTGTTTGTTTAATGAGCTGTTAATTTGGAGAAATAACTGATTTCATTTAGAAACAGAATTCTATTAAGCAAATGCCACAATATTTACCCAAGTTTACTTTGTCTGGCATTATGCAGAGCAGAATGCGCTTTAACGAAATGGCGGCAACACATTATGAGAATAACAAAGAGGAAGACAATGTTTTAGAAAAACATTAGTATATTGTTTAAATTAACGCTAATACAAAGTGAAAATCAGAGAAGATTCTTTCGTAATCTGGGAAGCTATGCACACATACATTAACATACAGATATCTCATTGGGTTCACTATATAATTACTTGGGGTGACTAAAACTCCATCTCCTCAAGCAGGTGTGCATATAAACAAACATAACATCTTAAACTAGCCGACACACTTGACTTAATTCTTAGCAAAACACCAATTCTGGCTATGGGATTACACACATCTGACTATAAACTTTGGCTAGGTCCTCTAAGGTGAGAACTGCTGTTATCTACCCATGCAGTGAAGCCCTTTTTTTAAAAGTAAAGTCCACTAGAGAGTCCTGCTCAAGTGATTAAAAGACTGCAGCAACAATCTGACACTCAATTACTGTATATCTCACAAGGCTTCTGCAGGCTGCTGGCGTTAACACTGATGAGCAGACAAGTAGTTATAATAAATCTCATAAGAAAACAATTTCCAGATGGATGATATAACAGGCAGCAACAACAACAATCAGTTGTGATGGCGACAGGTATGCTTTGCGTCCTTGCATGGCTGAGTATTTTGCTACAAATTCATCACATCATTTGCGCTCATCACAATGTACGTGTTCATGCATGGGAGGGATTTGTCAGTCTCGTCTTGCTCTGCAATAATCACAACAAGGGAGCAACTGAGCAACCACTTTACTGAGAAGCCACATTCAAAGCACAGCTGATAAAATCTTAATTTGCACGCCCTCAGTTCAAATAACCAGATCCTGAAGCTGTTGTGACATGCGGATTACTCTTAAGTCTAATTACTACAGAGACCATATCAGTGCTTCTGCCTGCAGTGAAGACAGACGAGGCTACTTGTGTCAGATGGCTGATTGCGTCTAAAGACAGAGTGAACCGTGTTTCTAAAGGGGGTCTGAAGATGAGGCCGGATCATCTGATGGCTTATCTAAATGGTGCAATACCACCACTATAGCCAAAAAACAGAGTGAAATTACAGACAGTTGATTGTCTCTGGTTCAGGTGTTCCATCCCCCAGTTCAGGTCTACCTCTCCCTCTCTCTCTCTTTATGGTCTCACTGTGTCTTTTAACTCTCTTTCTCTCTGTTAATGGAACACAAATTGGGCCCCTTGTCCCTGTATTGTTCAGATGAAGCACTAAAAACAAGTTGTTCTTCCTCCGGCAGTTAGAGCTCATTAGGAGAAATCCAGTCAATGATGGGACTTGGGATGGCGAAAAACAAGACCGTTTCCCACAGAAATCCCAGAGTTCACACACATTAAGACGCTCTCTCAAACATTTGTAATCATAAATAGACAGGCCTGTCTGCACGGTCTTAAAAAACAATGCGTCGGGTATACAGGCACGGACGGCCATTTTAACAAGCATCCATTACAACTCAACACTCTGTGACAAAAAGACTTCAGTAATTTGCAGGCATTTCATTATTAATTGCTTTTAATTACGGGATGATTAAAATGTAAATGAGTGAGGAAGAAAACAGGAAGTCAGTGTCTGACTAGGCTGTATCAATCAAAAGGACGACTGGTCCAACAGTGGAGGACTAACTTTATTTTCATTAAGAGCTTGCTATGGTAAAAATTCATGTCGTTTTAGGGTCTTAAATCCAACAGGCGTGGACAACCGAAGAATTTTCGGGTATTAACCACCTAATGAAGAAGACAGAGCCTGATTTACCTCGCATGATGCTGTGCTTTGACATTTCATACTGGGTTTGTGAATGACTCACTTGGCATGCTTTAGAGAACTACTATGAGAAAAAACACACAGACACACTTCAGATTTCCCCGGAGTTTGAGTGAAATCAACGTGCAGGTATTTTACTTATTCACAACTGTTTGCGTACCTCTCTTCTCAGTGCTGAGGGAGTGCAGCAGCTTCTCCTGTTGGTCCAGGCGCTGCAGGAGAGCCGCCTGCTCCGAGTCCCGGCTCTGCCTGAGTGCCTGCAGTTGATCTCGGGTTTGTTGATGCTGCTTCTTAAGGCGGCGTTCTCTCACGCTGCCCTCCCGCACCTCCTCACACAGCCAGCGGAGCTTGGTCTGGTTGGTTAAATTAATACAAAATCAATGCATGACTGCTTTCGATAGGAGTGAAGCAGGATGGACTCTGTGGGCTCTTACAGTAAAGTTCATATTAAAAATTTAAGTGGATCAGAGCATTAGGAACGAGGCATTACGAGGGCCTCTGTTTCTGCGTTTCAGACCTCTTTCTTTTAAGGAATGTTTCATTTCATAATCATATATACAAGGCTGTGCACCAATTGTTTTTCTGAGTCTGCACACTAATTAATGCAAAGGACATCACAGGACCTTAATTAAATCACGAAAACTGCCTGATATGAGAAAATCACAGGGGAATCCTGTTTTCCCCTGAAAGCCAAATTCTTTCACAGAGAAGATACATCTTAATGTCTCTTTTTTTTTCCTTAATTTTTTTATTTCAAAGGCTTCTTCCTCCAGTACTGTCCATGCTACGCGTTTACAATTCTCTTGAAACCAAAGTGCCATCATAAATCATTTCTCTATTAAAGTAGTCCCGTGCTAATTATTTGACCTGTGAAAGTAATTGGCTAATGGCTGTCAAGTGCCCGTCGATTGAAGTCCCGCATGCAAACACAAAATCGCAGAACGCTGCTTTACACTTTTTTGCAACACACATTCAGACTTAACACAAATGTTGCTATAGAACCATTCAAAACTATGATTTCAAACAACTCTGCTCTAGAATGCAATTGTTTTAAGTGCTGTTGTTTATCATTTTTGTATGTATTTATTCTATTTTAAAAGGAGATCTATTATGCTTTTTTTCCCCATTTTATTCCTTTACTTCTGTGTTTCATATGTGTTCTGCATATTAAAGGTCTTGAAGGTTTAAAAGCCCACAAACAACATCTACAGTAATGCCTGTCTTCAACAGATTACACTGTTCCTGAAGTGCCTGAAACATCTCGTCCGTAGTCTAGTCTTTAATTCTGTGACGCTGTGACCTCACACACCTCAACATATAATCATCATTTTGTCATTATCAGAAACATTTAGAGAGAGCACAGCCGAAATATGTACGACAAAAGCTGTGAGAAAAACACAGTGCAGCCCACTGTCAATCCAACAGGTAGTGTACGTACATTCACAATGCTTCATTCAAACGGTTGTTTGAGCCGTGCACAATGATTGTGAAATGGGAATCCTAGCTGTACTCTATAAGCCTGTAAATCATATGTAGATTTTTCTGAACATAAAAATGGCTAACCAGGGAGCTAATTATCTCTGTTGTTCTCTAGTGTTTTGTTCTTGTAAATGCACAGTGCTCTGAAAGCTTTCTGACAGCAGATATACATTATGGTGATAAACAGTATAAATTGTGTAAACACATTTTAACACAGTATCATGCATCACTGCCACAGCCATAATTACATGTTTCTTTCGTGGAGCACATCATTGAAATATGAAATTGGAACTGATTTGTCTTGGAAAGAAGCCAGAAGGCAACTACTGCTACAGAGGAGAAGAAGTTAACTGCAAGAAGGCAAAACATTTAATAAAACTGCATCCAAACTTCATTAATTAAGAAAGAGACTCACTAAAGGAGAATGTCATGTTGACAGCGATGCTGGCTCAGAGGAATGAAAACTCCAGAAATAATGCACTATGACTGAAGTTATAAGGGTGCTGGAATTTACAGTTGTCCTTGCCCTTATGATTATATGGAAACATATTCTGTCACAAATCCCTGAACTTCACAGTTTCATTATGATCACTGCTGACTCTCACCACACATCAGTGCTCAGCTGAGAAAATTGGTTTCTTTGACGATAAATCATCTTCTCTGCGAGGTCACACTACAGTAAATGTTTGTTTAAACAAGCGACGTACAAAAACGTATTCAACGATGCAACCATATGTGGTTGGGACAATACTTTTGTGTTTGTGAGGGCGGAAAAATTGATTACATAAATTCCATGCTTTTGTCCTTCATTAATCTTCTATATAGTGTAGGTCTGTATATGAGTATGATGCTCATGGTAATAGTGTCACATGCTTCATCTTGTGTTTTTCCACTTATATAAGTGATTACTAAAAACAAATCCTCTGTACAGAAGGCAGCATGACTGCATGTGATAATCATACCTTTGTCTCAGCAAGCCAGCGGTGGGGGTCTCTCACTAATCCAGGTTTCTGGGAGATCGCCTATTAGAAAGAGAACAAAGATTAATGTACATGTGAGCTCAGCTGCCTCTGTTACCATTCACTAAAAAGCTGCTCTTCCAAAAGCCAACAATGCAAAGGAGTGCAAAGAGATGTTGAGGTTGGGGAATTTATGGATGTATAGGTTGTCTAAATAGACACAAATATACATAAAGAAACATCCTGGAAGTTAAAAAAATGCAAAAAGACAAAAATGAAATAGTGACCGAATAAAAAAACAGAAGAGCAGCCCCCTGTCAAACCCTTAACTTTGTGAAGAACGGCTTCTGCCAACTTAAATTGGCGTGCGCGTGTGTTAAACAGCCTATGACACAACACATGCTGGTGCATGCACACACACCTACACACAGAACTTGTGTGTGTGTGTCGTAAAAATGAGCTCAGGGAGTATGCTCCATCCTGCCCAGACAAGCTTGTCAGCATCAGCAATACAAACTGACTGTCTGCCAGCTCCTAATGACTGCTGGCACACACACACACACACACACACACACACACACACACACACACACACACACACCACTCTAACGACAAAAAGACACTCTGATACACAGATAAACACGGTCACAATACAAGATGGCACTCAGTTCAAAGCACTCCTCCGACCAACACTGCAACTGTTGACATGTGGAATTTTCACCGAAGGTTAACAATCCCGTCTCTGCTTCATTACAAGCTTGTTCCACATGAGGGGCTGAATGCATATACACAAGCAGGACCTGAAATGGAATATTAGATATACCTATTTAAAAAAATCCAGCCACACTTAACTATCTAAAATCTCCATTGAATCTCCACGTCGCCAGTAAGATCTCCGTCCTTACAGAGGCCATTAGGGTAGCGCTTTAAGAGGTGCACCAGATATTGGAAAAAGTAGTTGTTTTTGTTATGGACATTTTTTAAATAATGATCGTGGAGATACAGACAGGAAATATGGAGAAATAGCAGCAAATGATAAGCAACAAAAGACCACTGACCCTGCATGACACCCCGAAGTGGCAGCTTGATCCAAACAGAAAAAAGCTCTCCCATGACCTACTGCTCTCTCTGATTTAGCAAATAACGGCGAGTTGGTCATTTCACATGTTTACCCAGCAAGACCAAGCAGTAATTCAAACCAAAAACGGCCCTAAGTTATAAAAACGAAGGAGGTTGTGTTGGCGGAGGTGTGTTGCTTTAGGTACAAATGAAACTGGTTAGAGGAAGTCCAGTTTCAGTGAGAAATGTACTTGAAATTTAATTGAAAGTTTCAATTAATTTGTACAGGTGCAGACATAATACTAATAATAAGCATGGAAGAGACGGATATCACACTGACACACAGGATAACCAAGAAAGGTGACATTATTAAAATATTAAACATTAAATTTGCAGTTGTTCAAGTGCCGGGTGGGATGAGTTGATGGCGTCATGACATGACACTCTGGATTGAGCCGTTATATATGCACCAAATTTAAAATCAGTCATTGCACATCCTGCGATGTGACAATTATTCATGCGCACATTGCGTCAATGTTGAAACTATTTATTGTGCAGCCTTAGTTCAGAGGGAACTTCCTGTCACCTGCTAACACACAAACAGATGGGGCAAACCACGAATCCCTTCCTGCTATACAGGTAAAAACACAAAAAAATCCAGAATTCATAACAAACAATTCATACGCGCAAACTCACACAGGGCCATGAAACACGTCAACAAAAAATACAAGCGTTTGTTCAAGTGCACCCTTGTGGCAAGGTGTTTACGCATGATCAACAGACATGGAAAGCAAGCAGCAGGATTTTTTGGGATTCTTTCTGTCCTGTGCATAGGAAAACAACACTGTCGCTACACAGGTGTCAAGCAACTTTTTCAAGATGTCGCTCAAAACCAGATCCAAGCAAAATGAATTTCCCAAGTTGTTGCAACAGCAGCTCAAAGCACAGCAATGGAGTAGTGCTGTGCTGAGGTCCCAGTCTCGGGGAGTGTACGACCACATGGCAGAGCGTGTGACTGTGTGGGAGGATAAAACATGCCTCGCGATCTCTTTACTCTTTCCCGAACCATCAAAGGCAGCTCTGCGCAGTTGGCAGACAAAAAGGAGGTGAAACTGTTGAAAAACTGAACAAGTAGGCTGGGAGTTGAAAGTGCTTTCTGTGGGGCTGAAGTGAAAGAAATGCCACGATTTTCTCAGCAGCACTGCCGTGGAAACCAAGAGTCTGCCACTGCTAATTTAAATGTGTGACTGCGTGGTTTGTACGTCTCTTTCAGAAGGCGGGTAAATCTGTGACTGTGTGTCTTTGGTTACAGTTTGTTTGTTTCACCTCCCGCTGAGAAAAAGGTAAAGATGGCAGAGTTTGAAGGGAAGCAAAATGCAGAGATGTTGAGGCAGAAATCAAGTGGAAAGGACACAGCAAGATGTTTTTATAGAGATTACCAATGTGGCATTTCACTCCATTAAAACTTATAAGAGTAAAGGAAGACAGGGAAAATTGGGAGAGAACAAACTGTGACAAATGTCCCAGGTTGGATTCAAACATAGAACTTCACAGTTAAACAGTGTGCACTCGCTTTACTCAGCTGAGCCCAAAATAAGGTTCAGACTGGTCGTAGCTCCCGAGGGAGAGAACACGGACAGGGACAGGAAAGAAACCTAAGCGGAGGTATCTCGCAAGGTTTCAGTGTAGGTTCTAGACTTGTATAAATATGTGAATATTAACTTGTTGTTTTAGAGTAAGAAGTTTGAGCATTTAGTTGCTTTTGGCATCTGATATATCAACTGCCAACATACAGCAAACACCCAATCTTCCATCTGACAGCGCACTAAATCTATTAATTCCCTCTTCTTTCAAGGCAGCGCTGTAAAACTAGCATTAGTGCTTCTAAAAAGAAGGAAGGACGGTATCATGAGGTAACTGAAACCTAATACGGCCTTTAACTGTTAATGATTTCCCTCATTAGGCCAATCACTTGCGAGTTTGACTTCTTTTCAACATGACAGATTACAGATGAGGCGAGGCGTTTTCTCGCATGTCTGACTGCAGCATTGCTGAACCAGATTGGGGAATCTATATGAGCAGATAAGAGCAGGCTGAGTTCATTAGCCCAGAGCAGCAGAGGAAAACCAGCTGCTAGCAAGTAGGATGGGGTGGGACTGTACATGTGTCCCATGAGGGTTCAGTGTATGTGGGTGTGGGGATGTCCATATGTGTAAAACATCAGAGTTTCTCAGTGGTACTGTAAAATCTTTAGTGTGCAAAATAAGCTTTAATGTACAAAATCTAACATCTACCAGGCTAGTTATATAATATGCACATACTGTATATTTAGAAGTCTTCTTTTTCAGGAAATCACTTTACCATGCTTGAATACGTCTATCAGTTTAGTGGTTGAGCCATGCAACCCTATGCTGAACTTTAAGTGTGTACCAGTGATACTCTTAATGTCAATTATAGTGTGGCACTCTGTGATCCATGTCTGGGCGCAAAGGGGAGGAAAAAAAGAAACTCCTTGGTTGACTTATAACCTTGACATCTCAAAAGTTTTATCCGATAGAGAATCCAGAGCTCAGCATTGCTTTTAGACGGGCCTTTAGGCCATTTAAAGGAATAACTGAACATCTTTTTGGAAATGTACTTACCTATTATGGACAACTAAATACTTGGGGGCCAGAAGAAGACATTTGATCTGATTTCGTTCAGTCTTGTATCTTGGAATTTAATCGATGATGAAAAGAAATGTGAATTCGAGTCCTGTGGTGTTTTTTAGGCCACGGCAAGTCAAACCAAGCCGCACCGATTTGCTTTTCCATCACCAGTTTTATCGGCCGAGTTGAGCAGAGTTACACCTGCGATGGACCTGCTCCAGAATAGGGCCAAGCTGCACCCGTCCCGTGTTCGAGCAGGCTGTGGTGACATCTCACGGCTGCGGCAAGCCCGTAACAAGCACCCTCCGCTCAAACAAATGTGTGCTGCAAATCAGTACTCAACTCGAGCCTGTGCAGGGAACCTGTCAGTACTTTTTAGCTTCCAATTGAATCTCTTTGAAAGTAAACAAGATGAGAGAAACCAAACATCTGCTGTTTCGTCACCCTTTCTTTCAGCCATTTCGGGAGTCATGTTTAGTTACTGCTGTGATGTGTGTAATGCATTTCCTGTAAGGCAACCCTCACCCTCGCCGCACTCAGTCAAACTGAGTAGAGGCCGGCAGTCATATATGAAAAAAAGTGTGCTCAGATAAAGGTGACACAGACAGAAAGCATAAATGTTCTCAGGGATTTAATTCATTGCACTTTAACCAAGCCTTGCTGGGTGAGCAGAACCTGACACACAAAACTAGAGAGCTCCAGTTGTTTTTCTTTCATTTTGGCTTTATCCCATGGTCTCTAAAGCCTGTCCACTTAATTATGAAAATGAATTAGGAAATTAAATATTGACATTAAAAAGTAATGATACTGGAACTGGATCAAATGACTGCATAATGAAAAGGAGTAGCTTGTAGTGCCAAGCATACTGAAAATGAATACTAAACTGCAGCTCTGTTCACCTTTTACCTCACTGTTTTGGTTCTCTGGCCCACACAGATACTGAATTCTCTCAACAGCCTTCACAAAACTGTAGGCAGCCATTTTCAGCACACAATCTCAGAGACAAGTGTGATACTTAGACAGCATGAGTTGACCATCTAGCAAACTAAATCAGAACCAATAGTCGAGTCAATATCGGACCAATATGGATCTCAAATGGAATGTTAATGTTGCTGTGTGTCTGGTGAGTGTGTAAAAAGGCAATGTGTAAAAAAGCTATCAGCATATCAGCCTTGTGGTTCTGCAATTTTCTTTTGCCGTCTTTCTGCCTCTGCCTCTTAAAAAACACACAAACTACAAGATATTACGTTGGATTGAAGTATAAAGTCGCTAATAAAAAAATACCTGCAGTTTATCTTCACCGTTCCTAGCCAGGCTGCGACAAGCTGCATCCAGCTCCTCACCCATGGCGGTAAGGACTGCCTGTTGCTCTGCTTCCATCCGCAACACCTTCTCCTCCAGCTTAACAAGCTCCGGCTCTGAAGCACGTCTCCGCTCACCTGACCTGACCTGTGGAGGAGGGGAGAGAGCTGAGTGGGACATTGTGGATGCAAATTAGCGCTCACCGTCAGGGGTTCCTCAGTTACATAAGTTGAATCCCACAGGACAGAATATAAGGGCACTCATTACAGCAGATTTTCCTGCGAGTAAAGAGATCCAGCTTTGATCAATTCCAGTGGTTTTTTTTTACAATGTACTGTAAAATATATCTGAGGAAAGAAAGACAACCTTGAGCATCAAGAGAGCCCTTCAGCTTCCTCTCACACAAACAGACCTGTTTCACTTTGCTTCTCTGGCCTGTACTGTCAATAATTTCAGGGTCCCTTCCAGCATATACTCAATCAATATGTCACAGGAACAAACAGATCAGTGCTGTCAAGGGACATTGTCACAGGTCCTGTCCCTGAGATAATAAACCACCCATGTTATATTAATAAGAGCCCCTTATTCTCCATTCACCCGATTTCAAATCAATACATGGATCCCCCCAAAATACAATATCAGGGGCCTGTCAGAGAGGCGAAGAGGGGTTCAATACTTAATTTGTTGTTGTAAAACACTAAAGGGCATATTGATAAAGCCCATTTAATAACAGTGCTGAATTGGCAGCACTTAACCTTTTGACCCATTCTCATTGTGTGTATGATCACATGACCTTACCAGACATCCTGGACCTTAAAGGGAAGGAAGGAAAGCCACTTTAAGTTAAAATTTTAATATTATTATATAGTATTTGTCGCTCCCTGCTGCAGCCATTTCTAAAAAGCAGTACCTTTGCGATTGCTGTATGAACAGCAAGTCCTTAACACTACAGATTAATTATCTTGTCATTACAAAGCAGAATTACATAGCCTTGTTCTTTTATCCTCGTGTGCTAAACAAAGGTATCAAATGAGTTGTCAGAGTTGCAATGTGAAATCTGCACATTCAGTGAAGCGTAGGCTTCTTTTAAAACTGGGACTACAACGGCTGCTGATGTCTGCACAGTTTGTCTTACCCTTTAAATTCTTTTCATATTAATGTACTTGGACTTCTTCTGTCACGATTAATTAGAGTCAGCACAGATATTTCAGAACTCCTTCTGAACACGCAGACTTCCCCGGTATGACAACAGATACTCTGCGTTTATTCAAAGTTCCACATCATCCGATATTTGTCAACACATGGAGGAGGAAGCAGGGCTTACTTTGTCATCCAGCTCCTGTTTGAGTAGCTGGTATTTTCTGTGGAGATGCGCATGTGCCTCGTCTTTTGTGCTCAGCTGCTCTGCCAGTTTATCACACTCATCCTTCATCCTGTCCAACTTGATGTGCAGCGCCCCACACAGCTCCTTGTCTGACGCTGCATCTGCCTAGTAGAGAGAGGATGCGTTTAAGGCCATGACACATGCAATAATTTGAGATAATGAGGACTGATGGTTTCTCTGCAGCAAAAATATCAACTTAAATGTGATTTCCAAGCCCTAAAATACACTTGGAGCATGAGTAAGTAGCGCAAATTCGTTTTAAAAGTGGTTATTTCACTGACATAATGCTGCTTTGTGAATATTTTGTGCAGCATGCCAAATTTTTCAGACACTATTTGTTAAAAATCATGACTCACATCTGGCAGGTACAGGGTGAATTTATAATAAGGACTGACATGACATTCTGTGTCAGAGAACATCATGTAATAGGTCAAGGCAAGGAGGGAAATGCTAAAGCAAAAGACTGTGAAGTCTTCAAGTCATGCCTCAGTCCAGCTTTGAAAAAGCAAATCCAGCCTGAGATATTAGCTTTCAATCTGCATTTATTACATTATGTCACACAGTTCAAGATATCGTACAGTGGAATAAACAACACTGACCGACGACTGGGTGTGACAGGAGTGACACAAACAAAGAAAAAATGGAAAACTGAACTGCTGGAAGTGCAAAGAGAGGGAAAAAACAGATGGAAAATGCAAAATTAGAACTGGAGGGTGGCAGTAAGAGAGGGATTAAGGCAGAGAGAGACAGTGAGAGGGAAGATAGAGTGGAGGAGAAATCAAGACTGAGAGGACAAGGACAAGAAAATAAGAATATTTTAAGCTTTTCTTGACAGTTGACTGTATCAAAAACGTTACACAGGCTTCTGGCTATGCTGTGTGAATATTGGGTGGGCTTCTTAGGGACATCTGCAGCACCCCTAGGCGAGTACTTAAAAACATTCTCGCAAACGCCCTTGTCCTTACCGTGCTCGGAAATGACACCATTACAATGAGCTATGCCAGATATTAATGCCATTCAGCACAGCTAATGGGCTAAACTCAACCATATCAGCGAGGACCATGCCCCTTAAGAAACAATGTACCCATGAGGGCTCATCATTGGAGATATTCAAGGGAGGGGCGCTGGGGGAGTAAGTCAAGTGGAGTCCCCTATCTCCAGCACTGCCTTGATGAGACTTCTGAGGTCTGATATCTGGGGGTTTTTAAATATTCACGCTTGGAGCTTTGGAACGGCCGTGAGGATCTACGGGGCACCACACACCATTAACAGCTCAGCTATCCTCGGTTCACCCGCATTCAGAGGACAGAGCCCCGACCAATGAAGAAAATTACTCTAAATGAGGATTTTGTCTGTGTCTCGCTGAGTCGGAAATATGCCAGATGTTTAGTGGCTGAGGCATGTTTCCCTGTGCTGAATTTGAAGTGTGCGCCAATGATACTCTAAATGTCAATTAGAGTGTGGCACCCTGTGATCCATGCATGGGTGCAAACCTCTTTGGTCGGCTTATGACCTTGACGACTCAAAAGATTTGAAACAACTATGACTGTGTCACATCTGATCCGTAATCAAGTAGGGCTCTGTTAGATGGGCCTTAAGCTATTTTTAAAGGAATATTTCAACATTTTTGGAAATATATTTTATGCCAAGAGCTTGATGAGAAGGTTGATACTCTTCTCATGTCACGACTAGCAGCTAGCCCGGCTCTGTCCAATGCCAACAACATCCCAGTGATTGAATTACACTGTCAATTTTGTCACATCTGGGGGAGCTATCTGCCTCTCCTGTAATTAAAGCTCTAAACCTTATCAATTATCAAGTTTTAGCTCATTCAATTTGTAGAAAAAACAAAGTGGAGCTGACTTTTTATTGGTTGGGACGAGCTGCCAGGAAAGCAACTGTTTCCACTCTTTATGTTAAGCTAAGCTAACTGCTGGCTTTGGTTACACATTTACTCTACAGACTTGTAAGAAAAACATTTTTTTTAAAAAGTCTGCCAGACCTTCATTTCACTATCTAGAGCACAAATTCAATCAAAAACATGTACTGAACAACCTCTACTATAACCTTCTTCACATAGAAAAGATTCTTATTTTTCGGTAAGTGCCTCTTTTTAAAAAACCTTTTCAGTCCGCCATACAAGTAGCTGCTCAATGGGTAGAATTTTACAGTTCTTACACAGTCTTACAAGTCATGGCGCAAATGTCACAAGCAAGCACCTCATGAATGTGCCGGTCCAAAATGTATGAGACACAACAGATAAATGTGAATCCATCACTGTCAAGGCAAATATTAGCTGATACAGTGGCCGATAAATTGGAGCATTCCTAATTTCCCAGACTGTTACCTTTAACTGTATGTTAAAATACTCTGAGCATATTTATGAAGGAGCTTACCTTAACCTCCTTCAGGTGTGCTTGTATTTCATCCCGCTCCTGCCTGCAGAGCTTCAGCATGTCCTGCACTTCACGATCCTTCTTCGTCCTGCTGTCCTCCATCATCGCCTTCATGTTATGCAGTTCTTTCTGATGCACGTCTCTCTCAAGCTGCAGCTGTTGCAGCAGTGCAGCTCGCTCTTCCTGTGCCGCCGCCAGCTTGGCCTGCAGCTCCAAGGTGCCCTTCTGGAGCTCCTTCTTCGAGCTCTCCTCCTCGGCTAACCGCTGGGCTAGCTGGGCATGAGCTGAGGTCAACTGCTTTAGGGCGGCCTGGAGCTCAGCCTGTGTGTCCTGGTCTTTCCGACGATTTCGGGTTTGGGCGTCAGCTCGCTCTTCCAGCCTCTGAATCTCTTCCTCCAGTCTTGCCTGGATGGCAGCCTGACGCCGAGGCTCCTCCTGCAGGGCAGCTGAGGCCTCCCTCACCTAGGGTTAGCAGCTCTGTTAGAATCTGATCAAAGCTCTTATGATAACTCTTTTCTTTCTTTTTCTTTGTTTCAAAACTTCAAACTAAACAAAACAAATTAACATCAAAATTTCAGCCATGTCTGTGGTTAGAGAAAGTTACTACAAGCCTTTCTACAAAGAGACTTTATATGTCTATCTTTGGACAACTTCAATGATTGAGTTAAACTGGTCTTGAATTAGGGCTGCGCAATTAATCAAAATATTCAAACTACTAATTCAAATTGAAGCTGCAAGTTTTTTGATAATGGAAAATGTGTGACAAACGGCATTATAATGAAGTACTGCTGTGCTGCAGAGATGGCAGGGCTACAAATCTTGTTCTCCAGATGCAAGAAAACATGTTCATTTGCTAAAGAATTGTCACGTCATCATGACTGGATTTGATTTTTTCAGTGAAAATGGGTTTAGAATAAAGTGTCTTTCCCTTTCTATCGTGATCCATGGTAAAATCTTACAGGCTGATGGATTCAAATTTAAAGTACAATAAATACCTGAAATCTGACCCACAGTCTTCTCCAAGTTAAAAAAATACATTTTTCATTGTGTCTCTGGTGATTTGAAAGATACTATCTATTTCTGGATGTTCAACCCCACACCTCCCGGATTTCCTGCTCCAGTGACAGCTGGCGCTGGCGGGTCTCGGACAACTCCACGTCCTTGCGGTGGAGCTCTTCTTCGCGCTGGGCCAAGCGGCCTAGGATTTCAGAGAGCTCCCTGCGGGCTGCTTCAGTCTGCTGGCTCAGCGCCTTCAGCTGGGCCTGAGAGCTCTCCTTTTCCCTGGCTGCCTGGAGGGAGAAAGAGGGAGCAAGAGCAAGGGGGAGAGAGAGCGTGGGGGAGAGGGTGGTGGGAGAGGGGAGAGGAGAAGGGAAATGAAGAATGACAAATGAAGAGGAGGCGGAAGATGGTGTACAAAAAGGAGCTCTAACAATAATGATGAGAGCGAGAGAAAGAGTGACAGAGAGACAGAGGGAGAGAAACATATGCAGTACCAGCTCTTGCACTGATAGGAAAATGCTAGCACTCAGCTCCCTGATAAGGGACAATGGTCAGGTCTGTTCAAGGCAGATTGCTTCTAATACTCTGGCTTTGACTGGAATTTGCAAAGACTTTGCTGTAGCTCAGAACCTAATCATTTAATTGAGCACTTGATTCTCTCCCCTAATTCATTAAGGGGGCAGAAATGATTTTGTAATTAATTCGCGTCACGTCGAGTATGCCAGGTGGGAGTCTGTCTGTCTGTCTGTCTGTCTGTCTGTCAGTGAGGTGCGAGGCTGCTGACTGAGTTTGGAGGTGACTCAGTCAGTACAAATGGAATGGAAATCTCTGGGAGGTGACTTTCAAGCTAATAGTCGTCTGTTAATTATTCGACTAAGCACAACTGCTCTAACGTACCTGCAAAGGCACTAAGATTACCAGACTTCATATGCGTTTACAGTATAATTAATTGAATTTAAGATACATTATTTCAGAGTTTTAATCTGACTTTGATGCAAAGCCCCCTCTCTGCTACGCAGATAAAACAAACTGTGGAATTTAATGAACAGAGAAAGGTGCGCATATGTATCCAACCACCTTGCTTTGTTTGAGTTGAATAGGAACATTAATAAAAAAGCTCCAGAACTTTTCATTATGTACTTGTATTGTAGTGTATTAAAAGGTATTCAGTAGTTCTAAATAGCATTTTCTTTTAATCCTTTACTTTAAAACTACGGTCACTATTGTTTCCTTCTTGTCATTATAAGTGGTCTACATGCATCTTACAATACGGATTGCAACGGATATGTATTTATATCTCTGGTTGCCGATTATTATAGTTAAAACAGTATAAAAAGGAGCTGTTTTTGTTGATTTTCCTGTCAATTTCTACTATGAAAGGATATGAAGGAATTAGACCAGAAAAACGTGTAGATAAAATATTTTAAAATATGTATATCGCGTCTGATGAAAGGTTTTGATTTATTTTCTCTATAACGCTGAGATTTAAAATTTGAATGTGCTCAACACTATAATGTTAAAAAGCAGAGAGGGAAGACTGCTGAGAGACACTGAGCTGCTAAAAAAATTACATCTGAGCAACAGAGGAGGCATTTTTATGGTGTCGCGTGTCCACAATGTTCATAACGCCTGCCAATATGCTGTGTATCGCTCTAGCCAGTCGCAGCAACCCAGTTTGCTTGCTCCGTCCACAGACGACAGTTGGGTTGCAGAACTACAGGGAGAGTTTGGCTGAAGTAAGTTTTGTTTTTCCTCTCATCGCCTGGGGCGTCACCACAAATCAGTCTACTACTGGAGCTGAGAAATGCATTTCAGTGCAAACATTATTGATTACTTTTTAGAACACCCAGTCAAAGTCAAACCAGCTATGAATGAGCCAGAGACCACGGCAAAGAAAACGCAACAAAGACAGTCTTTACAGTGCCGCTAGCCAAGCCAGCAGCAGCGGCGGCAGCAGCAGCAGAAGCCGCAGCAGCAGCACTATCTGGAGGCTGGAGACAGCGCTTCTGGGAGCGAATGAGTAGAAACTGACTCATATTTGACTTGCAGTTTCCCAACAGTGCCAACTGATACCTAGTCAATGAGTGGCAACAGCATAAACTGGTCTGGTAAACTTCTGCTGTATTCTTTACTACAACTTAGAGCTTTCACTGAGTTACAAGATGAGCTAAAAGAACGCCCACTGTGAACAGGGACAAGCCGTGCAGCCACATTAACTCTAATGCACTATTACAATCACACCAATGGCATGCGTTTGTTTATTTTATATTACTATATGTATAATGTTTATATTTTCTTAATGCAGCCTGCTCAGTCGCTTTACCATTGACAACTTCATAGACGATGCATATCGGTACATTTAGGCATCATGGAAAAAACTTTCTAAGTGGAAAAATGTCAGTTTCTTTGGCGCCAAAGTGGTTTTAGTTTTAATAGACTAAACCTCCCATAAATCCACACTTGACATCCAAATAATTGGATGCAAAATGTTGCTTTTAAGAGGCACTTAGTGCTGCACTTCTAGAAATGTAGAGGGCTCATAAGGGGAAGCATTAAAAGAAGAGCAGCCTAAATCAAAGCAGCAAAGGCTGAGATATTCTGACTTTACTCCAACAGCCCTGGATCCAACATTTGCTACAATGCATCTAACGAAATCCTTCAGTATTCTCCGCTGCTTCCTAAATGATTTTAAGTTTCTAGGTGCCCTCACACTTCGATGTTCGATTCATCTGGCACTGACCAAGGGACACCGTTGTATTTTAGTTTGAATTCGGTTCCTGTTCACACTGACTTTTCACATCCGCCCATGAGGAGTAAACATGCAGTTATACAGACTGATAAGCAGCTTGTTGATTGGACAATTTTGGCAAGTGTCTTCCTGCCTTTTTCAGGACCCACAGGGGGAAATCAAATTCCGGTGACTGACAGAAATTTACATAGCACTTTAATGCTTCTGCTGCTTATTTATGTTTGTTGATGTTGCGACTGGCTCACACAGACAGAGCTGATACTATGTATAAAAAGTACTATTAGACTATATTATGGTTGCCGATGATTGCGTTGCTCAGCTATAAGATTACTTCCTGAAGATTTATCAGTAGTTTAGCTTTTAAATAATGTTAAAATCACATTTCTTCCAAAGCCTCAGACCACATAATCCAACTGTTCTCACTGGCTGATGAGCACTCAGACGAGACGGGTGAACAAATGGCTAAAATCAGTGGACTGTCTGTTTAAAGCAAGTGGTATGATCATTTTTCTCACCACAAGTGTAGTTTTATGATTCTCCTCGACCAGTCCACTAAAACTCAATGCTTTGTCAGGGTGGATCTTCTTCAATGAGGAAAGACAGCCAACATTATAAAGATCAGCAGTTAATTAGGCGCGGCTGCTTCTGTAGGCAGTCGTGTCAAAAGCCGTGTAATGAATGCGTCTGTCTCAACCCACCTGCGAGGCCTTGTCGGTATGGAATTGAGCCTGAGCTCTCGCTTCCTCCAGCTCCTTCTGCAATCTCCTGCACTTTGCCCTCCACTGGCGTACAGCCTCCTGGGCCCTGGTCTTCAATTCATCTCTGGTCCTGGTGCTCTCCTGGACTAAAGCCTCCATCTCCCTCCTCTCTGCCTGCCCTCGGGTCTGAAAGGATGAGCGGATTTAAACTCTAAGTGTACATTCATTCATTCTTTCTAATCTGAATCTATGTTTTTTAACCGTGGGGTGGATTCTAAACTGTCTGACAGGTTTTTATTCTAAAGGATCTCATTCCTGCAGTGGTAGGAATTCTAGTTCTAGGAATTACAATTTCATTCCTATGCTGTAAACTTGTGGGCCAGAATGAGGCACCACAATTATTATGCATCCAATTTAAATTGCCACTAGAATAAGTACCTCTCGTTTGACGTCCTTGAATTAAACTACCTATACACTGGTGAATTCCAGTGTGACGCAATGACAAATATTAAAATACCTGTATCTCCCTGAGCTGCTCCAGCATTCGTAGCTGCTGTTGCTCCCGCCGCGCCAGGTCTGATGACAATTCCTGGTATATAGAAAAGAGAGAAAAGGTCAAGGACGTGTGTGTGCGATTCTGTGACTACTACTGCTAATGGGAGGGAAATACAGAAAGGCAGGAGGACGGGAGCCGAAGGGGAGCAGAGGAATGAGTTTGTGGGAGCCAGGAACAGGGAGAAAAGGAAGCAACAAAAAGAAAAAAGGTATGCACTATTTCGAGGAAAGAGGAGGAAAAAAGGTAAAGACAGAACGGTCAAAGGAGGTTGAGACTGTGTGTTGAACTGACTTCATATCCACAACGAAATCATAATCACTTTCAAGTTTCAAGCTTGGTTGAAGTCTAAAGTAAGGGCAAGTAAGGTTAGCCTGGTGCCGTTTAGGTATTTAAATTGAATAAGACTGTCAGTTAGGAGTAATTAGTCTTAGACTGATTAAGCGCAGACCTATTAGACTGTATATAAATTCAGTCACTGAGAAATTGAATCTTCCGCCCCATTCTCCTCATTATACTTCATTTTTGCTCATTTACCGTTAAAATGAAACATTTCCAGCGTCTATTTTGATCTAGACATAAAAACCATAAGAGGCGCCCCAGGTGATACATGCAAACTCCCACTTCATCTTTTAACACCTACTCGGCAATGGGGGAAGCGTGGGAGTTTAAACACATATTCAGTGAAAGAAACATCAGAGATTAGAGGAATGTGCCAATACTTCAAGTGCAGCTATTTCTCCTTACATTTTATTGATACCCCACCATAGCCTTGAATACCCCCGCTTAGCGAGGGGTTTCTTTCCTTAATTTTTCTTTTTTACGTCTTGTTACAGAGATGGAAGTGGCACATTGCACCAGTTTTGAGAAGGATAAATGACTGCTGGTTGACTTCTGATCTCCTATTCCAACTGTCACTTCATCTGACAATTTTAAGAGGATCAAGCGGCATGGAGTTGGCGGGGGATGCGACCATGGATGAGAGGCGCCCGACAAACTGAAATAACCCCTCTCAGGGTGGAGACGGCGACGTGGGCAAACTCAAAAAGCATGCATGTGTTGCATTCGTTAGCACCCCAGCTGAGAGATCCTAAATGTTTCCCATTTATTCATTTGAGCGCACTGGCAAGACAGCCAACGATGGAATGGCATGAAACTGATTCCCTGTTACAAGCTCATGTTGCTTAATACAAATACCGGCTGTCTCACACACCTCCACCTGTAAGCTGAATTGGAGTCTCTCCTTCTCCTTGCGGTCCAGAGCCCTTTTCAGTTCTCCTGCCTCGCTGAGGACCGAGGCCGCACTGAGCTGGGCTCGCAGCTCCACCACTTCTCTCTCCAGGTTTGAACGATCTATACGCGCGTACACAACATGCGGGCACATAATTAAAGTGTTGTGTTAGATCTGGAGACAAGAAACAAATCGACAAGAAGGTGACTGATGGATTAAAGACCACAAGGAACTGACTGTACCTTTCTGCAAAAAGACAAAAAAACCTCTGCAACAATTCTTGAGGGAGAAAAAAGTTTAAGTCGATAACCTTACATTCAACTTGATTTAACTCATTTCAAGAGGTCGCTTGTGGTGTGATTGAAGCAGGACATGATAAACAGATTATGATATACAAACGCTGAATATTATCAGTGATTTGGTCATCATAACATATTTTACTATCTTTAAATAAATCTATGGGAAATTCAGACTTAAACAATAATAAAAATAAGTGAAAGAAAGAGGGCATCTACTCATGGAAAAGATGCTTGTTCTCCTGACAGAAGGGGATGTAAACATTAACGGCCTCCTTCTCAGCTGAGCTGTGACATTAGCTAGTTTGGTCAGCTTGAAGCTACCCTACATACAGTTGGCAGGTGCAGTTCGGTAAAAAGTTCCTGCATTAAACTACTAACAACAAGGACTGTGGATCGATATTATTAAGGGGGTCATGACTTCCTGAAAGAGACACTGCTGTCATTTTTTGGTGCTTTTAACAGCATAAGCCGAGTGTCATCTTGTTCCATTATGATCGACAGAAGGCAGAGATCTCTACAGCCGGTATTTCAGAGTGCCATCTAGACTGGATAAATAGCAGTACAGGACAAATATGGATATGGATTTAAGGTAGAACTGTCCCTTTGAGGCCCAAGAATCAATAACATTACAAAAAACAGTTGGTCACCAAAAGGTAAGATTTTTAATACTTCTCTCTAATCTACTCTTCATTTTATCATCATATATTTGACACAGTTTTTCACTTTCTGCTCTATAGTCCAACCAATTCTTTATCCTTTCTCAAATAATCCACTTGTCCGATTATCTCTGTCTACTTTCCTGCTGGCCTGTTTCTGCCCGTACCGCCTGAAGATTGTCTTCAAGGATAAATTGATAAATAAGACACGACAGCTATTTCTGTGGCATAGCTATCTTTTAACCCATCCATCCACCTGTGACTTGCTTCCAAATCCTGTCTGTCTTCTCCTCTCCTGTTTATCTAGACATTCAGTACCTGGCACTCGCTGTCCACCTCTTCCCTCCTCCCTGTCAGTGTGGTTGCCATGTGGCTGAGCAATGGGCTGAAAAGTCTCCAGCCGTGCCCTCTCAAGCTCGGTCTTCTCCTTTCTCGTCCTCAGCAGCTCACTGCGCAGATCCTCAACCTGGGAATTGTCAGCCGTGTAAAATGGAAACAGAGAAAGACATCTGACTGACAGCGGGCAAAAAACAACACTTCTCAAAGAAGATGCTGCACTGATTATGGTTTTGTCTCCTGAGATTTATTGTAGATCTGCATATATAGTCGGGAACAGTACACAGACATAAACAAACCTGTTGAACAAGGGACTCTCTGCTATCCTCAGACTGCTCAAGGAGTCGTCGAGCTCTCTCCAGTTCATGATCCATCTAAGGAGATTATAACAATAACAACATCAGAATAATAAATACTTTTCAGCCTCCTTGATTTCTAGTAATCGGTATATCATTAGGTATGAAACATTTATACACTTACATGGTTTGAGTTACAGCACAATTCTAGAAATATTGGCAAGTGGCTCCATTGTATTTTTATCTATAAAGTTTTTAGAATTCTAAAAAACTACCTCTGCCAAATCCAGTAAAATGATGCAGAAGAGAAAGGCAAACTTTCATAAAATGAAATTCACAAAACTGTACCAAAGGCTTTCACATTTTTAATACAAAACATTCCTTCAAAACAAAATAACTGCACCTTGGACTTCTCCCTCTCTGTTTTCAGTTGCCTGCCTGTCATGGCCTCCTCTCGGTCATGGACTTGAACTTGGCGTCTCGCTGAAGTCTGCAAAACACAACACGCAAGGCCACAGCATGTGTTATCATAAGAGCACACATAGTGCAAGAATGCAATTTGAGAGGTGCTGTTGCATCACAGCATCTTCCATCTCGTTTTCTTGGAACAAGCTACTGGCATCTTGGTGGATTTGTACTAGGGCTTAGATCCCACTCAATCCCACTCATTCTGAGCAGGCTGTGGTGATGAATTACCGGCTGCTAGCAATAACATCTACCCAAGTGACTCATCATCTATTTGATTCACATCACAGCGGGCCCATCGGTGGGGAATAAATGTGCCCTCTGCTCTCCCTCCCATCCTGCTCTTTTGTAGTAAAAGAGATTATTTTCCTCTTCATTTCCTCGTGCTTGTTTATTTACCCTTAATTTTTGGACAAATGCATTATTTCCCATCGCCCCGGGCCCTGCTGTTGTCCCATTAGGGCACTACGGAGGAGTTGGATGCAAATGAATTGGTAGCTACTATCATTAAACAGGGTGTTGAAAAGTCTGGCTCTCAAAAGGTGATCAGCCTGCATGCAGCGACACAGCGCCCCTCTGTGGTCATCTAACAAACTGCCGGAGGACTGAGAGATTTACAAAGGATTGATGCCATGACAATGATTACCTTATGCAAAACCTTGTCCTCCAAATCAGTAACAAGAAATAAATGGTTGAGGTATTTCAGAATTGAACTGACATTATGCTAATGATGCATATTATGGATGACTTGTGTGTCTAAATGCAAAGTAGCAATGTACGAGAGCAATAGTACAAGATAATGTATTCTTTATAATCTATTAAGTGCACATAACTATGAGTCTACACCACTAAAGTGCACCTAATGACAGAGCTCTCTCAGCTATTAATGCTTTAAGACAAATGCAAGCCTAAAAAACATGATTGGCAAGAAGTAGAGGGAAGTAGCAATTACTAGCTTAGCAACCATTTGCACTGCATCACAGTAATTGCCTAGGTGGGCTTTATAGTCTCAAAAAGCGGAGTAAGAGGGCGAGGTGACACACTGCTTTGACAAACAACAGAAGATGCAGTACATTAGAAGAAGAAAAAGAAAGCCCTCAGTGAGACACTGAGACTTTTCTGTTTGACGAACAACTCAGTGATAAATGTTGTATCTGTAAAAGCTGTGTGGAAGATCGCTAATCACACCAATTGTTGGTTTTGTTCCTTTTCTAGCTTTGTTCTCTGGCACAAGAATAATTACTAATAACCGGAGATCACTTGGGAATGTTTTAGCATTCGTTTGTAAATGCCGTCTCGCGAAACCTTTCTGTACCAGAGCCAGCAGCCAGAACGCCTCCTGATTATTATCTTTTTTTTTTAAATTGAGCATTAATAAATTGTGTAAATGTCAGTGGTTTGTATTATTAACCAACACTCACCAACAGGCTGGTTTTTTTGCTGTCGCTCGCCCTGTATGGGCAGAAAGTCCTGCTCACAGGTTTTCTCTCTACTGCTTTAGCCAAATTTCTCCTCGTGTTAAGTAGTCTGGTATAAAATAGTTTTGAGAGCAATGCTTCTCTGCCAGGTGTAGCTCAGGAGCAGGTCGTCCAGTAATCGGAAAAGGTCGCTGGTTTGGATCCCTGGCTCCCCTGCCTGCATGTCGAAGTATCCTTGAGCAAGGCAATGAACCCTAAATTGCTCCTGATGAACAGTTGGCATGTTAGCCTCTGCCATCAGTGTATAAATGTGTGTGTGTGAATAGATGAATGTGACAAGTGTTGTAAAGCGCTTTGAGCGGTGAGCAGACTGGAAAAGCGTGATAGAGGTCAATTTGCCCTCCCTCATATTACATCTTGGTTGAATATTTGGTCTCAGACATGAAAAATCCCCCTCAAGAAATGTGAGACTGAATATATAATTAGGCTACAGAGCAAGGGTGCCCAAAGTGGAGCACATGGGCTGAAGTTGGCCAACATAAGGTCAAATCTACCCCTTAATTTGTAAAAATTAAGGGATGGATTGGACGTATGTGTACCTCCAGTGTACCTATTCTTAGTGTAATTGTCTACAGACAATTACACTAAGAATAGGTACACTGGAGCTGCTGATAGAGGTGAATGCATTACAACTGTAAGCAAACAGCATCACACCTGAAACATGCCAATTTGAGACACTTAACAATCCACTTATACTTTTAAAGAGCATATTGAATTTTTCCTGCTGTCAGTCAGCATGCCGTATATCCTGACTAATGTTGCCTTGTTTGTTTTATTCATGTATTCTTAGTACTTGCTTCAAGAAGTATGTTATGTTACTTTATGCATCTGTTCTGCAATTGCTTTTGACAAGCTTCTTTCATTTATTGTCCTCTTCTATGTGTTTTATATTGATTTGTGCGTTTCTATGGCTGTTCGTAAAGTCACTTGCTCAAGGACTGCAGATTAAATTTGACATATTCACACCATATTGATGTGAATGCATGCGTGTTGTCTCTGATAAGTAAATAAATAGTGAAAGTTGGGTACTGTCAGTTTCCATCTTGTCCTGTCCTGCCTTCCTGTTGTCTAGAGACTATTTTTTGGCATTCTCTTTGAAAATGTGGGCATGACAGTCTCAACAGGGAGGTGTGAGGGATCACAGCAGATGAGTGATGGGGGGGAGGAGTGTCACCTCCTGCAGCTCGTCAGACATGGCCGCCCGCTGGTCGGGCCTTCTCTCGCACCCCGCACTGCTTTGTTCTGGGTTCATCTCTCTCTCCAGCTCCTGCAGACGCCGCTCCACACGAGACGACACCTGCAGACAGGGAGACGGCGCACGCCTCTGGTCACGCAAACATTGCCAGCACAGGAATGGCAGCAAGACATGATAAATGAGACACCAGGAAATTAAAAGGGTGGGTGACAAATATATCTGTGAAAAACTGACTGGAAGCATCACATTCACGATGCAAGAATTCCCCGTTTAATCAGGAAGTATCGCCCTTATCTCGTCACGTCCACAGACATGACAAGATAAAACATATTGAACATGTTGGCTGTCATCGGAGCAGCGTATTTGTTGGAGTAATGATGTTGCAGTGAGGAGCCATGTGTCTGAAAATTATTCTGAAAATGCTCTGAAGATAGACGTTACTGAATTGACATTTGAAAACAGGACACCGTTTGTACATTTCTATTCAGGAAACATAAATATTTACATTTTTCATCTGTCATAGATCAATAACTGTAATGTGTCTTTAAATTCAGGATGCATCCACATTTCTTGTGAAGTCCACAGAGTTAGAAAACATACTTGAAGTATTGCTGGTGAAATACAACAACTCACTGAGGTCTGTCTCTGGGAAGTTGTCATGTGGTCTACAAGGTTCTCCATCGCTCGCCTGGTGTCAATATCAGACCTATAGAAAACACACAAAAAAGACAAATCCAGCAGAATGAAAATATTTAAACAGCAGAGTTCTCGCTTGCTCAGAAAAATCCTGTCCCAGGACACCATTGATCAAAATGTGAATGCATAATGTGACGCCACTAAAAATAATTACGCAGCTTCAGATGTTGAATTATGGAAGTAGATCAATTTGGTGTGGTCAGCCAGGGAGGAGAGATTATTTAATAACTTGAAATGTCAAATTCTAATGCATTTTGGGAGAAAGATCTGCTGCCTTTTGACTTTCCAGCACTGTCTCTTCAGACCTCCAATGAAACTTTTATCACTTTCTTACCAAGGTCTTTTCAAAACACATGCATTTGTTTTCAAAAGCTCAAACTAAATATTTTTTATATGCAGTGGATGTGGAAAATAAAAGATCAAAGTGCTGCAGTTCTTCCTGAGTGAAGAAAATGATGTAGGAAACCAAATCCCAAATTCAATTTAAGCAAAGGCAAGCTTAGGACACCGAGGTCATCTAGTTTTCATTTGAATAAGCTTTCAAAATGGTGAGTAGTCCATCTGGATACAAGAAAGATTTTTTAGAAATAGCCGTTCTAATCAGATCATCTCTATATCTGAGAATATTTTTTTTTTTACTAAACTAGCTATTGTCGCCAGTCCTTATCATTTTACCAGGGTTTGAACAGCTTTTAAGAGTAAATTTAAAGCACTTTTCAGGCACTTTCAAGGCACTTAAACCAAAAATTCTTGTCTTTTTCATAACATCTAAACTTATTTTACCAGCTGAATGTTGTGATCGTGATTATTTCATGGTTGCTAATTTCAAGGGAAGAAGACAACAAACAAATATGACAACTGGGTCATTCCATTTCAAATATTGCCACTCCCCTCAAGTACCTATTTCTCCTGAGGATTTCTCTATCCAGGTCATCAGACAGTCTCAGCTGGTCACATCGCAGGTCCCTCAGGGATTGGTGCACAGTGTGAATCTATGTGGGACGGCCAGAGATAGAAACAGAATATAAAACATTAGAAGCAAAGCAGCGTAAAATGTAGACGTCGGAACATAAACATGAATATGAACTATCGCTGATTTGATTAGCGTAATTTTTTTCATATCTGTGTTGCTGACTCAGTGTGCCCTCTTGTGGAAACTCTCTAAAACTACATGACAGTAACACGTGACACTGATTTGTAGTTGGTCTGTCTCCATTTCTTACATCTTCTCCTGCTGCAGCCTCCTCCCTGGTTTCCTTGAAGCGAACACCGGCAGACTGAGACCTCCTTCTCCTTACTGGAGTGCTTGTATAGTCCCTCAGTGGAGAAGTGGGGTAGAATCGCTGGCTATCTGAAATAACAGATTTACATGTTACATAGCGTTGAAACTAGAGCTTCTGTAGGCTGGTTATTTCTAAAATACAGAATCAAACAAAAACAGCACAAACTCAAACAAGATGAGCTTCATTTTTAGTTGTTTTTTGTCTTAAAGTTTAATCTCTTTGCAAATTATCCAGATCTAAGACAACAATGAGAAGACAACTGAAAACACGATCCTATCCGTTTCTCCATACCTGATCCCGAGCAAGCTTCCAGGTCGCTGGTGTGCAAGGTGGAGGCTGAAGCGGAAGCACTCCGAGCGCCATTGGATCTGCCGCGCCTCTGAGTCTGTAGTTGACTGATAGACTCCTCCAGGTTCTCCCTGAGCTGGTGCGGAAAAAAGGCAGACAGACATGTAAGAAAATAGAAAATGCTTTAATAAAATTACAAAACAACAAACAAACTGGTTCAGACTGGTTATACATAAGGCAAGTCACATCGTTGAAAATGTCTGGAGAAGGAGAGACAATGGGTGGACAGCAATTGTTTTAAAAGTGAGATAAAATGGATGAGGACTGAATAAAGAATGAGATAATGGACTAGAAGACAATTTACTAGGTGCTCCGGTATGTTATTGCCCAAGAATTGTTATATATACACGACAGAAGGATTTACGAAACAGCTGTAAAACACCTCATTAACACACATTCCCACAGCTGTTGTAAAACAAATGTTACATTCTAACAAACGTTTCAAGAAAAATGTTCCTTCTAATGTTGTTCAAAATAGCTCCACTTCAACTCCACATTCAAACTCTGACATAAAAACATGGCTGCAGGCAAAGGGAGGACCATTGTCACATCATCTGGATCTTTAAAAAGTGCAAAAGGATTATCTTTATGAAAATATAATTAATAGGATGAGTGCCTCACCAGGGCCATGGCTTCAGCCTGATCATCTGTATGCTCCCTGTACTGGCCCAGCATCTGGTCTACTTTGCTCAAGTTCCTGCTGGTGTCCTGTCAGGAAAAGAGAAAGGAAAACAAGCTCTTAAGTTGTTACTGAGAGTTTAGGAACCAATTCAAGCTCAGAATGTATGTCCAGCATTAGCAGCTGGATGAGACTCAACTCAACCCAACTTTATTTATAAAGCACTTTAAGCAGCCATAGCTGGGACAAAGTGCTATACATAAATAGGAAATATAACATAAAACATAAAAACAAAAGACAATATAAAAAATATTAAAACAATAACAATGACAGACAGAGCAGAGCACCTGTAAAGTGCTCGCCAGTGTGCTGATCTTCTCCGAGATGTCCACCGCTCGACCATCACTTCCACTCCCGTTCTCCCTGCACCTGTCCCGGCTGGGTCTGCGGTGGGCTTCACGCACCCTCGGCCTGTGCACCCTCGCCCGGTCGTATGAATCCGACTCACTGGATGTATCCATGGTTTGGGACATGGCAGATCTCCGGCAGTAGCGACGAAAAAAACGTCCTGACTAAGCAAACTGACGATTAGTGACCAGCACTAGCCTCGTCTGCGTGAAAACGCTAACTGTTAACCGCAACGTTAATCAGATTAACGCACAAACTGGGCTGGTTCTGAACTTTCTTCACACGAGATGTTTCTGTCATCGCTAGCAGACATTGGAGGTTTGTCATTGTTACCTTAACAACCAGTGGAGACAGAAAGCTATCTGAGCAGCACACCACCGCTATTCAAACTGTCCCATTCCCAGTCAATCACTGCGCCGCTGGGCATTGTTGTGGTTGATGCTCCCCCCGGCTAGCAACAAGTGGCAACTACTGTCCGTTAGCTAGCTAACCGAACGTTAGCTAACTCATTTAGCTTTGTGACAATACCGTAAAAAACTGCAAAACACAGCGGAAACACAGGAAATACATGACACCGGAGTAAATATACAAGACCGGAGCCGTCGGTTTGTCGGTTTGTGAGTGATAGTTAACGGAAGAACAGCCCGCAGCTTCACTGTGCTATGGCAACTTGAACTAGCCGCGTCTGAGCAGGAAATCAACCGACCACAGCAGCAGCCGCAAAGGACGCCGGGAAGTGTATGCTGACCACAATAGAGCAGTGTGGGAATTTATGGTTTGTGGACTACATTGTCCGAAGGTATGCGTTTGCGCCAGTGCTGCCGCTTTTCACCTAGAAACGAAAAGAAAAGAAAAGAAAAGAAAAGAAAAAAAAGAAAAGAAAAGAAAAGAAAAGAAAAGAAAAGAAAAGAAAAGAAAAGAAAAGAAAAGAAGAAACTTACACATAGGCCACTGAAATTAATATTAACTGATTACAGAGACAACGAGACAAAAAAAGACGATAATAATATATTATATTGGGTAAAAAAAAATATAGATTTATAGAAATATTTTAATAGAAGAGGTGGAGAAAGTATGGCTACTCAAATAGTATACTATATATAGAAATCAAAACTCAGAATTTTAATATTTACACTATTAACAATGTGATAATACCAACTCAGAAATGTGTATTTTGTCCATAAGTGAATAAACAAGCTGTTCTTGGAGGAAAATAAGGTCCCCAGAACTCTATTTGAAAGCTGAAGAGATGGCAGGGTCCGCCACATATAAACAAAGTTTACAATATTTCAGAATCATGTATATCATTTTACTGTATTGCAATTATTAATGCATTGATCTGTTTGTTGGATACCCTCTCTGGGATCAAGACAGTTTTATCTTAATCTAAAATATTATCATAATTCAATTATTTTAAATATATTTTGTATCCTTAAATTAAATCTGCATAGTAAACACTCAATAAAGTTGTCAAATAAACCTTATGGAGTGAAAAGTACTTTAGCCTGTTTGCTTCTGAAGTAGCACAGAGGTAAGCTTATAGCAGAAAAGTACTTCAGTGCTGTAGTTAAGATACTTTTCCATCTATTTATTGTATAAAACAGAATATAAAGTGGCTCAAGGGGGGAAAAGGAGAAAGAGAAACTGTAGTCGAGTCTAACACAGAAGTGCCACAAGAGTCCACCCTCCCCTCAAGTTGAAGACCACCTCCAAAACCCAGCACGGAGGTGCAGCTGTCCGTCCTACAGCATCTCCACCTTCACCACCTCACACAAACTCCTGGGGCCCTGCCTGGCTGCCTGCACAGAGACCTGAGCACCACGCTGCAGCGCAGCTCCTCCACCTGAGGATTACGCACCGGAAACACACCAAAACTAAGACCAGCCTTGTCTGACTGCCTGAGCCTGAAAATTGATATATATTTTTTTGTGTGGACATCAAGAGGACCATCAGGTGGAGGAACAGACGTCTGGTTGGAGGGGGGATACTTCTACAGCGACAGTGCCGGCACCGGCGCGCAGCTCTCCATCCAGCATGCAGGTGATAACGTGCGCGCTGTTTACGCTCGTCAGCCTGCCTATCAGCAGCTCCGCGTCGGAGGCTGCTGACTCCTGCCCGGCTGTCTGCGAGTGCTCAGAGTGGAAGACTCAAAGCACCATCTCCTGCTTTGACATTGATATTCTCCCCAGGTTTCCAGCAAGCACGGAGACGCTGTAAGTAGGCGTACAAAACGCATCTGTAAAAGCGATTGTGCTTGAGTTTTTTTTTTCTTTTTTTAAAATGTAAAGTGCTGTTAACCCCGAGGAAAAATCATTATAATATCATGAATATTCGTTCAAAGTGCTCCCACAGGGACTTCGAGGCTGCCTGTGATGTTAAGTAGTTATTCCATTTGAAGGGTATCACTGTCGTCTGTTACTAACAAGCTGTGCTGTGCTGCAGTTGTCAGAGTGATTCTTGATTTGGTGTGAAATGAAGTCAGCATTTAAATATGTTAAAGCAGCACTAAACCTATACATACTTGATAAGTGGAAGAATGCGTTTAAATGACTGTTTTAATTCATTCTTTTGTACCATATCAAACTAAAACCTGCAGCTTAAATCCATCATTTTAACACTGTTGAAGCACTGAGGTGAACCTGAACAGGTGAGAAAAGAAAATCTCTCAACTATATAGTTGATTTTCGTTTTATTCTTGGTTTTTCATTCACTTTTTTTACATTATCTTTGCATATTACTCCACAATGCCACAATGTGTTTTTACTTGTCCATGTGTCTTGCAATTGTAGATTAAACGTTGCCTTTTTCAAAATATTAGATTGAGAGGAGACAGCAAGAGAGGGAGAGATATCAGAGGACTTTTATAAAAGGAGGCTGCGGGGTATTTAAAAGTGCAAGTGTCCGTACTGTGATCATGCACTGTAGACACAAGAAGCACTGTGGAAAACAAATTAGTTCTTAGTTCTCACTGCATCCTAAAAAGCTCTGAATTTAAGCCCAACTTGAGTTAAAAAAAAAAAAAAATACACCTATTCGCATTTATTCGTTCAGCTTTATCTTTGATGTTTGTGTACACTCATACCATGTTGTTCCTCAAACAGCCAAGCACATATCGACACACCATGTGTATAATGGGATCATCTTATCTGCCAGCTATCATGCGGTGCTACAGCGGTGTTGTGCACAATATGTAGTGAGGGGGAGTCACAGTTACGCCCACTCCTCTCTCCAAGAACAAACGGTCCCTCTGGTAACAGAATTAAAACAGGATAATAATTATACTGCCTTCTAGCGCTGCAGCTAACGACTCATTTCATTAATAATTTCCTCCTGATTATTTCTTTTAATAACTACTGAGTTTATAAAATGTCAGAAAAGTGTGAAAACCCAAGGTGACGTCTTCAAATGACTTTTTTCGGTCTGATCTCCAAACATATTCAGTGATATTCATGTGAGCAAATCTTCTTACACTCATGTGCCACAAAAATGAAAAATCCAAGATAATGAATAACAAAACAAAGCTTGTAATGACCATGAAAGTTAAGCAGAGGCTACTTTGTTTCAGACACTATTAGCAGCAGGAAATTAAACCAACAAACTTATGAAAGATTGACTTTAACCACCAGCTGATCTGTGTTCGGTCTGTTGTCTTGAGCCTAAAGAATCTGCGAGGAGTCTCGAGGAGCCGTCATGATGTAATACGTCAGGGCCGCCACTGAAAAATGCAGCAGGGTCTTTAACGATACACTTCCTAAATTGCTTAAGTACAGGGTGAAAATTATGCAATCGAGTGCGACCGGTTTGCCGCGGCCTTGAGTGATGGAAACACATGCCCTCCAGAGGGGCTCCTGCACATGTGTGGAAACACAGGAGTGGAGGAGGTAGAAACGGCATTTCCATGTGAATTAGCAGCCATGAAAGATTAATTAAACGTTGCTGTTACTCTGTATAAACTCAGAACACAAACTCCCATTTTCAGGATTTCAAGTGTTTACATTAAATGTACATTTGTCGCCCCGTGTCTGTTCACTACAGATGTTATCGTACAAGTAAGAAACAATACCTCACCATTTTTTTTCTGTTTTTTAACAGAATCAGAGTCGGTGACATGTTGATACATCCACACATTGATCCATCATCTCTTCCATCTACCGGTGACATTTACAGCCGCGCTAGCAGAAAACCCTCGAGGATGTCAGTGTCGGTCTCTATCTCGGTCGCTCAGTCCACTACTGTGATCCAGACTTAAGTTTCTCAATAACTATTAGATGGATTGCCGTGACATGTGGCACAGATGGTCATGGCCTCACAGTATAAAGCCAACCGATTCTGGCCACGACTTTTACTGTTAAGTGGTTTCGGGCAAAATGTCTTGAAATCTTCAGTCCAAAATGTTGGTTTATTCCCATCAGCCTTAGCTGCAGCTGTTTAGTCCTAATTAGTAAACATTATCATGCTAACAAACGAACCTATGATGGTGATTATTATAATATTTTACCTTGTTGTCTCTTTTATGATTACGTGCTTTATAAATACAGCTTAAGTATCGAAATGCTCGATCCAACGAGCACCTCGTAGTCAGAAACTGTGTTTTTAACATTGTGACATTGTGATGTCGCATTTATACGTGGTGGGCGTGTCCTACACAGACTTGTGAGAACTGACCAATCAGAGCAGACTTGGCTTTCCAGGCCTTAAAGAGACAGGCACAAAAAAATGGAGCGAGGGTGAATAGAGTCGCTAGAACAATCCACACAAAGTAATCTCAGTCCTGTTGTTAGCATGGATGGACTCTGAGGATGCACACCTCCAGGACTGTATGATTGAAGGATCCAGGTGAGATTCCTTAATTATCACGTGGCCAGTGACTGATGATGATTTATTACTTGCAGACAAAATTCCTTGAAAGCACTGATGTAGAGCTCGGCGGTGATAATTTAGGCCAGAAGGTTCTGTTATGATAATCCTCATTCCTTTCTTACAGTTTATTGGAACATCCCTCCGTCCCAAACACCACTTTGCATCGCCTCCAACAGCACCCATCACATAAAATTATCTCCCGATCATTGCCCCAATTCACGTGTGCACGTGCCTCTGATGTCCCCTGCGATTTCCTCACATTCCTGCCCAGAGTTTACCCAGAGCCCTCCAGGAGGACACAGAGACATGAAAGCACGCCACCAAGCGCGGGATCGTCACCCCTCCTGATAAAAATATCTGCCCAAATAAGCCCGAAATAGACCGCGGATTGAGAGGGATGTTCCAGCTGATGAGGCGTGAGGAAGTGTGATTTTGTTGTACACACACAGAGGAATGAATGACCCTGCTGCCCCAGTCAGTGCGGTCCAGTTCTATATACTCGGCGGTCACTTTATTTGTGCTATCTGCCTTTTATCTTAATTGTTACATCTGTTCTGTTTTAGACTGTTGGTGTGTTCGTTTGTCAGCACAAGATTTCAGTGATTTTTGGACTGGTCGAGTCTTGGAGGTTAATTTAGATGAATCCCTACTTGATTCTTGTTTTTAGGTTCGGCGTTTTGGGAAATATTATCTGCTTTCTGCGTGACATGAGAGGATTAATACATCTCTCGTCATAGAAAGTCGTTTAAATCATCTCACCTAACTCTCCCTTTAAAGAAAATAAGAGTATTTCCCCAAACTTTTCCTTTTAAAGTCTTCTTTAAACAAGTCTGTGCTCTCAGATTGCCTCCAAAAACGCTTCTTTATTAATACAGCAATTTTGAAATTACCCCCAGCTTTCTGCACTCCTTCTGTCGTTAACATCAGAGTTTGGTTAAAAAATTCTTTTGTGGGAGAAAATGTGTAAAAGTTCTCTCCGCAAAACAAAACGCGAATGCAAAGCAGACAGGCTGTGCGTGTTTGTGTGTGTGTGTGTGTGTGTGTGTGTCTGTGTGTGTGTGTGTCTGTGTGTGTGTGTGTGTGTGTGTGTGTGTGTGTGTGTGTGTGTGTGTGTGTGTGTGTGTGCACATGTGGAGCTTGGAGTCCTTTGTGTGTGTGTATGTGTATGTGTGTGTGTGTGTGCGTGTGTGTGTGTGTGTGTGTGTGTGTGAGGTTACTCCATGTGTCACTGGGAGTCAGGGAGGTGGAAAGGAAAGCACAGACACGCTTAGAGGCCTGCGTAGCGTGACTCCTGACTGCGTCTGGACGATGCATTCAAATACAATATTTACCTTTTGCAGCACATTTCTCAAACACCCAGAGAGTTCCATTCGAGAATAATTAAGAGGGAAAAAAGACTTCAAGGGGAAAAGGGGGAGAAAAAAGCACGGCAGCTCCAGTCTTTCAAAAAAAAAAAAAAAACCTCAGAAATTTCTGGATTGGAGTTAAAACGTGTGATAACTTGTGATATTCGCTCGTCCCTCAACCTCTCGTCTAATAAAACCGACTGATGAGCGAAACCCTTTAATGCCGTTCCCTGAATGGTAACAGATGAGCGCTGGGATTAATTGTGAAACAAGAAGTGAGACGTCGAAACATCACGAGCTGGAGCTGAGATTACTGGAAACACTGGCTGCTTCCAAGCTATTCATTTGTGCCGATGGATCGTGTAATGGAAACTGTTACTGTACGTTCACATTCTGCAATAATTATCTCGCGTATTTTTGAGAAAACAATTGGGGGAATCGTTCATCAAACCTAGAATCAAAGTAATTTAAAAAGATCACCACCTGCCAAGTTCTCCTTTTTTCCCAATTCGGATCAGATCAGGAAAATGAAGGGAGACAGTAATATCCTAGCATCCTGACCGACATGACATTTAAGATTCTTGTGGAGACATCGCAGGAGTTTACATTGAATAACACGGGAGACAGTGCAGGTTGGAGTGTGGAGCAGGATATGTAATCGAAGCCTCTCTCTCTCTGCACACATCCAAATGAGACAGAGCCATAATAAACACAGCCATGTTGTCAGTCCAGCGCTGAAAATGTAATAAATTATGTGGCTTCTCCCCACTTCAAACTCAATTCCCAACTTGTTTGTTTGCTCGGGTTTCCATCCAACATGACAAATTGGAGGAGCACTCTTCTCCTCGAAGCCTCGGAGATGATGGGCTCATTGGTCTTCTCCACCGCGCTCCAGAGGGTGGAAAAAAAAAAAAAAAAGAAAAGCATGCTGGTTATTTGGGTTTTGAGCGCGACGGCAGTGGTATTGGTGGTGGTGGCGAAACACCGCCCGGTTCTGACAGAGGGGTGTTTGGTGTCAGGGTCTGCTCTGTGTCCCGCTGTTTGTTTGAGCTTGTCAAAGTGTGTGCAGGGTGCCGAGCACCACGCATCCACTGAGTGACTGACAAACCCCCGCCATCCCAAAACCCCCATGTGAGCATGATTCAGACTCAAGGGCCAGATCTCAGCCTCTGAATTAGTCTATTGTTCCCCTGATGAACCAAAGGTGCATGAAATAGTGGCTTTTTTTTTGTACCTGTTTCCAAGCGGACACATACGTTGTTTCCAGTTTGAAGCAGGATGCAGCGGAATAAACAGTGGATGTGCATCATGCTGCAGGGTGGCCGCAGGAAGACAACATCACAGCAACACATGTGGATGCCATCTTAATCTTCTTTCCTCCATCACCATGTTTTCATTCCTAAATCCACCACAATAGAATCTGCAGCAAGATCACAGGAAAAGGAATAACACATTTTCATTAGGGGAGTCGAGAGAACAATCATAGTCAGACATTTCTGGGAGTTTTATTAAGATCAGTTTCATTCTCATTTCTGTAATTTATTAACGTAACGAGTCTGCAGTCAGCAGCCGGTTAGATAAATAAGCACAAAGGCTGTAAAGAGGAGGCGAACAGCTCGCCTGACTCTGATACAGAATCCACACATCAGCGCCTTAAAGCTCACTAATTATTAATAAGTTATATCTCGTTAGGTAAATCTTTACATAAAGCCAAGTGTAAGATGTTGGGCAGCCGGCACAGACTCAGGTATTTCCCATTTGTAAAATCCACCACGTTATATTTTTTGTATGATTTAACATGTAAGTTAATGAGCTTAAGATCTTTTTTTTACTTTGGAAGAGACAGGCGTGCTGTATACCCCTCACTTTTAGCCTGCAAGCTAAGTTATGCTAGCTCGCTATACGGCTTTACGTGTGTGTCTAATTAGAACACAGCCTGGATCAAAATTCAAAATACTCTCTTTGCCATCACTGAACCTCTGGACTCTCAGGTGTAACATTGGGTACTAATGTGTCCTGCACAATGTGGAGGTCTCGTCTCAGTCTGTGTTTTGCTTTGGTCTTAACTTTACTTTCTGAAACATCGTCCTAAACAGACCCAGACATTGTTTGGTTTGGCTGCCGGCTCAGGGTCCAGCATGATCCAAGGCTTTGTTATTTTCCAATGTTTCTACAGTATGGGCGTCTGTTTCAGCACTCGCTTCAAAGAAACCTTTCTATCTGACCCTAAAATTTGTCATTGTCGGGTTTTATCTGTCTTTCCGTTTCTCTCCTCTCCTCTTAACTGCACAGAGTCTGTCTCAGCTCTAGTAGAATTAATGGATGAGAATTATTCTATGTGTGAAATTGACTTCTTTCATAACAGAATCACTTCAAATACAAAGAGACTTTTGAGCATTTATTGGAGGTCATTGTAAGATAGTCATTTTGTTTGACACTTTTGGAAACTTGACTTTCTTGCTGAGAAGGTTAATACCAGCGATGTCGCCTTTTTACTTGGAGACTTAACAAAATATTCCATTGTCGTGTGACGTCAGGCGTCGGCTCCCTCGTGAAGTGGTGGATGGACTCGACTTGAGTTTCCGAGTAAAGTCAAGTGGCCGTGTTCGTCTGACGTCGTGGTCAGGGTGGAACGCTTGAATGCTGGAGTAATGTTGTGCTGCTGTGTTGCAGGTCGTATGAACGGAGGGGATCTGACAAGTTGTCATATAGCAACAGCTGCTTCCTAGCTAACATAACAGTCAGATTACACCCAGTGTCTTTAACTTCCAGGCTTTAATTAATGTGTCCAAGATATGTGTTGATATAGGAAGTGGCTGAATGCTAACGTTGGCTAATGAGTTTTTAAATATGTTGTTTGACTGTGAAAAATGTCCCCATGTCCCTCCGGATTTCCACCAGCAGTTGGTCAGATTCCCTCGAAAAAATATGGTTGCAGTGAAATATGTTTTTGGCAACTAATAATGTCTTTTTATTTTCTAACCAGATGGCTCTTTGAGACCCGCCTGTCATCCGTGCCAGCAGATGCCTTTTCCAGCATGGTCAACATCTCAAGGATGTGAGTGCCGATTTATTCCGTTCAAGGCTCGCACACTTTTCATTAGCTGCTTTTCAAAACACAGACTCTTCACAGTCGCCCTCATCCACCTGTTGTCTCTCAACTGCTTTGCTTAAAAAAGTGGGAATCTGTCCCGGTCCCAAACTGGCCCACCAGTTTCCTTTCTGTCTCCCACCCAGGCAGATGATACGCTCTCTGCTTAGTATCATCGCCGGCTCCTAATCACAGCTGGAAGTGCTAATGCGTTCCTTCAAAAAAGGAATGTAGGTCCTTAAACCGCAGCGAGGTTTAGACGTAGGCTCGATATTCCAGCAGGGCTTTTTTGGGGTGTGTGGTGAATTAAGGACTCCCAGTAGAGATGAAGTCTCTGAGTAGAGGTAAAATATACACTTGAGCCTTGATCCACCAGCCGCTGAGTCCGACGTCTGCGTCCAAGTCATGCATGAAGGGAGACGGAGGTTTTTTTTTTTTTCTGAAAGCCTCAACCAGCCACGAGGGCTCACAGCCGAGTGTTTCCATTGGTTCTTTGTGTCTCATCCAGATAAAATGATAGAAAACCAACAAAACGTCAATCAGAATCTCATCACAAGCTCTTTTTCGTTTTAGTTTTGAACCCTGAGATGTGTTTTATTAACAACTGCAAGTAAACAGAATACATGTTACGTGTTTTTTCTCATCAGTGAGACATTTATAAGCCGAGCTCCAGCACTTAGTCCATGGTTTATTTAAAGAGCGTACTAGTTACCAAGTAATAACAAATGGGAGCAGAGTGACTGATGAATGGGTAATGTATAGGCTTATGTGAGGTGCATACCTGTAAAATTACCCCGTGACTTCGGAGGCCTTTAGACAAGGTGGGTTGATAAATTCAGGAAACAGTTGCAGGCTTGAGGATCTTTTTTTTTTAAAGCCACACACTCAAACTCATTTATGAAAACAGGTCTTACATTTCCCCTTTGCATGCTGGCACAGTGTCTTCATTCTTCCATGTTCAACAGACGGTTTTAAAAAAAAAAACCTGATTTTGATATTACAAACACGATTTGCACGTTAGATTTGGTGTAAGCCTCGTGTGTTTTCTTTTTAGATATATTTCAGTGGACGTGATGCTGCAGAGGCTGGAGAGGCACTCGTTCTACGGCCTGAGGAAAATCACCCACATGTGAGTAACTAAAGGGAAAAAAAAGGGCGCGCTCTTTATCGATCTATATCGATTAAGCTGTTCCTTTGGTCTCCGGAGAGAAAAAGTGCTTAATTTTGAGCCTTGCCAGCAGCAACTGGAAGCGAGGAAGAAACACATTAGGAGTTTATTTCTCTTCCTGCATCACCGCTTGACGCTCCTCGTCGCAGCGGCATCGAGGAGTTTGTTGCCTCGCTGGCAATTAAAGGAATCGAAAAAAAAACCACAGATACTCTATTGTGGGATTACCACATGCAAATTAGATGAGAAAGAAGTCAATTTGATGAACTAACTTATTATCTGGAGCAGGATAAACGTGTCAGAGCAGAGAAGCCAAAACAACAGCCTCGTCTTCTTCTTCGTGCTCCGGCTCTCGTCGGAGGCAGCTCAGGGGGGGAAGTGGAGGAAGGTGCACTCTATTCTCAATTATGGGATAGAGATTTATGGTTGAGTCTCCGGGTGGACCGCACACTTTCCAGCAGAACACCTCCTAGCACTTCATATATTACTGGCGAGTCTTCCTGCCTACGTGAATGATTCGTTCCACGTTACTGCAGCTCGTAACACATCGGTTTGTTGCACACGTTCCTCCACTACTGTGTGAAATGTAGACGTTTGAGGCTGCAAGTATAATTAAGAGTTACAGATCATTAATCTGACACAATTTGATGCGTGTCTGCGTATCATTCATATCTTAATTATCCTTCCTTTTAGTCCTTTTTTTTTTTTGCTCATGCCGAATTCCAGACATCAAAAAAATCCAGACAGAAACGATGATTCAACCCGCCAGCCGAGGGTTGTATGTGTGTTTCTGCTGGTGTATTTTGGATCTCCGGGGCCTATTTGCCACTGATTGGTGTGGTGCAGTTGCCATGCATCAGATAATGGCATCTCTCTCAGGTTTCCTTCAGGGTCAGACACAAATTAATGCTCTGCTTCCTGTTGGCTGCTCGAGGCCGACAGCAGCTGTGGAATCACGACTGCAAGTCGGAGCTGAGAATTCAGAGGACGGCCGGGTGAAGTTAGTATCGTGCCACCAGCGAGATTAACCACCAGTTGTTTAAGAATGTGCGTTTTTTACTGGCAAGCAAATGCTGCAATAATAATCAATCTATTATTTAAGCTTTTCTTTTTTTTTTAAAGTTTTTTATCTTGACAGCAGAAACAACAGCACTTTATTTGGATCACGTAAAAGAAACACATTGGGTAATTGGGTTAAAGCTGCAAGGATCAATCGCTTGACAGTTAAAAGAGTCGTTGGGAGTGACGGATGATGAGCAGACTCTGCAGTTTCTCCCAGCTCTGTGAAACTTTATAGCGTCCTCTCCCAGAACGAAGCTTAATTGTTTCGGTCTTCCAGCCTGCGACGCAAAGAGGAAAGATGGCTTCTTCATAAGACTCTGCTGTTTGAAGGAGATGGAAAGACACAAAGATGTTTGACCAAAAGCAAACAGAGAAACAGGGCAGTCATTGTCCCTTTTGCTCAAGAGGTAGAAAGCCTACAACAACCAGAATGCACTGGGGTTGTTGTCGCCTAGGCCATTCCTCAACTCCTGCAGCGGTACCACCAGTCGTCCCTGTCACGGCGCACCTCGGCGTCGCTGTCCTCGCCGACTGGCGCCGTCTGACCCTCGGTTCGTCTCTCTTTTAATCTCAATCAGGCGTAACATATCTTCCACCTCTGGTTTGGTCAAAATAAATCCAGATTCCACCGAGTAATGTGTCTCTGCCGCATCCTTCCCGCTGTGTGCCTTTCTCATCCCCAAAGTCAAAGTCCTGGTCGGAGCTGCTGTAAATCACCTCCATACTGTATCCCCGCCAGCTGGCTCCACAGTGAACTGAGCCACGAGCTAATTAGCTAACGGTGGGAAGCTTCAGCCATAGGCAACCATTTTGCTAAAACGTTTACCTTAAAAACTAAAAAGGTTAATCAATAAAAAATGAACAGCCAGAAGAGAATTATCAGCACAATTTAATGGTCTCATAAGCGAAAACACTCGCTTTGTCTCTCTTTAAGGATCTGAACTGATTCTTTTCGACATTTTTCTCGCTGGCCAGGCCGTTTTGTTTTTTCCCCGCCTGATGATGATACTGTTTCCCTTGGCTACAAGAACCTGATTCTTACTTTTTAGAAAAGGCTGGATTCAAGAGAGCTGACCTTTTTAAGATTGCTTAGTTAACGTGACCGGCCAACCATGGCAGAAGAGAGAAAGGACCACCCACAGAAACACAAACTTTATCAATAGGAAAAACAAGTAGAAGGAAATCAGATTCCCAACAGTCCTGCACTGACTGACCTTCTGGAAGCCACAGAGTTGTGACAAAGTCTTGTAGTCTGCTTCACAGACGGTGTACTGATTATATAAGCTGATGCCCTACGGTATTTCAGTGCAGCCTTTCTACAGCAGGACCGGGAAGATGAACCTCTCCCACTGTTAGACTTACGCTGACCCGACCCCGTCTGTCTGCTGGGGCGAGTGTGGTTTTGCAAAGGTGTGTGAAGAAGGGCCAGCACACAGGTTCCAGAGCAGCACATGGCTTCAGACAGCAGAGAGAGAGGTGTTCGGCCCAGGGCGGACCAGAGTAAACACACTAATGAAACACTAATTGGACTCTTACTTCCGGTCCTGGCTGTCTGCACTGAGTTTTCCCTTCTCTCGCACACTGGCGTGCACCTTGTCCTGCCCTGTCAGCAAGTTTTAAGACAGTGCGTGTTTTCTGAATGTGTCTTTTTTTTTATTTTTCTTACCTGTGTTCCTCGTCTGTTCTTTCAGAGAGATACGTAATGCAAAGAGTCTGACCTACATCGACCCAGAAGCCTTTAAAAACCTCCCGAACCTCAAATACCTGTGAGTATTTTTTCACTGCATGTGCTCTCTTAAAAAAGGCCTTCTTATCACCGACAACGTGAAGGTTAATCACAAAAGAAACGAAAGGGTGTGTGTTTTAAAGAACGCTTCAGTCTGGTAATCATTTAGACATTGTGATCTATTCTTAGCATCGTGTGTAGCAGAGTGGGCGAGACCGAGTCACGCTTCATTTGAGTGTAATGTAGCAGCACCGGTTGGCTTCAGAAATGTGACAGCTTCGGAACATTTGAGAAGAAATTCAATGTATTTTTGGCGCGAGAATGAACAGTGTCAATCTTTTTTTGAATTCTTGACTTTCGACTCGTAAATTATAGATTGTTTACGCATTGCAGGACACAAAACTTCGTACTTTAGCCTGATTTTAAGTTTACTTGCCAGACAATTGGTGTATTGATGTCAAAATGACTAAAAATAAGAAAATAACGTATCGTTTTTCATCACATCTTTACGTGAACCCTCCGTTGTGTCTTCTGAACGTCCTAACTCTTTTCTATACTTGCCGTTCAGGGGGATTTTCAACACCGGCCTCACTTTCTTCCCCGACTTGAGCAACATCCACTCCAACGACATGAACTTCATACTGTAAGTTTGCTGCAACTTTTCAACGAAGCACCCTAATCAATAATTATGCTCGCAAAAAACTGCAACTTGTAGCATTTTTTTTTTTTAGTGACAGCAATTTATTTGCAGCTTTAATTCAGAGCCATTACTCTAACCATCATAAACCAACGAGGCTGTCGGCGGGATGATAAGCCTTTATCAGCTGTTTCGTGCACAATATTTCATTCTGTGGAACAGAAAGATGGATGGAAACGTTCTTCCACTGCAAAGAGAGCGTCTAGGGTTTCATGATGTTTTGCTGTGTCATGAAGAATAAAGAATAAAAGGGCAGTGAAAAAATATCGTCTCTTACAAACACTTCTCTTTCTTTGCATCTGCAGGGATGACGTATTTTTGTGGGCTAACGTGGAAGTTAGCGTCGCCCTTGTTCCCTCGACAAAAAGCATATAGCATTTTAAATTGCATATAATCCTCACAGATGACCAGGGTAACACCACTTTTTCTGATTTTTGAAGCGTAATTGCAATCGCCAGAACAAAAAGCTAATGTTAAGCTATAAACAAACTTCATCACATCCACATAACACACCCTACTGTACACACTTTACTGTAAATCGATTAATCCACAAGTTGTAAAGTTAGAATAGTTTGCAACTAAAAATCCGGGGCAGCATATTAACGACGTAACCGCTTACTGCGGCTAACTGAAGCTAGTCAGCTCACTTAGCCACACAGCTAGCCGTCGTGCCTGGGGGCTAGCTGGTTAGCATGCTAACCTCAACACAAGCTGTGTGTTTTGCTGACTGACAGTAAGGAACCAGAAGTGCCAAAATGCTCTCTGATTTTTAGTTTTTTAGGACTAATTTCTGCAGAACTAAAATGGGCGCAACATTATAGTGTTTATGGGAAATGTGGTCTTTTGATTGTGTGTTATTGATGCACAAAATGTCACATCCAATGTGTGCGTATCCTTGTTGTTGAGTCTGTCAAAGCATCTGTCTCTCCATGGATAACCCTCTGCATGAATCGTGCCACAACATCACATCTTGTGTCATCACCCTCTCAGCTGCGATTTGATTTTCCTACTGACACATAATACTTGAGAATACACACACATCAATTACATCCCTCCTCCCGCTACTTTCCAGTGAAAGCTATTAATTTACAACACCACTCCATTCTCCACCCCCCTCTTTTTTTTTTGGTGTCTTCCTTTCGCAGGGAAATTGTTGATCATCCCTACATCACCGAGATCCCGGCCAACACGTTCCGTGGCATTACCAGCGAAGTGCTGACAGTGTAAGACATCTGCAACCACGCGTACGCTGCACACGTACAGAGATTGTTTACAAATTGTGAAAATGCAACTACATGTCTATTATACACTTGAGAGCCTGTTAGAAACTTTAAATACAAAGAGAGTGCTTTGTAACACCAGTATCGTCCTTTATCCCTCAATTCAACCCAAACCCTAAAATAGCCGCTAGATCGGCCAAAATTACCTCACTTTCAAAACATGTCCTCACTCTGAACTCACTCGGATCTCGCTAAGGACAGCAACAACAAGTACACAGACACTCACACAAAACAGGCAATCACATGTTTGTGGTTAAATCTGGGAGCGAGGGAGGATTTTTTTTTTGTGGGGGGGCAATTTGAATCCACAAAACAGCAAGTTACAGAAACTGTTGGGCTAAAAACCGCAAGATTGCGCAAACAGACCTCACCATGAAAATGCTAAATAAGTAGGTCCTACTTATCCGTCAGTGCGGCGTGGAAACGGATGAAGCATTACTCATGGAAAGTGTATTCACTCAGTTGACTGGTTATTAAACCTAAAGAGACAAATTCTAGTAAATGCTATTTACTTATGTAACTGTAAAATGAAATTAAAAAAACGTTTCATTCCAGGATGCTGTACGGAAATGGCTTCAGAGAAATCCAACATCACGCCTTCAATGGGACCAAGCTCGATCAAGTGTAGGTATTCCTAAAAACCTTGTTTGATACTTTTGACAACTTTTGGAGGAGTACAAATCGATATTTTTGGAAATATGGTAACGGTAATGAAGCTTTGGCTAGAAGCCGGTTAGCTTAGCCTAGCTTAAAGACTGGAAACAAGCGGAGCAGCGAGCCTCGCTCTGTCCAAACCGGCGCCGGCGCCAGGATTTTACTCCACCCATCCATCCATCGAGAAACGTTTGCAGACATCTCTCTGCATTTTGACAGGACTGATAACCATTTAGGAAATAATAATATCAGTGCCAGCAAATGGATAAAAATTCAGACAGGAGAAGAAGAAAAAAAACAAATATGGCCAATTTTGACTGTATTAAACTCTTTTCTTTGCCAAAAAATCCTTACTGACGCGGGCTACATGTATAGTATCAATCAATACTAAAGGGTACATTTGTAGCTTATTAGATTCAGTGAAGTAATTTCATAATGAATCGGTTCATAAATCATGAAGGTTAGAAATATCAGTTGCAACTCATCCGAATATGTTAATAAATTAACTACGCAGTTGTTATTAACCATTTTAAAAAGTATTATGAACTTCAGTTGCAACTTATATATAACTTGATGCTTATTAAGTATATGACAGATATTATAAAGTGTTACCAAATAATATTTATCAAGATATCAAAGACCCAATACGACATACAGGACGTGACCTCGGTGTCCTTGGTGGTTCAAAGGTTAGAAAATCCACTTAACAGCCCGACAAAGCTGAGCTGTAAACCCCCAAAGTCTCATTTAATCTGTTTAAGAAGCGAAGTGTAACGACAACAAGCTGCTGGTTTACCGCAGGTTTCCCTTCTGTTTACGGTCTTTGCATTACGTCGCGTTAAGCTAATCGGCTGCAGGCTGGAACGTTAGCTTAAAATTGAGCACACAAAGCTCAGAGTGGTTTCAATCTATTCTAACATTTTGTATATAAGCACAAAAATGTCAAACTATTGACACAGTGTTATGGTGTTGTTACTTCATATTAGGTTCAAAGATTAACTGTGTTCTTATAAAATTCAATTATTAAGTCACATTTGGTTGTTTTCTTCCACTGGGACATCAGAGCCAGTCGATTACATTCGTCAAAAAATAATGTTGCTGAGTATTTTGTCCGGATTAAATCACTTCTGACATCTGGTATGTGTATTTCTTTGCCCAAAATGTGCACTACAAAAGCAGTCGAGTATCCACTGGCCGTCTCGTATGTACTTATAAAAGGCCTAAGCCCAGCTCTTGATTAGTAAGCTGGTTCTCATGGGAAAATATTGCTTCCAAAAGAGGGTATCAGGAAGTCTGCATTAAGAGTTCCCCTCTCCCATACACTCAGTGACACTGGGTCTGTGTCGGACTGAAAAAAAAAAATCTAATTTCTCACTTGTTCTGCGTTTTTAGTCGCCTCTGTTGGGCTAAATTAAGAGAGAATGAGGACATTTCTTTTTCTCTTTTGTCGCAACATGTTTTTCTTCTCCTTGTCAACCCCCCCTTGCTCCAGAATCCTGCATATTCAGGATATGAGGTATTAATGATATTAATTTCCAAACCCCCTCTCCTCTTTTACAACACCTACACACATCCCAGGTTCCTATAAGAGCCTAATTAAGCCATTGGTCTGTTACTAGTGATTGTTCGCACATGGGTGTTTGTGTTGGCGCCTGATCTGCTCTGAGGAGGAGAACTGATCCCAGCGCAGCCCGACCAAGACAAACACACCCCTCACAGGTCTATTATCCTTATTAGATTTAAGGGGATTGAGGGGGGATGTGTAGTGAGGTTGCAGTGTGTTTAAAGAGGTACGCCATCACATCTTACACCGTCTAATTTTGAATCAACAACGTCTTCTGTCATGTTTCACCTCTGGAATTAGGAGGAAAATAAATAGAGACGTGCGGTGATGAGGCTCGGAAAAATATTATGCCACGCTGTCAGTCTGATTGAAACGTGAAGGATAAGCTTTTCTCTTCATAAACTTACATTTCTGCTTTTTCCCCGTCCAGCGACCTTCACAGGAATAAGTATCTAACCACGATGGATGAAAAAGCTTTCGCAGGCGCCGTCAGCGGCCCCATGCTCCTGTAAGTACCTGAAGCCCTCTTATCAACTCTGTATCAACACATACAGCATCGTTAAGCCTTGAATAAATTATATATATCATTATCGTGATACAACGTTACATATCTTAGATTTTGGATATTGCTATTGTCTACTTTTTTTTACTTACCAGACCTTCACCCCCAACCCTGACATGGTTTGGTATGACCAGTGGCTAACAAAGCTAATGTTAGCTAATATTAGCAGACTTAAAGCAACATCATGTGGTAATAAGAATTTTTTCTGCAATTTGGCAGCTGCATGATTTGTATTTTCATGAATACAAATCCTATCTTTTCTGTAATTATTATTTCAGATGTAGTTTTCTGTTAACTACAAACAAAACTCTTATAAAATATGTCTTAAAGTCAAAATTCATGCACAGACACAAAGTTTGCACACAACTCGTAACGTTTGCAGCCATGAACTGATAACAATAACACCTCGCTGTACCGTGCTACCAGCTAAACCTCCGTCTATGACAACGATAAAAAACGAACTAGCAAGTTCATCATTTTGCTAAGTCAACAAAGCATCAAGCAAAGTTTGACACAACCTCCTCGTCCTCCCAGCAGTCCAGAACTGCTGCGATGACGGCGTAAACCCAGACAGTCGTCTGACCGACCTCGCCAGCTGAGCTACCGTGACGCTACATTTGTCAGCAGTTACACGTTGCTTTCAGGAAACTCTGTAAATCGCAGAGAGCTGAGGCAGAGCAGGACGTCTCTCCATAAAAAAATGATCATTACCTGAAGTTACACAGCACAGAAACAAGCTATAGAGGAGCCAACTGGCTTGGACAGAGCAACCATCACCTATAACAAGTTAATGTGCAGTGGAAATGATACTGAAGCTGAGCTCTTTTTCTATCTGTGCTACTGTTACAGATTCCGTATCATCAATAGCTTGACATTTTGGGAAATTCGGATTTGCACAAACTCAATATAAAGTGTTACTGAACGACTTTTAGAGGTGCTGGGAGGCGGATTTTGTTACTCGCTGACAGAATTTGGCTAGTTGTTGCAGCGCTCATGCTAAGCAAACCGACCGCCGGCCAATCTGCTGGCGGTAATCATCCTCTCATCTAAACTCTCGGCAATAAAAACGTCAAAGTATTGCAGTTTTGAAAGGTCTTATTTCAGATGTACATGCAGCAAACCCTTCTGAAGACATACATATCAATACGTAGCAGGCCTAGTTCGGTAATTTAATTATTCACACCATGTCAAATTAGATTTCAACAATTTCCTCACTCGTAATGTGCAGACTATATGAGACATGTCTGCGAAAATGGGATCGTACATCATCAAAGAGTAGAAATGATTCCTCCACAGCTGCGTCTTTGACCGAGAAACATGAAACCGATTGTGTGCGAGCGTGTGAGGGAGAAACTTCCGACGTTTCTCTGACACTGTCGTGTGCTTCTCAAGGTTTTAAGCCGAGCCTCCTGTTTTTCAAAAGGTGTTTGATAGTCTCTACCACGGCTATCTAGTTGCTGTTATGACTCTGATCTAGCCATTAAGCGTCTGGTTAGGTGAACGGGGTTCGTGCGCAGGTCTTCTTCCTCTGCTCCCACTGAGGAACATGTCCTGAGTGAGGTCACCTCCATGAGGTCATGAGCTAAACATCTGGGAATGACAAAATCAGACCGACACTCATAGAGTCTGCGCTGCTATTTTTTTTATAGCCTTACACAATGGGCCCCACGAGAGGAAAAGGGAGCAGAGGACAGCGAAGTGAGGAGAGCAAATGGGACTAAAAAAGAACAATTGAGCTCTTAGCAAATGTGAAATTGTTTAGCTTGAGTTTCTTTTATTTAATCCAATTAACGAGCAGATACGGTGACTGAGAGGTTTAATGGGTTAGGAAACTAAAGAAAGCAACGAGAAGTTGTCCTCTCCTTGGCCCCTCGACGGGGGAGGAGTGTCCAGAGCTGGACGGAGGAATGTCCTGATAATGGGATCACACAGGATGTTGGTGAGATTGTCAATCCCCCTGCATGTCTTTGTCCCGATGAGTTTGAGCTGGCTTTGGCATGACGGCCGAGCACAAGAAATACCGCATGTAATTGCTTAAAGATGATGAAAGAGTGGAGGAGCTCGCTGTAGGAAACAGATGGAGGCTGTTGTGTTTAATCCGTCTATGATCTCTCCGGTCTCATCGTGTCTAGGTCCTCTTTAGACTCGCTGATGGTACGTTTGTTCCAAGAACCAGGTGATTCTGTTGGATGGAAGTATAGCACTGTTCTACATCTCATCAGCTGTGCTGGCGTCCTGTTTATGACCGCAGGACTCCATACATGATTCTGGGGTTCAGTCACACAACGTTCTCTACATAAACTGTGGGAGAAAAGTCAGAACATTTGAAGGTTTTCTCACACCGACCACCAAACCATCATTTAAATCCAACACTTCCACGCACTACAAGGACCATTGCCATGACGGGTGTCCAGCGAACTCATCAACACCAAGGACAAAATCTCTGAACCAAAACTGTGAACTTGTGTTGTGTTCGTCTGCACAAGGTACAGCAGTAACAGCTCATCAATATCCACTGTTTGCCGAACATTATCATCCATCAGTGTGGATGCTCACGTTGTTATTGTCGTAGTTACTGTTCTTGGTGTGGACTGGATCATCCTTGAACGTCCAGAAAGGAGAAGAAAAAAAAAGCAGAGCAGTCTGTGGAAACAATGGATTTGAATGTTGGTTTTGACCCATGCAAACATTTTATCACCTGGCAGAAAACACACATCTGTGAAATCACAAAAATGCCTTTTGTAAACGCGGCCTGCAGCTGGACAGCAGTTAAAACGATTCGGGGAAGGCTATGTGGCTGGGTCACGGAGTAAAGAAACCGGGTCACAGAGTATCAGGTGCTAAAGTCACAAAGGCAGATGTAGACATTAATGACCCGTGCATTGGAGGTGACTTTCACCGCCACTCTCCCTTTATCAGAGGAGAAAAAAACAAATATCTTCATTCATGCATCTAATGTCTTTTGTTAAATTATTCCAATCTGATTCTGTCTTGAAGGGACGTGTCCCTAACAGGGATCACCTCCCTCCCATCCACAGGTATGGATACTCTTCGGGAGCTGAAGGCGCGCAACGCCTGGGCCCTCAAGAAGCTGCCGCCCATCAAGACCTTCAAGCACCTCACCACCGCCAACCTCACCTACCCCAGCCACTGCTGCGGCTTCAAAAACCTCAAGAAGAAACGAGGGTGAGCTTTATCTTCATTTGGTATCGGCTGAACGTACTTATGAGAAGTCATGAGGAAGCAAACAGCATGCAGCGAAATGCTCTCGCAGTCTGTGTTTTTCATTTATTTGGATGATCTACCACAGCGAGTGGGGCAGCTGCACTTGCACGGTGTGTATTTTGGCCCGGATTGAATCAACTCTCTGGCGTGTTTACCTATAACCTCTTACAGTGCTTCCATAATTAGTGTCAGTCATTGCTGTTATTATAGGCCGGAGGTTGAGCCAGACTAATAATGACTCTAAAAACTGGCATCTCCTTTTTCTTGAGCTCGACGTATAAATTATTTGATTTGATTTGACACTTAGAGCTCGTGAGGATTCAGGCCAGTTATGTTTTTGTCTAATTTAGGACTTTCAGTATTTTGTGGACTCTTCATGTGTATTTTGTGTGCGTGTGTTTTTCAGCTTTTTGGAGTACATCATCTGTAATCTGACTGCTTTCTACGACCAGCATCAGAAGCGCTCTGTGGGGCCCCTCCGCATGCCGTCCCTCCAGGGAGACAGTGTGGTGGAGACGGTCCCGGATCAGGAGCTGAACGATGGCGGCCACAGGCAGTCCCAGCAAGACTGGAGGAAAGGTGACTTCCATGGCAGCCTCCACTACCACGCCTACTTTGGGGGCCAGCCAGACGAGGATGTGGGTTTTGGAGAGACCCTGAAGAACCCCCAGGAGGACACCAGCCAAGACTTTGACAGTCGTTACGATTATGTGGTGTGTGAGGAGGGAGAGGAGGTGGCGTGTGCACCAGTGCCTGATGAGTTCAATCCCTGTGAGGACATAATGGGTTTTGGCTTCCTGCGAGTGTCGGTGTGGTTTGTCAGTCTGCTGGCAGTTCTGGGAAATGTTGTGGTGCTTCTGGTGCTGCTCACCAGCCACTACAAGCTCTCGGTCTCCCGCTTCCTCATGTGTCATCTGGCCTTCGCAGACCTGTGCATGGGGATTTATCTGCTGCTCATCGCCTCTGTAGACCTCCACACTCGAGCCGAGTACTTCAACCACGCCATAGACTGGCAGACGGGCCCGGGCTGTGGACTTGCAGGGTTCTTCACGGTCTTCGCGAGCGAGCTGTCTGTCTACACCTTGACCGTGATCACCCTGGAGAGGTGGTACGCCATCACCTTTGCGATGCGGCTAGATCGTAAGCTGCATCTGCACCACGCGGCAGTCGTGATGCTGGGCGGCTGGATCTTTTGCCTCGTCCTGGCTCTGCTTCCACTGTTTGGGGTGAGCAGCTACCAGAAGGTCAGCATCTGTCTCCCAATGGACACCCAGTCCACAGTGGCTCAGGTCTACATCCTGTCGGTTCTGGTCCTCAACGTCTTGGCCTTTCTTGTCATCTGCGCTTGCTACTTCAAGATCTACTGCGCAGTGCACAACCCTCACTACCGCTCTGGATCCAAGGATACCAACATCGCCAAGCGCATGGCTGTCCTCATCTTTACCGACTTCCTGTGTATGGCGCCCATCTCTTTCTACGCCATGTCAGCCGTTCTGGACCGGCCGCTCATCACCGTCTCGAACTCCAAGATTTTACTGGTGCTGTTTTACCCGCTCAATTCCTGTGCCAACCCGTTCCTCTACGCCATCTTCACCAAGGCCTTCATGGGGGACATTTTCATCCTCCTCAGCAAGGTGGGCCTTTGTCAGCAGCGAGCACAACTGTTCAGAGGCCAGACGGTCTCGTCGAAGGGCAGCAGCGGGACATGTCAGGTCCGTAGAGACAAGGACAAGATCAGGAAAGGTGGAAGCGGAGGCCAGGAAGAGGTGCCCATCCACCTGACGAAGTGCTCAGGACACACCTACCACCAAGCTGCCTGCCAGCAGACAAACCCTGAAGAGAGCCAGAGCCTGAACACGTGAGCCAAACTCCAGCTTCGAGGTAGCAGAGCGAGACCAGGTTCAGGTGGGAGCGGAGAGGCCTTGAAGTGTTTGTGGACAGATCTGTTTGGATATTTAACAGAAAGCTCCAGTATTCTGTATCTGCTTCAGTTTTCAGGGCCAAGTTCAGCTGTTTTCACAATTTGGGCTGTGATGATTTTATGGTTCCAGTTGTTGGAGAATATCAAGTGTCACTGAAATATGAGCCAGACTTCATCTCACTTATAGTCCTTTGTTTTTTGGGAGGAACTCGCTAGAATAGAGCAGAGATCATCGAGCAAGCATATATATATATAAAACTATTAATAAAATCTATTTTTTTTTCAATATCTTTAATTATATTTTGAGTTTAATTTCAGATTTTCTCTGCACAATCTGGCATTGATATACAAAGAAATATAACAGATGTTTTTTTAAGTACTTCATTGTTCTTTGATAAGACGACCTGTCCAAGGATTCCTATTTATACTTGGTTATTGTGTGCAAGGACAGCCTGCTGGCTCAGTGCCGTTCACAGTGGAAACTTGATCCAGTTTACGAAGTTAAAAAAAAACACTGCATTTCTAATTGCCTTATCAATACTTATCTATGTAATGTAAATACACAGGTTTTGGTGATGTATGGACGATAACAGGACACATTACTAACGATTTCTTTTGTTTTTTTTACCCCAAACTGAGACGTAAATATAGATAAGTGTAGTTCTGGACCGTGTTGCTGCAAAGACTGTTTTCAGAGTGCAAGTGGACTCTGACATTGTTCTTTTATGTGGCTTGTACCTGCACCGAATTGATGTATCACTTTCTTAGATTCATAAAAAAAACAATGGTGTACTTTAATCTTTATGTTTTTGTGAGATTTCTAACAAAAACAAATGTTGTTACTTTCACTGTTTTTTTTCCCTCACATTGATCCAACAAAACACTTTGCAGAGGTGCGTCCTCCTCTCCAGAGGGCATGTGATCCAATTACAAAAAGTAAACACGAGACATATTTTGAGTATTAGCAATTTTCTACAAATTACAGACAGGTATGATAATCACAAATATATATACTGTTAAAGCCTTTTCTCTCCTTCGGAATGTCATGGTTGTTTTTCTTGCATGATCGTGATATTTTTCCATCCTCTCGCGGAAACAAGTGACTTACACAATCAGCAGAGATAGCTTTGCCTTCGCAGGGAGAGCTTTAAGCAAATACAGCTGAGACACGTGTGTGCTGCGCCGCCGTTTCTTGTGTGATATTGAGCTATTATGAGTTAAAGGACACCTTCTGCCTATGGCAGCGTAACATCTGGTTAGCATTTCATCTGCTGGGTGACATTTTTTCTAGGAAACATACAGATGAACAAACAGGGGGGACTTTTCCAGGAAGGATGGATCGTTTCAGACCTTTTTTAATTTGGCTTGCAAGTCTTTGTCGAGCTGTCCGGTCAAATATCTTCACATTGTTTCGGTCTCAAAATGCATCAGTGAGTCTAAAATGGTTAAAAACCTCAAAACTGGAAGGATTTTGTAGTTTTACATTTGAAAAATATTAAAAGTGGCATCTGTTCGCTGTGTTCCAGACTTGACTCGCACCGTAAATTCCTAACAGACTAACAGGACACATTTCCAGCTGAAATGTTTTCCACGGCTGCATGTCCATCTCTTCCAATCATCCACTAACAGCGACCCAGCGTGGACCCTTCAAACGCTAAGCACACAGAGCTGGAGCGTGATGTGCCTGGCTGCGTTCGTGAGGGCCTCCTCCCTTCCACTGCCAGTTAATGTTAACTCACAGTTCATAGTTGTTTCACAAGTGTGTGCTTGTCAGGGCCGATCATAATCAAAATCGCTGCACTTTCGCGTGAGTGACGTGCAAATCCCGACGGCTTTGTTTTCTCGAGGCATCGGGATTATCGCACAAATTATCGGAGCATTGTGTGCATGAAGGTTCACAACATAACCGGCGGACAAGAAAAGGACTCAATGAACTAATCGAGACTTGGACTGGATTTATTTTGATATTCTTCCTGTAGCTGGTTCTCAGGGCCTCTCCCGGTATTTCAAATAAACCCATCTCTGAGCCATTCCTCAAATAAGCAGGGCAGGACCCGACGATGCACCTCGCTAACACCAGATTAGGTTGCTAAACTCAAATACAGTGGGAAAAGAATCATGAGAGGAGCGAACATCGAAACTGAGGTTTCTGTCAGGAGATTTAGAATAGTCTTGGCTGCACGGAGGAGGTCACAGTCTTCAAGTATCCGTCCAGCTCTTGTTGTCGGGAACATAAAATCCCAGCATTTGTGACGTCATTGCTCAAGTTATTCCGTGGGCCAGTAGGCATGGACGGTCCTCTTGAAGAGTTAAGTTCCTCTTACACACAGAAAACTCTTGAATGACCACGAGAGCAAAGCATGAAGTTTGAGTCGGTGAAAACTTTTGTCCCTTTGTTGCTGTGAAAGTGGTTCTACACATCTGAACAGTAGAGTTTTGGCCATGCGGGACAATAAGAATCACACTCTTTGCTTCAATTATTTGTGTGGATGTCTGGGTCATTATGAACTCGGTGGTATCTGGCATCACTCCGGTGGATCGCACCTAAATCAGACTGAGGGAAACAAGGCTTAAGACCTCAGCCAACAAATAAAGTAGATCAGTTAAGTCTGCCAACTTTGGTTGTTGCGGGTGGTTAATGGAGCTAATGACTTGTGCACTGATCCTTACAGAAGGACTTGGCTTACTACAACTTCTGCTGCCCGGGGCCTCGAGTGACCGAGGTGCACTACGCATGCATATTTATATACTTTGCAACACAGAATTAATTTAAATATTTGTTCTCTTTTGCCGATGAATAGTCGCATCCAGCTTTCTGCACGTCACGTTTTGACTTAGGCCAGTCTGAGGTTTTTGCATCTGCTGTGGTAGGGACAAGTAGGAACTCCAAGTTAAAATGTCAAACCCAGAGAAATCCACAAGGTTACTCGAGGTGACGGTGTGTTTCGTGCGCGTGCCCTCTGGGATGGAGAGGTCGGTGAACGAAACGCAGATAAAACATCTGGGAGCGTTTTGCGTCTGAGTCACTTCAGGTCGATTTTCATCAGCAGCGGTTTTTGTTTAACGCTGTAAACATCAACAGTGAGTTTGACGGCAGTAGCACTTGTGTTTATTTGCCTCCAACAGCCAGTTCACTTCACTCTACACTATCCGTAAGCAAGCGTTAGCGAGCAGCAACTCCAGGTGTGTGTCTGTGTAGTAATTTCTGGACAACTCTGTGAATTCTGGTACTCAGAAGAGACTCTGCTTCTCTCACTTCTCCCCCCCCCCTCCTCTCTGGGATGTTGTTCATGAATAAAGTACGGTTGCCCTCCGGCTCCGGTCAGCCGTCAACATTACAGAACATAAACACCTGAAGACGGAGGTCAACTCTGTGGATCGCTGCTGCAGTCAGGCTCATAAACAGGAGAAAAGATAAATCCACTTCCCAATCCCAAGAGTTAAAATGTAATCTCTGAGCGACGTTTGCAACTCTTTATTAGACATATTCTCCGTAAGAAGTGGCTGTGAAAACAACAATTTCTACATTTGCAGGCCTGAGTTTTCCGGTATTTTCTTTTCTGAATGATGACTACAGACCACCGCCGCCTCATGATGAAGGTTATTTCCTCTCACACAGACACAGAGCGTACAAGCTCGTTGGCTGCCGGCTGTAGTCTTCGCAGTGTGTATTTGCAATCGATGCAGCAATCGACTTTTGTTGCCACCCGTCCTCTGATGTCAGTTCAGTGTGTCTCGGCCCCAAACAAAGGCAGGAAATAATACAATCAAACACAGGGATAACTGCACATATTCATCTTTTACGCTAAGGCATTTATAGTGTCGCCTTCTCAACACATCTGCTCCGTGAAATGGCGACGCTTGTCTGACATCGGAAAGATGTTGGGGAAGAGGATTCTGTGATGCCGTTTGCCCCGTTTAACAAACACTTCAGCCGGAGGCTTTCACCTTTTTGCAAGAGCTGTGAAGAAAGGTGTTTGGCAAAGACAAATAATGACTTATTTCCCATCTTGACGTGCGATTTCAAGGCGGGGACCTTCAGGACTGCTTATCAGACATGCCACACTTATAATGACACCCTATGAAGGCCATAAGAAAGACAAGGAAAACCAGGAAGGGAGGAATCTCCATTAGAAATGGACAGAAGGCCCCTTTGTCCCAGAGAGCTCAGCATTTTCTGAGACTTCGGTAAAGTCAGCGTGCCGCAGCCAACAGGCCGGACTGCTACATTCCACCGAAGCCTACAAACTCTATTTTGCCACGCCGCTGATTGGCAGTCACAGTCGGTTAGCCGGTAAGCAGAGAAAGCTATGGAGTCTAAGCTAGACATCTCCAGGGTCTCATTATAAGGCTCATTCGCCAGCAGCTCCGGCTCTCATGTCTGAGTGCCCAGGAGTAGCAACAGGGCCCACTTCATCAGACGCAGCCAGGGAAGCATTCTTCCTCCACCAGGTCTGCGCAGGGGCTGAATAAGTCTTTGTGGACGCCTGATACACTGTAGAAGTGACAGCCGGCCTCAAATCCATTTACAATCAAGGGGCGGAAAAAATCTCCATGTAGTTTCTGAATCGACTTTAATCCCGGACAGCACCACACCTTTATCTCATAATTACCCGCAAGAAAATACACAGGGATTGTATCAGTTTTGGGGAGGATTTGGAGGAAACGCGGGGAGAACGCCCACGCTTCTGCTTACTCTGACAGCCGTCCAGACGCTGGATTATGCAGCTAAGGAAGCAGAATCCAAGACAGACTCGGGCAGATCCTGGGTCTCAGGTCCATGCTGCATCGGATGTCGATGGGAAAGTGATTCCCAACTTGCTGCCTGAACAGTAAAACAGGGTGTTTTGAAAGATTAAAGACACTCAGCTGAAGACTCGGTTATATTCTGTGTACTCATACTGACTCAGCTGTACCATTTGATCACTGTAGTTAGCAAATGGTTACTGATAAATTGTTTAAATAAATAAAGCCAAGAGAAGAAGAGAAGTGTGGGTAAGATGAACAGAAAGCAAACGAAAAGCAGCCTCATGGATAACATGTTGCAAAAGTTAATTATTTAAATAGCAGCTAAAAGTTGGCTACAAAAAATAAATGTTTCGAACAGGTAAAAAGTGGCCTCGCACTTACAGATACATGCCGAAATAGATTCAACAAATATAGTGTTGAAAAAGCAAAACAAGGTAAGGACCAAAGGTTTCAATTATAATATAAAGTTATTGTTGTAGCGTTTGTTAGTTTAAAGTCCTGGATAAACTTAAAATAGTTACGTAAACATGTAAGACCTAATAAAGTAAAGGATGAAGAGTTAAAAATGCTAAAAGTAATGGATTAATAACGAATGAATGGTTGGACTGTCTGGATTCTGCAACTCATAGAAGTAGCACAAATACAAGTTGACCCGACTGAAATACTGCCAGTTAACTGTAAAGAAATACAGTAAAAACACCCACTTTTATACAAACACAGTTAAATAACATACATTCTGTTTATGTAGTTTAAAATTGGGGCTCAGATTGACATGGAAAGTGATATTTTCTTTTTAAATTGTGAACAAGGAAATGCATTCAAGGCACAACCTCCCGAGCTTTGTTCGAAACTTGATTTTAATTTTTTTTTCAAAAAATGTAAATGCTTCATCAGAATTCATTCGTCATCTGAACAGCAGCTAGAACACACACGCGCGCACACACACACACGACAAAACAATTAGAAAGCAGTGGGTACATTTTTAATAGACATCCTTTCATAAGCTCAACTATCATTTTGTGAACAGCGGAGAAAATAAAAGTTCAGAAAGGCACACGCAACATTCAATGAGAAGGAGACGAACATGAAGTCATTAAGCAACGAGCTGATTTGAGTTTGGTGACTGATAACCACGGAGAGTTACTGAGTGCTGAGCTGAAAGAGCAGATCTGTCTCTGTTTTGCAAACATCTCCCATGGCACATAATAATTTGTTATTGGATGATGGTGACGGGACGTTGACAAGTGTCTTCTTGAAAGTGAAAGCCTTTTTTTATGGCCGCTTTGTACTCAGAATACATCACAAAATAGATGCAATTACAATTTAGTAACGGTGAAAAAAAGTATGATTTTTGCCAACGTGATTTTGTTTTGAAAATTCAACAGAACATATTTAATGTTTCACTTCTTAGTTCTACCAGTCAGGACCTCATCAACACTTCCTCTGTGGTCTTTTTTTTTTAAAAAAAAACAACAACATACTACTCTATCGAGCCAACCATCAACCAAATCGACACAACAGTCAAAAAACACATTTTATTTCAAATTGCTGCAACAGGGCCACTAAAAACAAACTGCAGAGAAACACACGGCCCCTCCGAGTTCAACTCACTTCAATAGAAAATATTCTCATTTAAAAGTCATAGATAAAATGAAAGCACGGGAGAAACATATGGTGGACGAAATGGTTTTTGGAGCACAGCGTTTTGAAGCTTTGTCCAGCCAGCAGAAAGAAAAAAAGAAAAAGAAAAAGGAACACTTATCAGATTATAAGAGCACAGTTTGGTGCGGCTTTCCAACCTTTTCGAAATATAGAACATTTCGTAAACTTTCAAGGAATAAATTAAAAAAAGGACGCCATCCTGTCCCCACCAAAGATCTAATTTGTTCTATTTTTTACTGATTCAGCTGTGACAATTTGAGAGCATGGGGTGTGCAAGAGAAAATAAACTGACACAATTCCAGAAGAAGAAAAAGTGATGACAACACACACTCCAGTCAACACACACACACACACAGTCAGTCATTCTTTCTCTCACACACACTCTCACACACACACGGACAGAGGAGAGCACGCTGTGGCTATTGATTAACTCGACTGACTGATTTCACGACACATTGATAAACTGACAGTGCAAATTTTTTTTTCAGACGGCAGCAGAGAACTAAAAATAAAAGCAAAGAAGATACACCGACAGGACAAACGCTCAGACATTTTGTACAATTCTTAAATGAATTCAGTGTTGGATCTGCTCTTCTCTTCTCTTTTTGTTTTGTTGTTGTTGTTGTTGTTGTTCTTGTTAAGTTTTGAGATGAAGATGGAATGAAGCTCCAGAGAAGGCGATGAGGAAAATAACAGTATTTTTTGGATTCAGCACTGCTTCGAAAATTAAAAAAAAAAAAAATGCCTTTAAATAACTTTTTAGTTAGTTTAGAATTCCTGTAATTTTTACCTTCTTTGTCTTAACCCTTCATCAAGCGCATTTAAAACAAAAATGATTAAAACAATAACAGGGGTTAACTACATAAAACACTCTGGAGCACCATTTCAGAAACATGGACTGAGACAGTATTATGATCCAAGAACAAAAATTAGAAGCCAAAAAGGTGATTCTGGCCGTTCTAAAGGCAGCAATCTTGACTGGTGGCACTAAGTTTGGACTTAAATGTAGACACGAGTCAATCCAGTCAACCGACTACAGTGCATCAACGAAGGTGTTTCTCATCTACGGGGTTATAATGAATGACCTCTGACCTCCAGGTCGGGTCACCCTGGTCCACTACACCTGTACGATGTGAAATGCTTACTTTCCAATGTGTGTGACTTCTCTCAGGAAAAAAAAAAAGGAAGAGAAGCCCGGATGAAGCAAACAAAAAAAATAAAGAAGATATAGATCGCTCTTTTCACAGGCTTTCCCTTCCGCTGTAGGTTTCTCATCCTGCAAGGCTAGTCGAGTGTTTTTTTTGACGACACCCAGGTTTTAAACGGTACCTCACAGTCCTTTGGGTTTGTCAGAGTTCTCAAACACTCTGAAGAAGTTTCCTGAAATGAATCCAGTCACAGGATATGGAAGGATATTGAAGTGTCTGTTAACTGGATAGAAGGAGTTACAGAGTTCCTGCTCCTGTCGCTTTGTCTGTTTTTTTGTTTTTTTTCTACTTCACCATTCGGCATCCCCAATGGCTTTGGAGAAGACATAGTCTCTCCCGTTCAGGTTCATGATCCCGTCCTTCAGGTGGAATTTCCATTTGTTCTTACTTCTGTGAATCTGGGGAGCAGAGAGAAGGAAATTAATGTCGTGGGCGTCGAGGACAGATGGACACTGTTTCATCTTACAGCGGACGCAGCCTCTAATGTCTTTAACCCATGCGCCCAGAAGGCTCAGCTGGACACGTTAACCCGCAATAATAGTTTCTTTATAAGCACTGAATTTGCATTAGTCACACTGAATGATACTGCCGATCAAACACTACACTCAAAGTGTGAATGAGCATCAGGCAGAAAGAGCGCTAATATCCAACACAAACACAGAGAGATTGTAAAACGCCTCATCAAGATTTTATTTATGACAGCAGTTATTTTCCAAAACTGACACGAAACACCTAATTTAGAAGGACTCAGCACTCCGACAATCTTAAAGTCATTAATGTTTCATTAAATCTCGTGTAGGAAAACTGCTTTTCTTTAGCTTTACTCTGCAGTTTGTATATTACTGAAAATATCACTTTTTAATAACTGAAGAGAAGAAAAGAAAATGTTCGTAAACTGGTGACTCTGAAATGGCTTATTGGTGTGAAGAGTGTCGACATCAGGTCACGTGTGTGTTAGTCCTGATATAGACTGGAGACCTGTACACCTGAAGTGTTACATGAATGCAAAAGAAAAATATAAATAAATGATGAAATCAAGTTTTCTTTCTAGTTATATACAGGATTTAACACATATCAAACGAAATTTGAAATGTGGCAATGAAAATGAAACAGTGATCAATGTAACTAAGTACAATTACTCAAGTATAATTTAGATTTTTTAGTTTCTATTTTCTGTTTCTTTCTTCTTTTACTCACTTCATTAATTTGATAACTTTTGATTTTTAGTTACTTTGCATAATACAGGATAAATCAGAGCTAAAGTAGCGCATGTTTCAATTGACTCATTTTATCATAAAAAAACAAAACACTGGTTTCAACAATCAGATAACTAATGAATGTCAGATTTAATAACTGGCCAGGTCAATTATCAGAGGACCTGTAGTCCAAATGTAAATATATGTATGATTACTTGTACTTTTGATACTTGAATACAGTTAATATCAGATACTTTAACCAACATCTACTAAGTAAATACTTTAACACAATATATCTGCCTAACATTGCTGTTGATTAATCTCACACAGCGTAGATCATTTCTCACCTTGTCGTACTGACACACCACTACATTCTCTGTATCGAACAGCTCCTGGTCCTCCTCATCACTGACATCGTCGCCACTGTTCAGAGGCTCCTGATGAGGAAACAAAAACCAGCCAGTTGAAATTAAGTTAAATGTGCTGTGAAAGTTATTTAAACAGAATTTGCGGTCTATAAAATATTAAAACAAAGACTGGCTGACTGTGGCAAACCAAATGTTTTATTGATTTTGTTGTGGGGGAAATGTACTCGTAACTGATTCGTATTTATTATCTCGGGAAGAGACAATGTCGTTATACAGTATAACATCTTCTTTTAATCCTTCACCAGGAGGAAAACATATTAAGATTATATTACTTTTTGGCCAGCTGAACCGAAGTTTTCCAAACACTGCTCCACTTAATAAAAGTATTTTCTGCTGAGCCGAACAATATTCAGCGCTGCCCACCTCCTCCACCTGCCCGTCCTCTCCCCCGTCCTTGTCCTTCTCCTCCTCGTCATCTTCATCATACTCCTCCTCCTCGTCTTCGTCCTCTTCTGAGGAGGTGTCTCCGGCTCCGTCCACCTGCAGCATCATGGGAGGCTGCTGGGCCTGAGGCTGGGCTTGAGCCTGGGACTGGGCTTGCTGCTGAGGCTGGGCCTGTGGTGCAGCTGCACCCTGGGCCTGCTGAACCTGCTGGACCTGAGCTGTTGCTGCCTGACCAGGCTGCTGCGCCATAGCTGCCTGCATCACCTAGTGGGAGAGAAAACAGTGACTGTCTGGTCATCTATGTTGAAAGAACAGCATATGTATCTGGGATTTATAGATAAGCTTCCTCTCTAACTTTGTGCATACTAAAGATAATATTAACACACCCAATATACATCAATCAATACAAAAAAGGCACCAAATATATGCAGAAAAGAGTCATTAAATCTGTAAAGAAGGAAGAGACCAAGTGCTGACCTGCGTACTGCCTTGGACTTTGTTTCCTGAAGCTAAGACAATCTGCTGCGGCTGGATGATGACTCCTGTTTGCTGGGGAAGACCTCCCTGCAGAGGAGCCAGGACCTGCACAGACGGTAAACAGGAAGAACCAACGTTTTACAAAAGCCACAAGATAAATAGTAGTGTATTGTCTTGTTTACATGAAAACAAAAAGAAAGAACCAGTATTCTCTCTCATCATATTGTGATGGACTTTAACTGCAGTTTACTTTTGCTGATATAAAATTCATTTCTAACATTATGGAGGGAAAAGGTTTGAGTAGTCAAATCTCAGATTTTCCAGAATTATTTTATGTATTTTCTTTTCCCATATTTTCCCAAGAGTTGATTATTCCATTGGTTGTAAACCCGGACAACCCGCAGCTGTGCAGCCAAACACACGATCTGATATTACCGTGTTGGTGTTGTTCATGGAACATTATTGAAACTGACCGATCACGTTTTTGTAATGTCAAAGCTTTGCAACACGGGAAAAGACTGGAAACAGTTTTCACAAGGGAGAAGTTATCCTTTCAAAACACGCATTAACTGTAGTGAAAGGAAATATTTTAACCAGTGTTTTCCTAAATCTAACCAAGTATTTGTGTTGCCTAAACAGACAGTGACAGAAAATGGAAAAGAAACAGAAAAGTCTAAATGAAATGTGTATAGTATAATATGTTCCTCGAGTGAGAGTCCTCTGCTTGGCCCACTCAGAAACAACAGCTTGCTTCCAATGCAGTTTTCGTCACTGTTCTTAAAGTTAAACGAGACGGGCCTGCAGCCATATTAATCACTATGTTCCCCGAACAACACCAACCTGCTGATATCAGATACACCATAGCCAAACCACATTACTTAATTACTTGTTTTGACCCATGAGACACAGGATGTCAATTAATATAAAACTATGAGCTGTCGGTTGTCGTTCTAAAAGTAAAACAGATAAACAAGATACAGGCAGCCATGTTGCAATTCAAGCCCACTTTATTTTGCACCCTTCCCTGCCCCCAATTCATCAAAGCTGGGTGTTCCTACCTGCGTAATGGGGCGTACCTGTTGTATGACCGGCGCCTGCACGCCACCGGGCTGCATCTGCTGCTGCAGGAGGATCTGCTGCTGGGGCTGCTGGATGATGTACTGCGCCCCGTTGGGAGCACGCACCACCTGCAGGATCTGACCTGAGAGACCAGAAAACATCAAGAGTCTTGAGCGCTTCATTTGTCACGTTAGATATCCAAGTGTTTTCTTCACAATCTGATGCACTGATCAACCTGTGAGAGTGTTTTACCTTGGCTGGTGATGAGCTGTTGGTATGGGGTGACCCCTGTGGGCAAAGCAAGGGTTGCTGCGGTAGCTGCTGCACTCTAGAGGAGGAAGAAAGAACAAATATTGAAGAGTGGCTGAAACAATGCAGTGATGTGCACACACAAACACACACACACATCCACCAAGTCTACAAGCAAAAGACCTTCAAGGATGTGGAAAACAATACTGATAAAGTTTTCAGGTTGTCATGGTGAAAGTACTCTACAGGGGTATTAAAAATATATACCAGTACACACACATACAGGTATATCTGACTTTAGTGTTAAGTGAATTTCTCTGGAGGGGTTTAATATATTTATGAAATACGGCAGAACATCTTCACAGTTAAAGTGCTAATATTCATATTCCCGTGGTTGCTGTGACGAAAGCAGCCTTTACTCTTTTGCATTTGTTTATTTTATCTGCCAGGTTTGATGGCAAAATGTTAGAAATTTCCAATTGAAGGTTGAAAATGGTGTTTGAGCATTAAGACAAAAAAACAAGGTTTTCTACAAACAGCACAGGTGCAAGCTTTGACCTAGCTGACTAAACAGAAGTGTTGTGAGGAGCAGGAAGCACAAAAAGGAAAGGAAGTGTTGACGTTCCATTGTGCGAAATTTAAACGGATAAAGGAAAAGGTGTGTTTGTTAGCGTGTGCGAGACGCAGCGGGAGCATGTGAGAAAAAGTGTCATCTCCGCTGTCGTCCATGCCACTGAAAAACTTTCTGAAGGCCCTTCCTCTCCTCTGCTATCTTGCTTTCCACGTCCTACTGCCCATCCATCTGTCTGTTACTAGACCAGTCATCCTGCTAGGAGGAAAAAGCCTGCAGAGACGCACTAAGATCCACTTCCTTTTGGCTGACAAATATGTGTGCTGAAGCAAACTTAAATCAAATTAACTGAGTGGGAGTTTTTAGGGTTGAAGTCACACTGCAACAAAATAAAACATCAAAATTGGCATTTTCTCAGAGGTAAAATGGCAAGTTTGACGACAAAAAGAAGTGCTGGGCTTTGGTTTTACTGCAGGGTGAGTGGGCAGATCTGTCGAACATTTCGAAATTCACGCATAGTTTACCTCTATAGCTGCACTAATTTCTAAAACTTCTACTTTCTATTTTGAGGTATGTGCAAGAGCTGTTTCCAGTGCTGACTCAAGAGCACCTCTGTCTGGTGTTAAAATCACTTAAATGAAAACATCTGTAGTGGCAGTGAACGTGTTTGTTACGGGAATTATATATAGCAGCTGTGAACAATAGCAGAACACATTAAACTTGATAAAGATGTGAGTTCACTACCATCATCAGAAAGTAAGGGAGTCGCAGCTTTTTGTGATGAGCACAAAACTGTGACTTTAAGTTAACTTTATGTTCTTACCATCCCCGTTGCACTCATATGCTGTAGAATCTTGGAATCCTGAACAATGACTTGCTGCTGGGGAGCTGTGGAGAGAAACAAGCATAAGTCAAACCCTAACATGGCCAACAGAATAACAATTCCCTTATAAAACTTGACTAAACAGACAGAAAAAGATCTGTGAACACCGATTTGGTCATTTAATCCACTCTAGTCATGCAAAAGAACAAGATCTTTCCTCCAAAATCCCTATTTCAGTGGGGAATTAAATACAGGCTGCGTATGACTTGTTCGTATGTACATTTTTGTGGTCTGCCGAAATTATCTTTCACATATGTTAAATCTGTAGTTGTTCTCTGCCATCACAGAGCGGCAGTAACGAACCTTGCTGCTGCTGAGGGGGCAGGATGACTTGCTGGGCCTGTGTTGGCTGGGTCACCTGCTGGACTTGTTGGACCTGCTGAACCTGCTGCTGCTGTTGCTGCTGCTGCTGAGCGGCCTGCAGGGCTGCCTGCTCCTCAGTATGGAAGCCCTCCACTGCCTTGGACTGCAACAGTTTGTTTTCCCATAGCTGATGCATCAGGCAAGCAGAAAGCGAGGTAAAAAAAAAAAAAAAACACCACGTATTATGTTGTTGTTGTAGAAACATTTAGAAATGCTTTTATTTGTTCTAGCATGTGGTTCCCCGTTTTAATAATGTAACGTGATGTATAACTTTCATAAAGACATAGAGATATAATCTTACATTTAGGAAATCATAATAAAAGCTTGGAACCAGTTCGTTCCTACGCTGAAATGAAGCACGTCTCACCACTCTTCCCCACAAGTGATATTTCCTCCTATAGCAGATGTACACTGGAACATAAATGCTTGTGACAGTTACCGTTTTCAGCTCCAGGAGCACTTGCTCATCCACCCCCTCGTCCAGGAACAGCTCTCGCACCTCGTTGATCACATCCTCAATCACAGACTTATAAAGTTTAGGCTGCGAGGAAACAAAGACAAGACATGGGGAAAGAAAAAAAAAAAGCACATTTTCATTACTGTGTTTGGGAAAAAAGGAGCCCCGGACGAAAACAACAACAAATAAATATCACAACATTAAAAATGATATTAAGTGTGATCAATGTTTACCATGAAATAATGGTGTGTGGTGTTCAGAAATACTTTTAATGTCAAGAAATCAGTTACCAACAGCTTCAACAGCATATATTACAAACCCTGGAACAATACATTTAAATATATCATACACAATTAGCATAACTTAGTATAATAAAGTCATAAAGTAAAACCTGCTCCAAAGCTATTATTTACTTTGAAACTGCGACATGCTAACTAGTCCCTAAGCTACATCACAGCACCTTTTAGCTTGTTATGCTAACCCACAACATCTATACAGTCTGTGTCACGACCGTTGACGTTTTTACAGTACGTCCCTGAGGACACCGTGGCATACATGGCGCACTACCACCAACAACAACGACTGTGTACCGTGTTAAAGCTCTACAACGACGCCGCGGTGAACCGCAGACGAACAGCGGTTCAATGTACAACCCGCAAACGACAGACACGCAGGCCACCGCACTGCGCTCCCTCCGCCGCATTGTCCCCCCTCGAGTGTCCGCAGCACGGACCTCGGTCTCTCCCTTCCCTTCCCTCCCCCTCGGCCTGTCTGCTCCACTATTTAAAGCACAGTCTGGTGTTTATATGTAGAGCCGGTGACGTAGCGTCGAGAAGCACCTTCCCATCCCGGGCAAGTCTATATTAGAGAGCCAATATGGCTGTATAAAACCAGGCAGCAGAAAGGAGGAAGTGCCAGAACCGGAGCGAGGGGAGACGAGGGAAGCCATTTTACGGAGCGGCAAAAACTGCGCGCCCGGAGAGAAAAAAAAAACCGCCCCGTACATTTTACAAACTATGTGGCGGAATGTGAAGGATATTTTCGGTTTAATATCTTATCAGTACTCAGGCTTGACTAAAAATAATATGGCCATGTCGGAGGGGAGAAGGACTAAAACTGTGATGAGATGGTGTAAAAGTGTTTTTTTTTTCTTTTGAGGGGGGGACGACTAGCTGCCTTCTGCTCGTGGAATGGTGGACAATGATGAGGCGTTAGTGACCGTTGACGACTTTCGGCTAAATTAAGACTTTAATTTTTAAATAAGCTTAATTCATTCGCAGTGGATAGTGGCAAGGTGCTTTGCGTACATCGGCATTTTAATAAAAAATTATGTAAGAAAATAATTAGCTAATATTATAGCCTGTTATCTACAGTAACAGCAAATTAAAAAACCCCCCAAAAACATCAAACACCGGTAATACTCAACTTGAATTAATTTAACCATACAAAAAGAGAGAAGCCTGAGACTGTACCATTAACCAACGACTAATTGATTAAAGCTTCAACAGTCCATAACTAAATAAAACTGCATTTTCATCACTAACATAACCCTGAATCACACACCATTTCACTTATTTCTGCAGCTCCTCTAACGTTAGCCATCGCTCCCACCAGATGGTATAAATCTGAAAAGAACCATCTAGTTGTCTTTAAAATGAAAAACTGATTAAAATGGCCGATAGACTGAACTTAATTTTATTTCATAGAGCAGTGAAAGTGTCTGTTAAAGCATACACATTGTTCCTGAGATAAAATAAAACCGACTCGTCGACAGCTTTTCCATTATCTTTACCCCCATTTTTCCCCCGCTGACAGTCCTTAGAGATTGATCCTTACCACTGGGTTCGAGTTAGCCGAGCTCGCCATTATACGCGTAGTGTAAAAACCACACGGAAATAGGCGAGAAACAGAGCCAAAAATTACGAAAAACGACTTAAAACAACTGGGAACGATATTTTAAAACAGCCGGCATCACTTTTGTAAATAAAACACAGTTTCAGCGGTCTTATTTACAATCCCGGGCTGCGACTACCCAGCCGTCCTCCTTCCGTCGTTGTCCTGCTTTATATACTGAGCGATGGAGCTGCGAGTGCGCGAGACATAGGGCAGGGTCAAGCCGCACATATCGCGAGATTTCGCGTGGAGTGTGACGATCACGCAAAAAAAGGGGACAAATGCTGCTGGGAAATGTAGTTAAAACGTGAAAAGGGGGAAGATTGACGTGTTGTGATCGCAGCAGCGTTATAATGCGCACTGATCTTGTTTAATGAATTAGGCCAACTGTAACTATGGCGACCCAAATACGTTAGAGGAGCGCTGGGCTTGCTGCTGTTGATCTGGGTTGCAGATAATGAATCTGAATGACAACTGAGTAAATGAAACTCAAAGGAAAACCTGTTTTATTATGTAGGATAACAGAACCCAACTGATTAAATTAGGGCAAATTGCTGCAGAATGTGAAGACAGTGAGCATAAAGGGGCACCACTCTGAAATCCATCTTTTATAATAATAATAACAATAACAATAATAATAATAATAATAATAATAATAATATGATGATGATGATGATGATGATAATTCAATTTTAGCTGATCTCCACGAAACTTCCCAAGTTGAACATTAAGATAAATATTTTTGTTATTATTAATTTAGCAAATAATCCAAAAATGTTATGTGTAAATATGCAACTGACGTATCATTTAATTGCGCTAATTTGCACAAATTGCCAGAAGGCCTACAGAAATAATTCAACAGTGGATAAAGCCAGATTCTTTAATTCGGTTGACATACAGGTCAAAAGATTGTTTGTTTGATTTCTCACAGAGGGAAACAGCTTTATAAATAAATTCCAACTTTTGACATGTCGGTAGAAATAAAATTATCTATAAACCAGGCTATTAATGATATGTGAACAAACCCTTCTGTAAAAATGTGTCCAGTATCTGTTCTTTATTTGTTTGCACTGAGTCTATTGTGCCTTTGCAATAACTGTACCGTTTACAACACACAGAACAGTGTGACTGACTTGTATACGGACACTTTGTTGTGTACTTTTTATATTGTTGACCATCGGTGTTTTTAATATACTGTTTATTTCTTTGCTCATGCTTCTGTAGGCTTCAGTACAGCACCGTGCCGCTCTCCAGTCTTTACCCCTAACATATTTGTTCTGCTCTTGTTGTCCTTGTTCCGAGCTGTATGTCTGTTTTCTGTGCAAGTACACTGAGAGCAATGTAGAACCAAATCCCTTTAATGTGTACACATATTTAGCCAATGAAGACAATTATCTTTTATAATGTAAGTTTACTGAGATTTATGTTCATATATGCATATTAGGCACGATCAAATACGCACTCATCTAACTTAAATTCCCAGAGCAGATATTTAGATAAAAAAAAAAATGCCAGAATGTGTATTTTGGACATAATCTTTCCACTAGTCTGAAAGAAGACATGTTATTAAAGAGACATAGTCTGGAAGCTCATGAAAACCATGACATCTAAATGCTTTATGCGGTGTATTCTTTCAAGAAAAGATCATCAAAGGTCATTTTTTTATTATACTAAATCAACATTTCTTTGGTAAAAACTTAATATGGAAATATGTGAAATGAGCTACATTTTCAAGTGTTTCACTCTTTTTTTTAGCCTGTACTTACTGTCATTGTTACTCTATTCTGTGCTTTTAATGATATTTTAGAGTTTGTAACGTCTTGGAAAATCTTTAAACATGTTGATGAGTCATCCTGCACTCGAGGGCGTATGTTCATTTTTCGTCCAATAAACACTCTCCTTATTTCATGATGTATATAAAGAAGAACATTGCTTGTGACTGTGAATGCCACTTGCACATTTATGTTCGAGTACGGTGGCCTTGAGGGTCAAAATAAAACAACAGTCAGAAAACACAACAGGACGACACTTCTTCTCTGCGTTTGGACCGAAGCGAAGTCGTAACGATTTTTGAAATGTCAGTGTGATTTCTGAAACGTTTTTCTGTTATGTTAAAGGTCACTGTGTTTTCTGAAATGTCGTTTTGACCCTCAGGGCCACCGTATATTAGTAATCACCATGTACTATTATAATTCATACTAGCGACAGCAGTAATTCATGTTTTATAGATTATTATTAATGTAAATCGTTATTTACATTTAGCTGATAATATTGCTCTCATACTCAAGTGAGATTTTGAATGCACGTCTTTTACGTGTTATTTGGTTTAGTGTTTAACTGCTTTTACTGAAGGAAATAATCTGAATATTTCTCTGAAGACTAGCGCTGACTTTAAAACAACATGGGTGTAACTTTGAGTAACTTGTCTGCTGTGTTAGCGGCTTTAAACTTGGAGGGATGTGACATCTTTAGACCGACGCTGACTCATGTCTGACTCATGAAGTAGTTGCCTGTTGTTGTTTTTTTTGGCATTAAGTTTACTACAATTCAAATGAGAAGGCCGTAACGTAACGGTGCTCCTGTGTGGGAATGTTTGCCGTTTATGAGTCACAAGCTCTTTCCATGTAGTAACTTCTTTGCGCCACAAGAGTGTGATCACACCACGTATTAGAACTAGAAGACCAGCTCTGGTTTGTCTGAATTTTCAATGACACACACACACAAACACACACACACACACATAAACACACAGGCAATACGTTCACTTAACACAGCAGTCAACTATTTTACATGTAATTCAATAAAGGGGGGGTTGTAAGTGAATTTGTGGATGAGCCACAGTTCTGGGATCTGTCTTTAATCCACAGTACACCTGTCCCGACTACCAGGGGAACATTTCCAAAAACAATAAAGCTTTGCAGTAAACGAGAGCTGACGAGAGAAACACGTTACCTCCACTTCTGTCTCCATGGAAACTTGCCTCGCTGGTCATTGTGTGGATATGGATGATATAGAGCGGGGGAAACACACAGCTCTGTGTGCATCAATCCACTTAGCACCTCAGGGTGTGTGTGCGCGTGTGTGTGTGTGTGCGTTCTCTAAGACAACAACTGACTTCATTTCATTTACTTCACTGAGGGGGGGATTAAAGGCCTGCCTAACACTGATGAGAACATGCTTTTAAATTCACTTGTAACCTTTTTTTTTTCCCTCTTTGAAAGAAAAGAAGTGTTGTGAGAGAGATGATCGGAGACTCGTGTCTGTCTGGCAGACGTCAGACTGTGAGATGTGATCAGACACCAGTCATGTCGTCGCTACCTTTGAGTCTGACTCTCAGTAACTGAGTAGTATGATGCCCTCTAAAGATCTGGAGAATGCACACTTTTTCTCCCCCCCCACCCTCTCCACCTCTTTCTTTGCTGTAGTTGCATAGCAACAGAGGAGCTGCTAGCTCCAGTTGTGTTGGTGGTGGGAGCAGCGCTGCACAGGGAGGCACTGGCTCGAGATTAAGCCTGTCTCGGCTTCAATTATGAATGGGCTTCCACTGCCACACGTCTCCAAAATGGCACCACTCAGATTGATAAGGCATTGAGGAACTCTTTGGTACACTTAACTCTTTTTACTTCCCTCCCTGAGGGGGGGGAGCGGAGTTTGACTCTAATCACAAGTATTGAGCTTAAATGATTAGAACACGTAAATGAATAATTAACTGGCAGAAGAGGCATGGCTATGATAAGACCCCTTGTTGATGGGAATATGTGAGGTTAATGATTGGGGTCAGTCCTGAGAGCAAATTAAAGAGTCTCCAGTCTCACAAAGCTCGCACTTTAGCCGTAAATGGGGGCTGCATGTTGAAGTGTTGTAAAGGAGGAGGGGGGTAGAGAGGGTGATATCATTTCTTCTAAGCCTTTACTAAATTTAACTGTGAATTTTCGAGGAGGGAAAAATTGTTAGATTGCCGTTATTGTAGCCTGCATGAACTGCCTACCAAGTGATGCTGTTATTAAATGTGTCACAGTAGCCGACGCCGGTATCGTCTTTCTTTTTTTTTTGATTATGGTTGTCATGTCTGATCCAAGTCCGTCAAAAGCAAGAGCCAAAGCAATCTTCTGCAACTTGTATTTTTTATTATTGCAACCAACTGGAAGACAATACATCACATAAACATCATTGCAGTTTTTCAGAAAATGGAAAACAAAATAAAACAACATTTATATATTTTTTGCCACGGTATTGGACAACGTTGATATTTACATGTAGTGATGAAATAGGTCTTGAAATCATTCTTTGGCAATATGATTGCACAATAAGGAGAGAATTGAACATTTACTGAAAAAGAAAATGAAAAAAAACAAAAAAACAAAACCAACACCTGGGTGTATCCGCATCACATCTCACAGATCAATAACAGTTTTGCATTTTGACATCTCTAACCTATGGCTTTCCAATATTCAGCTCAGACAGTCACCGGAAAAAACAAATAATGGCAGTATTGTAGATAACTTTTGTCAGAGAGAAAACAAAACAGAAAATGAAAAAAGCGCATAATAAAAACATCTACAAATAATAATAATAAAAAAAATGGCAACTCTTTTTTTTGTTGTTTAGAGCGTTTCACCAGATGATTGGCAGGTTTTGAAAGAAACACTTGTTTAAGGGGGGATTCTCAGGCAGTGAAGTATATTTCCTTTGCTTTTGTAACGTCCCATTTTTATGTGTTGCTCTGTTTCTCCAGGACTCGTAGGTCAGGAGGTCATCTTCCCTGCGTGTCACTGAGTGAGTCAGAGGAAAAAAGGTGGTTGCTAGAAGCAACGCATCCTCCCCTCGACATGCCTCTTGCCAGCTGAACACGTTATTAGTCACCACAACAGTGGATTGTTACTGCGAAATACAGCAGAGTGCTTGACCCGGGCGGCGCGAGCACTCAGACAAATATCAGACGAGAGACGGATGGCACACAACAAGAACACTGACAGTGTCTCCTTTTAGCCTTTTTTTTTTTTTTTTAATACGTCGGCATGGATACCATACAAAATGCAAAGCCAGTGATGCATGCTACAGGTGGCCGAAGACTGTACCAGAGGATGGGACATGCATTTGTTTGCCTGCTCGGCTCGCTGACAGTCACTCAACAGCTTAACAAAACCTTGCGTGACTCCGCTGCTACAACCAGCCAATGTTTTTTTCTCCTACAAAGCTCTTATGCATGTTGTGTGGGGGGGCGAAATTAATACTTTAATGCATTCCTGCTTGAGGCAAAAGCATGCCGAGTAATGGCAGCGCAGCATCTATATCACTTCTGATGCAAAGAATGTCGAACTGCCCTTTGTAATATTTCAATCAAGTCAGTGTTTTCATGATGGGTGAGGTACACAGACATGTTGTAGAGTGGCAACATATAAGAAAAAATTAAAAACAAAACAACCTCTGATCTCCAGATTGGGCTCTTGAGTTAAATATGTAATTTCCTGTGTGCAAGCTTGACATCCACAACGGCAGGTAAGTCCTTTAATCAAAGGGTTAACAAATACTGTATGTAAATGAAGAAACAAATGTTTTTTTAGTCATTTATGCCATCTACATTCTTTCCTTCTGTTCATTTCAAACTCCCAAGTAGCCTTTTTTTGGAGATATGAGGTTCATTCAGGACACCTACAAAAGTTTCCCACGCCCGTCCGATCCGCACATTTACACTGAACAATGCCGATGGGAAAAAAAATTAAGGACACATGTACATTAAACACACAGGAGAGAGAAAAAAGAACAATACTGTTATAAATAAAGACATTCTGTCAAAAAAAAAAAAAAAAACATGTCCGAGACATGACAACAGAGGTACTGAGGGCAGGCAGGAAGGCAGGCAGGCACAATGTTAAAGGGGTGTGTGTTCCTGGGCACACAAACTCACACACTCTACACATGTGTTCTGAAATAACACTAGGGTTAACACTGAACACCTAAAAAAACAAAAACAAAAACAAAAAAACAATGTACAGGCAGGAGAAGACGGAAGCCCACCCCTAAGAGGTGATTCAGCTGGCCTACGTAAGCCTGAACCCCGAAGCCCAGAGGCGGCACCCTCAGGGCCACTAATTGCAGAGTGATCTCCCACGCTCCTCCCTGAAGACGTGTCTTTGAAAAGCCCGCTCAGAATAAAAAATAAAACCCCCCCCCCAAAAAAAAACAACAAAAGAAAACAAAAAACAATATAATCACGGGTATAAGAATTGGCGGCAAAACTTTTTTTCTTTCCTCTAGGATCAAGGTTTATATGAAAATAAGTCATGCTTCATGCTAAATACATCGTTTATCTTACATGATCTTTGAATAAAAAAGATTTGCTTTTTATCTTATTTACAAGCACCCATGCAATATAACTGAGAAAGTCCTGCAGGTCAAATTGCTTCAATTAAGAAAGGAAAAAAATAAAATATTTTCTAACCTTTTTACAGAGTTGTCCACGCGGGACAAATTGCTTATATCTTTATGAGGGTAGAGTGAGGGTAAACAGACACAAACAGAAATCTAAAACCCACAGTTTATGTATATAGTTCTTTGACATTGTCAAATGAAGAGGAAGGTGTGGTAGCTACTGGTAGCTCCGATATCTATACCAGGTGTCTACGTCTATGGACAGAAGTACTGGGGGGAGTTTCAGGGACGTTTACATTATGCAACAACAACAACAAAATGAAGGAGATATTGCCTCAGACCCGGCACACTATCCATCTCTATGGTGATAAACATGACCATTTTTTTTTTTTTATTTTAAAATATCTATTCTTAAATACTATGAGTGCTCTTGAAATAAACCATGTCTTTACCCATGATGCTTCTATTATAAGTGGCGTTAAATAATCTTAAGTGCATGAATATATATCACATTGGGTTTTACAATTATTTTGACACTTAAGGTCATTCTCTCTCTCTCTTTCTCTCTCTCTCTCGCTCTCCTTTTACTACTTCTTCTTCTCTTTTTTTTTTTGTGTTTTTTGTCGGCTGTCGTATCGGCTACATGAAGCAACCTGGTCGCTTATCTTTGGCACAGTCTCACATTTGTGCTCGTGGATGTAGGCGAGCGATGCCAGCGAGCGGCCCGAGCGAGGCCCCCTTAAGTCTCGGGAAAAGAGGCCCCCCGTCGTTGTCGCCGGGCGCCGCCGTCTCCGCTGGCATCGCTGCGAGATTGCTACAGATTCACATGGAAACAAACAGGTAAGACAAACAGCCATCTTCTGTGTTCGCGTACTGTGCGCTCCTCAATGTGATTCGGTTTTGTCGTGTTCAACTTGTCCAGATTAGTGACAAAACATGCTTTTTTTTATGGCTTTCATCCCCTTTTAAACAACAAAAACAACAGAGACACATGAGAAATACCCATTGATGTTAGTGTTGCTGAACATGTAGGAAAACATAGATTTTTGATATTGCCACAAATAAGTAGGATTCACCTAATGCCCTGCAGATAGATAGAGGGAGATGAGAAGTGTCCGTTGAGACTAATGCTGTAGTAACGTTACCTGTTGACCTATTTGTGTGTCGTATATGTGTCTGTGTGTTAATGTGTGTGTGTGTGCGTGCTTTGTGTGTGTGCATGACTATGTACTTGTGATGTATATCTGTGTCTTAGTTTCTCAGGGCCTCTTTCTGCTCCTTCTGGCCCTTGGCGGTGCGATTTGTGATGTTGTTGAGGCAGGCTCTGACGCCCGCCAGGTGGAGCAGCGACCCCGCCGCCTCCTTCATCTCCTCGTCGTCGCTCTCCGGCGGCTTCTCCACAGCCGCCGCGCGCCGCTTCTTCAGCGGCAGCGTGTCGCTAATGCCCCTCGCTCGGTTTTTGGTCCAGGGCAAACTGCTCCCTGCCAGAGTCCCAGCGCCCGCCCCCGAACTACGTCTCTGTCCGCGCAGGGGCTGCTGGGAAATGTAGGCGGCTGCGGCGGCAGCGCTGACGTGAGAATCCAGAGGGATCTCCCTGGGCTCGGGTTTGACGTCTGACTGGATCTCCACGGCGATGATGTCGTCGTCGTCCAGGGGGGAAGAAGGGTCAGCTTGGGAGTTGCACAGCCTGCTGGGGGATTTGGCGGTGCTGTAAGTGTGGTCGTCCTGGAGGTCCTCACTGCCGGGCGGAGGGGAGTAGCGGGATGGGCTGTCCTGTCCTCGGCTCAGATAATCTCCCAGGGATGATCTGTATGAGGCAAGGACACAGAGAGAGCGAGAGAGAGAGTATTGTTACTCGTGCCGTCACATTGCCAGCCAGGTGGGCCAGCTGTATACGCTTCACTCCACCGAAGCTGCTCTAGTTTGCTCTGCGTTTGGCTGCAAAGCAAAAAAACGTTCACGCGATAATCTATCACCTTTAAATGGTCCCCCTAGGGCCCAATGTGCATACTTCTCAGGTCACATTTAACACCACATTTCCAAAAAAAGAGTCAGCCTTTTTTTTTTTTTTCGAAATGAGCAGACTCACTTTCAGATTGCCACCTTTGCATTTTTTTTTCTTTTTTAAATGACACAGTACGTTTTGATCAGCTCTCACGCTCCCTAAAACTTGCTCAGCACATAAAAGGTCCTCGCAAGCTCTAAAGTCGGAGCGACGCAGAGTGACGATTCTGCAGCGGAGCCATTTAACCACTGTCCACTGTGCTGCACGTCAGCTGCTGCATTATATTGCACTACATATTTTGCTCTATTAGGCAGGAGACACTTTTCCCTGTAAGGCGTTAAAAGGACAGGGGTGCAGGCTGACGTGCCATAAATCAAAAGGAGCTTCGGCAGCGTGCACTGTCCCCTGGACATTTCCTCCCCTCAGAACGAGCGGGCGAGCATATTAATATCTTATAAGAAAAACATGCAACCCTTACAGTGATCAAATATTCACTGCATACCTTTAGTGAGACTTTGACTATGTTTAATTCATTATGCGGCGCAGGCCATCATACTCTTACGCTCCTGTGATGGATGTGCATGTCCATGCATGCTCCCAATGTTCTTTGAATCATGAGGCCTCTCCCTCTAATAAACCTGTTTGTGTGTGTGTGTGTGTCTGTGTGTGTGTGTGTGTGAGAGAGAGAGAGACCATTATATAAACACACCTGGATAAAATGTTCTCGACAGCAGGGAGCGTGTGAATGCCTCTGACTTTTGGACACAATAAAGATCTAATTATGTAAACTATGAGTGGAAAATTTTGGTGCGTGTTCTGTTTTGTGTGTGTGTGTGTGTGTGTGTGCATGTGGGCATGGGTGTGTCTGTGTATGTCTGCGAGGGAATGTTTTTGTGCAGGGAAAGCCCAGACTGACATTAATTGTATGGTTGAGGGGCAACAAGGAGCAGAAGTTTTAACCCACCTGATGGCAGAGGTTCTGCTCCCCACGGGGCTTACAGGTAAGGGTCTGATCACAGGGAAGAGTGCCTGGCTCCTTACACGGGCGCCATTTTGGATCACACCACGAGGAACTGAAGAGAGAGAGAGAGAGAGAGAGAGCAGCGGTCATGAGAACTTAAACACACAGGTTCACGCCACAGTCGTCACATGCAACATACAAATCAGGAAGGAAACGTGGAGGAAGCTTCTCCAAAACCCGATCAGACCTCGATACGACCCGGGAGCAGCTCGATGAGCATTCACTGACCGTCTGAGGAGGCCAACAGGGCAATATTGATGAGCAAGGCAAGGTTAAATTGAGCGGGAAAGCGTCATAAATGAGTTAAGGCCGCTGCGAATCATTCAATTACCAACGACCGCTGGGCTCGGCTAAATCCAGCCTGTCTGATTCAGCGGGCCGAGCAGCAGGCGGCTGGGACTTAAAGGGGGAAGACACCGATTTTAAAAACCTGTGAGAAAATGACACGTTTGTCTTCCACATCCACATGCAAAACCCAAATGTCATTGCAAAATAAACAGTTTACAAGTTTATTAAAACTTAATGAGCCACTTTATGGAGCCATTTTATGTTTGTTTAGCTGCTTTTCTTTTTTTTTTTACAATTTAAAACAAGTCCCCATCGTCTTCAGATGTTTAGGAGAATGCTGTGACGCTCCAGAAATGTTTCATGTCCTGACCTCCCATCAGCACGAGGGTGAGCAGATAATGACTGAATTTCCATGTTTGGGTGAACTCATCCTTTAAGTATTTAATCACGAATCCAGACAATTTTCTGCTCTTAATCCGTTGATTGCTTTTCTGATTAATTGTCCATTAAAAATGGTTTCCGTCATGATTTCGAAAAGCAAAAGTTGGCACTGTCAAATTGTTTTTTTTTGTTTCCAACCAAGACCGTAAAATCCCCCCAAATTTAGTTTAATGACACAGAAGACCAAGAAAATCAACAAATCTTCACATTGAAGAAGTTGGAACAGGAGTTTACTGCACGTTTGTGTTAATCAATCATTGAAAACTGATTTTTCACATTCATGCATTTGTTATTTTTGCCTCTACCAGAAGGGCAGACATCGGTTCTTATCAAGTCCCTCAGTGCACTAGAATGTGTCAAAGAAGCGCTAAGAAGACCTCGGAGACCGGATTGTGTCGAGATGTCAATTTGGGAAACACTTCTCAAAGAGCTCAGGGACGAAGTGTGGGTTTGATCATCGAGTGGAAGAAATAAGGAGCTACCCAGAGTCTTCTAAGTGTTATCCATCTGGTCTGCAGGAACCAGGCAGAATGGACTTTGGTCAGGAGAACCTACCAGAATTTACGACTCTACAGCACACCATCTAAGTGCCATTCTCCTCTCCTGAGTAAACAGGCATATGGCGACCCACCTGGACTTTAGCAAACAGTGCTTTCTCACATCTAATGAGACAGAAATATAATTCTCTGGCCTGAAAGCCAAAGCATTTAAACCGGCAGAATCCAGGTGGTGCTCATTGCCTGGCCATCACCTGGTGCCACTACGCCACACTACAGCACCACCGTGGCACCATCAGATGAATGGAGCCAAGGATAGGCAGGTCCTGGAAGAAAAAACACCACAGAGTGGTGCAAAGATCCACCTTCCAGCAACACCGCGGACACACATCCAGGATCATGTGCTGGCTTTGGAACAAATCCCCGAATGTCCTCGAGTGGCCCACCCAAAGCCCGGACCGGAAGCCATCAGAAAATCTGCAGGGAGACCTGAAGTTCATGGTTTAGCGACGCCCCTAATCCAATCTGACAGCCGGTTGACAGAAAGCTGTATCTTCTGTATACAGCAGTGACATTTCAGTGTCTGATCTTTAATATATCTGCATTCAAGGAACAGTGTGACATTTTGAGAAATATACTCTTTCGCTTTCTTGCCGAGAGGTTAACAAGAACACTGATACAATCTCATGTGGGTTAGCTAAATGTGAAGTGAACGCTAGCAGCGGTTAGCTTTGCCTTTAATAAAGACGTGCCATTTTTACACCGTACACAGTTTTTCCATCGATTACACAAACGAGATATAATGTTAATCAGTGAGCTCTTGAGGTGCTGCAGTGCTGAACTTGTTTACCATAGCTTTGAGCCAGGCTAACCAATTCCAGTCTTAATGCTAAGCTAAGTTAACAGCCTGCTAGCAGTAGTCGTAATATTTCTGTAGATATGACATGAGTGGTATCGATCTTCTTGTCTAACTCTCGGCAAGAAAGTGAGAAAGATTATTTTCTCAAAATCTGATTTTCTAAAGTTTTTCTGGGTCATTTCTTCACTTTGCCAAACTGAATCTCTATCATGTGTAAACTACTGGAAAAAGACAACTTCAAGAAAAACTTGTGATGCCAAAAATATTCAGATTTCACCCAATTTTGGGTTCCAGTGTGTCCAGGGGGATTTCTGAAGATACTGGGACATTTTCTGGTTCAGAACCAACAATGCCTCAGTATAAACACCACTTTAGAAGTAAAACAAAATGAAGTATCATCAGCTAATAGTTGTTTTTCTTATGCAGCTTCAAGATTTTCCATCAAGGTCAAACTATGGTCTTCTACTTGTGGAATGACCCTGACCATTTCTCACAAACCCTGAGCAGACAGTGAAAGACCAGATGGGAGATCTATGTATGTATATCCTTTCAACTCTGCAGCAGCTGTTAATCTATATCATTATTGTCTGCTTTGCAGCAGAGAAGAGAGAAAGACAAGAAGAGTGCATGTGTACATCTGAGCCAAAAGCTCTCATTACTCGAGGCGGGCTGCTCACCACAGCCATCCCAGTTCACTAAAACAGCTGTCATTTCCATCTCTCGGGTCAGTTTGCATTTTCGCAAATGATGACCTGCTGTTTGCTTTTGTCTGCCGCAGAGGCTTTTTCGTTGAGGTGTAAATCCTGAAAACATGTTAAACCGTGGCTTCAGTGCACTGTAGCTTCAGATTTCTTGGTCTGAAATCTCAGTAAATTTATGATTGATGTTCCGAGGGGGGGGGGAATTTAATTCGCCCCCAGGAACCACAAGCTCATTAAAACATACAAGCTGTCACGGCGAGGACCCCCCCCCCCAAAAAAAGAAAAAGACCATCCCACTACGTTCATTTGGTTCATGTAGTAACACACACATATGAATTACGATAGATCTGTTTGTCATTTTGTTGATGTGTTTTCTGCAGCTTGTTTCCCCGGGCCGGCTCTGTCCACAGTAATCTTATTGACTCCAGTTAGTGTGGCTCTGCCCCTGATATCTCCAGCTCTGCTCTCCATAACCTTATAAGTAGGTCCCTGCACAGAGTCTCTTTTATAATCTTGATCACTCGCTGCATGGTCGTGTTAGTGTGTGTGTGTGTGTGTGTGTGTGTGGGCAGTGCATTAGGTCTCACCGGGTTGATGTGTGCAAACCCACCCCTCCTTCCCCAACCTCGCTCCGGTCGGGCTTTAGGTTGCCATAGCAACGGCTCCCCTTCCACATGCCACAGAGTGGTAGATCATGCATCAGCAGAGAAAGTGATAGAGAGAAGCAGGGAGAGAGGGGGAAAAAAAAAAAATGCGAACGGAGGGGGGAAAGGAAATACCGAGCTCTGTTTGACACGGCCTCTCGTAGCTGCAGCGACACACTCCTGACCACCACTGTTTACCCTGGATACACACATGCACATACACACACACACACACACACACACACGTGACTCCATCCAACTCTCCTCTTATGTTTTCTGTATCTTCACCTCCTCGCTGTTGCTGTTTTGATTTCTCCGTGAACCCCTTTCTCTTTGTCTTTTTTCTAATTCCGTCCCTCTCTTGTTGATTTCCTTCTCTCTCTCTCTCTCTCTCTCTTTCTATCGATCTCGCCCGTCGTCGTTCTATGTATAGTGGTGACTCATGTCTCCGACTGAGCACGCATGCCGTGTCTCTGCAGGTTAAAAAAGCCTGGGACATATGCTGAGGAGATGAGGTGACAAACTAAAAGCATGGGGGGAAAAAAAGGAAAAAAAAGGTGGCGCTTCCTCAACTCGCTGAGATTGAGCAACACATTTTTACAAGCTCAGAGCAATGAAAAAAACAGGAGAGGGGAAAAAAAAAAAAAAAAAGAGAAACACTCAGCTTTGGTAGCAGAAAAACAGAACGCGCTGAGGAAAAAAAAAAAAATGTAAATACAGAAGAGAAGAGGTGTCTGTCTGCATCTCGGCCTTTTTTCCTGGAGAGAAAAATATCCTCCAGTCTGTCTTTTTTCCTCTGTCTGCTCAGCTGCTCTGCCTTTCTGTCTGCTTCCTACGTCTTCGCCTGCCGCCCCGTCTCCCCGCCTGCCTGCCTGCCTGCCTGCCTGCCTGTTTTCCAGGGCGAGCCTCCCTCCCCTCCCCTCCGCGCTCTCATGTGCCGCCGTACACACACTCAGCCTCCTCTGCTCTCCTGTTAAATGAGTTCCACATGGCCCTGCAGGCTGCAGTCAGTCTCTGCACGGCTGGCAGAGGCGCGCAGCAGACAGGCAACCCAAAATAAAAAAAAAAACACACACACACACACACACACACACACACACACTCAAAAGTCACACTCACGCAGTCCAAAGGTTCAAAGGTCACTCCCAGCAGACCTTGAGAATGCAACCGTTTTGAAAGTGGCCTCTCGCTCAGTCAAAACACCACCAGCACCACCACCGCCGCCCCCTTCTCCTCATGTCTATCTGCCTGGCTGCTGTGTGTTAAACTGAGTCTGAGGGCAGGATGCATACTAATGTAGTCTGACTGACTGGCTGGTGGGCTGAGAATGCTGGCAGGTTAACTGGATGGCTAACCGGCTTGTCTATCTGACACTCCAGCTGAGTGTCTAAGTGGTTGGCTGACTGACATGTGCTGTGACTTACAGTCGGGTGGGGGACGAAATAAAAGCAACACTTACTCACTGGAACCTAATAAGCCCTTTAAACACAGACGCTAACACGGGTCACACCAGGCTGAAGGTTAACCAGCAGAGCGGCCGCTGCGTCCTGCTCAGAGAAAAACTTTTACCTTTGAAAAAAATCTGATCTTCTCTTTGGGTAAATACGATTTGGGCGGTTTCGAGCGTCTCGCATTACTTTGAGAACGCCATCGATTTTACATCTGAAGTTCACTCGTCAGGCGGACGTCTGCTCAGCCGGCGAGAAGTTGCATAATGTCTTGTGTAACGTGGCTCTGAAGGAAGCTTTTGTCAAGTCAGACAAAATAAAACAGCGAGGGCGTGTCAAAGTCAGGACACAAGTGTTTCCAGTATTTTGTCCTCCGTGTGCCCAGATGTGCTGCTTCAACTTGCAGCAGACGAGTTTTCTGCCTCAACGTATCATTATGAACCAAATGTCGATGTGTTTACATGGTTACATGGTTTCCCACCAACCTGACTATCACTTTACAAGTTTTGTCTGACACTGGGCACCCGGGGGAAAAGGAGGCGTACCCGGCGATCCATTTACAGACTGACTGATTGATCAAACTCACATTTTATTTGGGACTCTGAGGAAAACAGAAACGATCCGGCTGTCTCTGCAGCGGCCGCGCCGACGATAATACCACTTGGAAATAAAACGCTCAGGGGGGAAAAGTTGTCTGTTGCAATATCGTAATGAAGAAATACTCTATTACATTAAAGGTGTAGCGTACAAACACAGACAGGAGCTACCTGCTGCTCTCAACCTCACTTCATTTCTGTACTTTTTAATCCGCTGCATTGAGTTTACAGCCTGTTACTTTGCAGATTAGGTCTGCAATGACCGCTGTATGATCAGTATATAAAATATAATTTAAATACATGACTATTTAATATGTAGTAAAAGAGGCTCTACATTATAATCTGTGGTAATTGACATGTTTTAATCACGTTTTTATCGGTCACATGTGAGCAGATTGAACGTGAGACCGTCCCCGTCTCCTCTCGGTCGCAGATGATTTGTTTAAAATGTTTAACGCAGCTCAACTGTGAATTTCTTTGCGAAGAACTTAAGTTTTCTTAGACGATCCAAAAAATGTGACGTTCTCAAGTTTCTCGTCTCAGCAACTGTCGCTAACGTTCGTTTAGAAACGGATAAAGATGTAATGATTATAAATTATAATAGTCGTGTATCATTACTGATGTATAGGGCATTTTAGCATCGTAGCCAGCTGAGGTGAAGCTGTTTATATTTTAAATTGTGTAGTTTAACTTTCTGTATTATTGTTTTATTACAGGTAAAACCAAAAAAAACAGAACTTATAGTCAATTTAACTTTTCTTAGTAGTTAACTGACTGTAAAAAAGAATAATTACATTCTTTATGAAGCATTTATGAAGCAATTGTTTATTGTAAAGTTGCAAATTATGTTCATAAACCTTTAAAATTGATCAATAAATGATTAAAAAAGCATTTTATCGTTTGTTAAGAGTGAAATAACTACTAACTAAGTTTACTCAACTATAAATGTACCATTTGTTATTTGTTATTATACAGTGTCGATCAAATGTAATCGAGTAAGTACGTCAGTATAAATGTACTCTCCACCGCTGCCGCCTTTCAGCTCAGCTCTTGCGCTCAGACGTCTGAATTATTCAGACGGCACTCTGTCTGTCTGCAGACGCAATAAAACACACGAACAAACAACGACAAAATCTCCAATCTAAAAATCATGAGCAGAAGTTGAAGCGATCGTTTTGTAAGAATATTTGATTCAGCAAGCCGATATATGTTCAATTCAACTTCTAACTGTTCGATTTTTCATTTTATTTATTTATTTATTTTATTCTTTGCAGCTGTTGGCTGAATAAAGCCTCGCAACAGGTTTTTCTAAAAAACAGACACCACTGAAATTCTTAAACGATGAGCAGGCGACACGAGCGCTTAAATAAAACAGAAACACTTAGGCTCAGCAGATTTCTCCCCCCCCCCCTTTAATTTGGAGCTATTAAACGCTGAACTTTGGGGGTGATGGATTGGATTAAGGACACAGCTGCCAGCCTTTGTCCTTGCGCTGATCCTGAGCCGGTTGCTGGGCCACAGGGAGAGGCAGATTTCAGCCCACATCAGCTCAGAGCGGAGCGAGCTCTGAAAGCTCAGGGAATGGGAGATGGAAGTAATAACGGAGGGCACTAACAGCCCCAAACTCACTCTCTCTGCCAGTCCACCTCTCCACCCTCTCCAACCCCCACCAACCACCTCTTTTCCCTCTTTTTTTTTTATTCTCCTTGTCTTCGCCTCTGGCTGTCTGTCACAACTTTCTTTCTCTCCGCTGCATGCGAATGTCACGCCCGACCATGCTGCACCCCCCGTCTCTCTCTCTCTCTCCTTTCAGAAACACATTACACATTTAAAAAGTTTTTCCTTTTCCCCGTCTCTGCCTGTCACATGTGCACTCCCAAGTCGGCCTTCCCTCCTTCTCTTTCTCCGTCTGTCTGTCTGTCTATCCGTCCACTCAGACACATCACTCTCAGATTGTGTGCGTCTGGTCCGGGGAGGTGGAGGAGGAGGAGGAGGAGGAGGGAGAGTCTGGTGGTTTTCAGACACTCTCTCCAACCTCGGCTCCTTGACCATTACTACTCCATTATCAGCGGCGATGGAGGGCGCGCCGCAGACGCCTAATGTATCCATTTCCCCCTCCATTTAGGACTCGGCAGCCCAGCGAGCTCCCGGAGTGCTCTCTGATTGGGATTGAATGTCCATTTAAACTGCCGTCCAGCCACCAGGGAGGAGGTCGGGGATGGAGGGAGGGGAGGGAGAGGAAGAAGAGGAGGAGGAGGAGAGGAATAATGGGAAATACAGGGGAAAAGGAGGTGTGTAAGAGTAAAGCTGTGTGTTGCGTTGAATGAGGAGAGGAGGCGAGGGGATTGTTCCCCAGCCTCTGATTTGATGCTGAGATTTTCCCTCTCTTCTCTCTCTCTTTTCTTTTCTTTCCCTCCCTCCCTCCCTCGCTCGCTGTGTCTCTCCATCACTTCTTTTCTTTCTCTCAAACTTCTCTCAAACGCCTCCATAGGAAAAAAAAAAAAAAAAAAAGCATTCCTCCTCTGGCGCCGAGCCAAGTGTCAGAACTCAGCGCTCGGTATTCTCAAGGTGCGCTTCTAAAAAGAGGGATTTGGAATTGAGATGATTGGAGTTGGCACATCCGTAGAGGGATGAAGGGAGGGGGGAGGAGGAGGAGGAGGAGGAGAGGGTGAGGAAGAGGGTGAGACAGACAAAAAGAGAGAGAGAGAGAGAAAGAAAGAAAGAAAGAGGCTGGAGATCACACACACACACACACACACACACACACTCATACATACAGTAGAAGGCTTTTGCGGAGGTGAAACGGTACCTTGTAGGAGAACTCCTCCGTTCTTTCTGAAGAGGGGACTCCCCGACCACAATGGAGGACTAGAAAAAGAAGAGAAGAAGAAGAGGAAGAAGAAGAAGAAGAAGAAGAAGAGGAAGAAGAAGAAGAAGAAGGGATGAGGAGAGAGAACACTGGTCAATCATTTGATCATGTTGCAGCAGCCAACCGGCCCAGCGGGCTTCATCACGAGGCAGATAGCGAGGCAGGAATTTGAGCCCATAAGCCAGTGCTTCTGATTATAGTGATTAGATTCCCGGGTGTCCCACTGTTGCCATTATTCCCTGTGATTACCTCGGAGAATTACAGCCTCGCCGCTGTAGTCCATGGGGGTAATTTCTCATGACAACCCCCCACCGCCCGCCACTGGTCCATTCACACACATAAAGACAGGAAAACTCATCAGCACACACACACATTTAACACGCGCTCGTGTCACACGGGTGTGTTTTTTACAGAAAAAAAAAAAGAAAAAACGGCGTGCGAAACAGTGTGATGCGTTGAAAAAACCCGCACACACACACAGACACAGACACACACTGAGGAACACACAACGCCGGGGATCCACTTTAGGTGATCATTGCACCACTAATGAGGGAGGTAATGACGGCATTTCTCACATAGACGGAGACGTCTTCACTCACACACACACAAGGAGACAATGGATACGGCCCTGCTGGTGAATCCATAACTTTAAGACAGGAGGAGGATGATGGAGGGATGGAGGAAGGGGGAGAGAGAGAGAGAGAGAGAGGGGGAGAGAAAGAGGCTGTGAGCGCTTTTTTCCAGGTTGAGTGGTCTTTAGCTCTCCATTAGACAACACGTCTGACTGCTCCTTTCTTTTCTCCCTCTGTGGCTCGACAGGCGGCTCTCAAACACAGTCAATGTGCGTCCGACAACATGGATTCTTGGTCATATGTACACACACGCATGCACAAACACACACGCACACAACAGGCGAGACAGGACACAGAAAACACCTGGGGAAGCTGCGAGGCAGCCCACTCGTTTGCACTCATCAGGAGAGTTTCCTTTGTAATGCGAGTCCTGTTTTATGTTCTGCTAAGCTGCTGAATGAGAGGATTTGGACGTCTGCACTTGTGATGTGGCTCTCACCTCGCCAGATGCAAGGGGGAGTAATGGACACACACACACACACACACACACATGCACTGCACGCACACACACAGTGCGCGGCAATACGAAAAAAGCGAAAAGCAGCAAACGCAAATTTCAGCCCTGAGCCACCTGCTGTTGCCATGGAGAGTTGCCACATTGCGTTGCCACGGCGATAACATATTTTTCCTGCGCTAACAGCCTGTCTGTTTTCCCTACCACCCCCCCCACCCACCTCGTCCTCCCCCTTCTCTCTCCCCCCCTCTCTCTCTCTCTCTCTCTCTCTCTACCCCACTTTCTCTCTCCCTCTCTCTCTCCCTCCCTCTCTCAGCACCTGCCTTATACTACATGTGTTGCCATGGCGGCGTTCCCGTTGCCAAGGAGACGCTGTGCATTTAATGTAGTGGGCGAGGGGCTAAACTCGTGGCAGACACTCGTTCTGCAACCCCCCCCATCCTCCTCTCCCCTCGTCTCTTTTTTCTCCAAGGGGGGGGAGAGAGGGAGTGATGGAGGGAGGGAGCTCCTCCCCAACCCCCTTGAGACACCCTTCGCTCCTTCCATCCATTTCTATCCTCCCCTCCTCCTCCTCCTCTCATCCAGATGCTGATGGGGTGTGAAGGAATGCACCATGGAGCTGACCTCCTACCCAGCATGCTCTCTGTGTCTCTCTCTCTCCCTTCACACACACACACACACACACACACACACACACACACACACACACACACACACACACACACACACACAACAGTGTTGCATATGTCAGACACATCCACGTACATCCATTTTGGAAAATGCACACACACACACACACACACACTTTTGTTGGACGTAAACACGTAACTGCACTGACTCACACACACACACACACACATGCACACACACACACACATGCAGATTAGGTCACACACGCGGACACACACTGTGGAGCTAACTGCAGGTGGGGGTCGACTGGAGCGCCGTGAGTTATTGCGGTCCATGAAAAACCAAGAGGTGTGAGCGACAAAGAGTAGAGGACAAAGAAGCACCATCGCTCTCGTCTCCTCCCTCCCTCCCTTCCTCCCTCCCTCCCTCCCTCCGCCACTTCCTCTCCCTCTCTCTCCATATCTCCTCGTCCTCCCGGTTCATCTTCCACTTCCGACTTGTGTAGAACTGCTTGAGACAGTCCTTGACCTTAACATAATAGACACGCTGTGCAACCATTCACAGTCATTACGCTTCATAACATAATATTCTTGAGTGTGAGGGCTCTTGAGAGAGATACTGTGTTATATTGATTGGACCGACGGAGTTTCAAGATATATATATAAATAAAGGAAACAGTTAATACCTTCTTCCAGTTTCTTACAGGCTGCACATTTGATTTGGTGCTTTCGTTTGTAGCGTTCTCCCGTCTAGATTTATTCCCCGGAACCCTTATCCAAAACCACAGAGACTCACTACGGGTCTGACTTTGCGATTACTCTGTTTTCCCTGTAAACTCTTACATGATTTAAAAGCAAAGTGTGTCATTTCCTGGCGCTAGAGGTCTCTCAATCAAAACAAAACTGGAGATGTAAGTAGCGTGGGATCGTGGGAGTTGTTGTCTTCATTGTTAAAAAAAAAACAACAAAAACGGATGAAACTGTTTTCTACGTGACTCAGACAGAGATGTTAACATGAGGTAATGTTTTTAAAGTTTCGCTGCGTTTTTAAAGTTTTAGTCTCTCCGCTTCCTGCCTCGGTGTGTGACTCTCTCTCCCTGAAGTGAAAAGCGACAGACGACCTAATGAAACGCTCCGTCAGCCTGCATGAAATTACAGATTTCTCTGGGTTTGAACACAGTTGGGAAACATTTGGCATAATGTAAGTACACAACTCAACAACTATATCTTACACTAAATTGTCTCTTCTGGTATCACATGGTCTTCTTTCGTCACGCAAACAGCTTTGAATTAAATCACACATCTGCATGTCGACCTTGACCGGGGGATTTCTTTCAAGACTCTCACTTTTGTGCCATTCTCCACTCCGCTATGAGATCTTGTTCACTGTCAGGAGGAAGCTGCATGCAAGCTGACACTTCGCCTCCAGTGATGTCATTCAGTGGCTAAGTTGCATTGTGGGTAATGCAGGTGACAGGTTTTGAAAAGGAAGAAGAACGTGTGGAATGAAAGAGGGTGATATCTCTCATTCTCCTCTCTGATACTGATCATTTCTTTTTGAGCTGTCCATGAGTCCAACAGTGAAATGCAACTCAAACCTGGTAGCTACATTACCCACAATGCTTAGCCACTGGGTGACATCACTGGAGGCAATTTATCAGACTACATGCAGCTTCCTCTGGAGCCACAAAACACAATGTATTGCTTTTTCCACAGCTGCTTAAATATGCAAAATGAGCGGCGTTACCTTTTAAATGTTTCACTTCAAAGTGGCTTTAAAGATGTTACACACTGTTTTCCTTCTTGCCGCTTTTACTGAATGAGGAATTTGAATGTTTTAAAAGCCTCAACAGTTTTATATAAACTCCTGTGGACTGAAGTTAAACGGTTCTGATAGTTGTCTCATTATGTCAAATAGAAATAAGTGCAGATGTGACATGTGGATCCAGCAGGAACGTTTCTGGGAGGCTAAACGACCATACGTGTGGCGTTCATGTCTTAGCCCATTAGCAACAAATTGTGCATACTGTACATGCTGTGCATGTGCTTTATGTTGCTGCTGGCCAATTTTCTAAAGCATACCATAAATCCTCAGATTGATTTTCTTCTTTCCAGGCAGCTGCTGTTTTCCATTTATCTACGGACGGTATAAAAAAAAAAGTCGGCTCACAGAGACGCTTGTTATTCAGACGTAGGTCACATTTAGAAGCCTTTAGTTTGTTGCTGAAAGCTGTGAATTTTTTCAAAGCTAGGATTCAAGGATGTCCAAGTAGCTCTTATATCCATGAGTCAGAAACTCTTTTCTTCAGCCGGGACAAAAAGACAACAAATGAGCAGAAACTCAGTTCATGAAAAGGCAAATTTTGTCAGTTTCTCGCATGAAAAAGTTTGTTTCTCTCGAGTTTATGACGTTGGACGTGGCTTGAATACATCAAATACTTACTTATAACGGCAAACAACTGTCATGTACAAGACAAAAAATGATTTATTAGGACAGATTTAGGATTTCAAGGAATCTCCAGTTGATATCAAATAAAAAAATGCAGCATTCTCTGGTGGCAGCATCTCCTCTGTGAGGATCTGTGTCTTTGTGTTGGAATGTTGTGATGAACGTGTTAAACAACGACGAGATTCTATAGACCAACGTTAATTGATTTATCAGGAATATGACTGTCAGATTAATCTATTAAGAACATAATACTTAGATGATGCGAACCAATGACTGCAGGGAAGGTAAGACAACGTACACACACACACACACACACACACACACACACACACACACACACACACACACACACACACACACACACACACACACACACACACACACACACACACACACACACACACACACACACACACACACACTGCATGCTCCTCAGGTGCTCCATCACCGGGGACTCCAGGCTCCTCTCTAACCAAGAAATGGACTCTCCTCACTTACTCTCTCATTTCCCGCTGTGTGTCACAATGCAAATGAACAACCTCCCCCTCTCTCTCTCCCTCTTCCCTTCCCTCTCCTCCCCTCACTCCGACCTCTCCTCCCTACACCCTCCGCCTCCCCTCCATCCCCCCATGTTCCGAATCCGGCCTCCAATTTGTTCCACTTCCCCATACCTCATTGTTCAAAATGACACTTTTACATTTTATGGTGAACCAATTATTCTGTCTTACACAGTCCGCTGGCTCTGCAAGCCAACCTGCCCGGATCAACTGGGGAGCTGGGTGGTGGTGGCGGTGGCGGCGGCGGTGGTGGAGGTGGTGGAGTATTCGGAGAGAGAGAACGAGCAGAAGAGAGGAAAAAAAGACGACTAATAGTTCTCTCGCTGACATCTCCGCAGGGATGGTCAGAGGAGCCGGAAACCGAGAAAGTTCGCAGGGGGGGAGAGGATGGAGGGTGGAGGGTGGAGTAGAGGTCAGGGGAGGAGAGGAGAGGTGGAGGAAACAACACAGGTGGATGCTGCAGAGAGGCGTGTGGGCGCGGGGGGGAGAACGGAGAATGAAGTGAATGTAGACAAAGGGGGATTTAATTGAATGATAAAGTGGTGGAGAGAGAGTGAAAAGAGTGGAAGGGAGAGGGGGGAAATAAATCACAGCGGGGATAAATAAAGAAGACGGAGTGCCGGGCGCCCCACTAGTTGTAATGTATGCCTGAGGATGAGCGGGAGGGGAGAGCGCGGGACATTAAAAAGAGGAGGCGAGGGAGCGAGAGGAGCGGAACGGAGGAGTGTTAGGACGCCGGAGGAAAAGGCGGAAAACACGGGGATGGACAAGGAAGGCCGTGGAGATGGGTGAGGGAGTGAACAAGTGAAACATGTGGAGAGAGAGAGAGAGGGGAAAAAAAAAGGCAAGCAGCTCTTTCTTCTTTTTTTTTTTCTTTACCTGTGATGTGCCTGAGGGGGGGAAGAGATAGGAGGAGGGTTTGGGAGTGAAAACAGCATGCAAAAAGATTTAAGGGAAAGGATGAGGGCGGGTCAGCTTTATAAACGCCTGGGGCCAGGTGGGTGGAGAGGGAGAGAGAGGGAGAGAGACAGATGGAGACAGAGTAGGAGAGGTGGAGCAGAGCGTGTGCTTTATGTTGTATGAGCTTTAGGGGCTGCAACCACCGTTTTATTTTTATCAATCTGTGTCCGATTATGGCCTCAGAAAACAGAGGAAACGCTCATCACAGCTTCCCACAGCACAAGGTGACAGCTTAGCACAGTATAAAGGTATTTGGCTGGTTTTACGTCATAATATCACAGATTAATTAGCTTCAAATAAAAAAAAAAACTGTAAATCCAAGTAACCACAGTCTACAAAACATTTCCGGCTCATGTACGTCACTTTATTCCTAGTTCCCATGATTCCTTGCGCAGATTATGGCCGCGACTTCCGGCACAACTGGAACTGGAAGTGTTTTCCGCGGTGAGTCTATCATTCATTCATGAAGGTTATCAACCTGCTTAGCTTAACGTTTCCAAAGCCTCCAAAATGTTGCATTAGTGATCACGAAACGGAACATCGTTCATCATCATTTCCCCCCGCCGACCTCCCTCAGGAAGCTCGTGGATATAAAGATGAACGACGCGGCTCTAATTCCTCCGGCCGTTCCAAAAAAACCAAGCCGAAAAGATCCGAAACACAGGGCCCGTCGTATCGCACTGATAACACTCATCAGGAAATGAACACTTGATCAAACATCGGCATGATAAGAGCAGAACTTAAACTGACAGGAAACCATCTTTGAGCTTCCAGTTTCCCACCGCCCGTCTCAGCTTCTCTTCCATGTTTCTGTGAGGCCTCATCAAACTCTCTTAACCACACAAACATGATTAACACGGTGAACAGAATCATGATTTTGCTCAGTATGAAGCTTCGGCCGCTACGATCAAAACAAAAGTATCTCTCTGGGTCTGAACGTGTTTTTACGACGCCTGTCAACAGCACAGACAAGTCTGGACCACTTGTGAAAAGCTCTCAGGGTTTCTCAGACTCATGAAGTGATTAAGCAATTAATTAAGTCTATCAGATATGACATATTAACAATCAATGGAGCAATCAGCTAATCCGTCTTACCTGTGGTGAAATGTCTGAGGCAGGGTGGGTGGGGAGGTGGAGGGGGTGGCCAGGCCCGGCGAGTACGGATGGTACGGCGTCTTCTTCAGCGCCTGGATCAGGTTGTGTCTGTACTCCGGATCTATGGACCACAGAGAGCCTTTGCCTATGCTCTGAAAGACAAGAGAGATGAGAGGGATGTTATTGGAAGTGCTATCGGGGCCCCTCAAAGGCACAACACAAACAGAGCGCAGCGCTCAGGTGTGAGCCGACAAGTCCCGATGCCTAAACCACCAGCTCAGAGTCCAGACCCGGTGCCACGGTTCTTGTTTGCTGGGAGGAGATGAGAGTTAAAAACACTCTCAATGCCACCTCGCTCAATATTTTCCAAATCCTCTCGCCTCTCTCTGCTGCAAAATAATCAGGAGGCTTCTTCCTGATTAAGACACAGGGAGACTCTTTAACTTTTTCCACTCCAGAGGCGCTGATGGTGTGTATTTTTAGATCAAAGCAGCTCCCCCCCCCTCCTCACCTAATGAAGCTGTCGGCTCCCAATCTGAGTGAAACCAGCCTATAGATTATAAAGAAGGGAGGGATCTCAAGACGGCCCCGCCGTGAAAACACGTTCCCTGTCTCTATCTTCTTCTCCGCTCTTTCATCTTGTCATCTGAATGTGGCAAAAGAAAAGAAAAAAAAACCTTCGCAGTTTGTGAACGACGGAGAGAGGAAAGAGAGCAGAGAGAGAGGAGAGGAGGGGAGTAAATATAAAATTAAAAGCCGTCCTGTCTCGTGTTCAGCTCACTTTGTAGTGCTCTGTGATACGATACAGGTACAGGATACAGGGCTGGGGAGATGTCACGACTGCCGGCTTCTGATTTCTGCAAATACCGCGAGGAATCTATTAAGAGGGAAATGTCAGATGTGCCGGAGCCGTGTGCGCGTGAGCATTAATTGAAGACAGATTCTTAAAAACCATCAGGAGCAATTCTGCATTGAAGTGGATGAAAAATACGTTTCTGGCACATCGGTGGATCGAGACAACCATTCAAGCAAAGTGATAAAGAAAGGAAAAAACACTCCCAGGTGAATGGCATTTGAGGAGCTTACAGCGTTGGGAAAAATGACAGAGAGAGTAGATTTGCTCTCCTCTCGGGGTCACGAGCATCCTCAAATGTCTAAGAAATACTTTAAGCACAAAATGCCACTTAGGAGTAAAACACAAAAAAAATAATAAAGTCTCTCTCGACACAGTTATCAAGCAACTTATTCTTAACTTACAGAAAGGTGTCGGTGTGACATTTAAGAGCAGCTCTCTGGAGCGATCACAAGAGATTGAATTAATGCAACGTTAATGCCCCGCATCGTTTCATCAGTAAAAAAAACTTTATAATGACGTTCTGCAGCGCTGCAGAGACGTCCTGACCTACAAGTCTTGTTCTCCGGATGCGAGAAAACACGATGCCAACAAATGTCACATCACACAAATCTGATTATTCCCAATCGTCAAAATAACCGTAACATGCTTTTTCTTTTACTGTATCATGCAAACCCTTTAAAAAGATCCTCACATTTTCTGTTATGTATGTTGTGTTGTGTGAACTCCAGTGAATATCATTATTATTACATTTTATAAAGGTACCTTTGCTGACGTATGGAGCTCTCCAACATCTGAGTTGAGCGAAAAGTTAAAGTGTATTTTGTATCTTTCACTGAAATCCGAACTTTTATTCAAACACATCGAGGTCGGGGACGACTGAGCTGCGCTGTCACGCTCGTCACAATAAACTTTCATTATGTTACTGTATTTCACCGTTGACAGCAAGCGCTCTGTTATGATCACGTCGCGAAAAATTAGCACAGGAGGCGACACGTTCAGCGTACCAACCGCGCTTTAATACGAAGACGACCGAATCATCATCAGGTGTGACACTGACAGTCAGGTCGGGAAACGTCTCACGCTGAAAACAAAAAGCTCCTGACATCTGACGCTGCTGCAAAACAAATCTTGCTGCAGGCTTCAAGATATGTCACACATTTCCTCCGACTTCTTTGAGTTGTGTAAATTCCTTGACATATTGTATAACGATAGACCGGAGCTGCGATCAGTAGTCGATTAATTGTTAGCGACTTTAGAGTTTCGGCTTCTTCAGTGTGAGGATTTGCTGTTTTTCTTTGTCACATTTGACAGTAAAAGATTTTTTTTGAGGGGACATTTTAAGAGATTAATTAATCGTTTCTTGTAGCATTTATAATCCACACATCTGATGAGGGACGAGCATGCAGAGGCTCTGAGGACACATCGCGGTTCACCGTTTGTCTCCTGATCCAAAGATGTCAACAGAATCGGGATAAAACCGTGAAAGACTGCGAGAAGCCGACAGGATGTGTGCGCACTGTTGATTCGTGTGTGAACCTTTGCATTAGCATGTAAGTCTTTCTGAACACGGGCCATATGTGCCATGTTTTGCTCCGTGTGTGTGTGTGTGTGTGTGTGTGTATATGAAGGTGTGTGTGTGTGTGTGTGTGTGTGTATGGCGAGTTCCCTAGGGAGTGTGATATTACCCAGCGTGGTCTGCTCCTGGGAGTGCTTCTATTACTGCCAGCAACGCCTCTCCTGGAGAGCATGATATTACACACACATACGCTCGCTCCCACAGAGGTGACCCCCACTGGGCCAAATTTCCCCTTGCACCTCCAGCCCGCCAGCCGTTTGTGTATTTCTGTGTGTGTGTGTGTGCGACTGTCTGCCCGCCTGCCAACCGATTAAATCAATGCTCCCTACAGAAACTCTGCCGGGGCTCCTGCCTCTTGCCAAACCAGCCAGCCAGCCAATCAAAACTGCTCAATCCGCAGACCCCCCCCTCCCTCGGTCCATAGGCCAATCACAGGGCGCCGCTCACAGGAAGGGTCTGTCACCTGGGTTATAGCGGTCGCCTTGGCAACAGGCATCATCTGGGGGCGCGCGAGCGGAGAGAGGAGAGGAGAGGAGCTGAAATGGACTTTTTTTCATTTTCTGACAAATTCGTAAAAAAGTTGAGAGAGAAAAAAAAAAAAAAGGCAGCACGTCTCAGAAAATCGATTATCACAAAAAAGTATTTGAGGTCAGAGATTGGCTTTGGGTTCTCAGCGGGGTTCAACTTTGATACAGTGTGACACAGATTTTAAAAATAGCACACCTCCACACCAGGTGGATCTCACAGCGTTAAGAAGCGACCGCGGGTCCCGACATTCACCTGAAACCGTGTTTGTGATCTCCATTTATATTATTTCCTCCCGCCCGTCCCTTTTTGATCCCATCTGGTCTCTCTCCTCTCACACGAGCGCTATTTTCTGGATGATGTGTTTATTCCAGTCGCATCTACGCGCTAGAAAAAACAGTCGCACATCGGCGTAGCGTTTGCAGCTAAAGGGAATGATTACACAACAAACAATCCACAACTGTACATGTGTTAACCTGCCTTTTCTTTAAGAAGCATCTCACCGAGTGTGAGGCAAAAAAAAAAAAAAAACTGACTGCATTAGACTTTAAATTGCAAGTTTAAGCAATATTACACTTAAAAGACATGGATTTAATTATATGTATCTGTGTCACCACACCAGTTTAGGGTAGTTTTGATTAGGAAAGCAGCGTTTTTTTTTTTAGTTTTTTTTTCCTGAAGCCTCTGTCTTAAAATAAAAAACTGCAGAAGACTGAGCGATGCACAGGTCGTTCTCACGATGGAGAAAACATACGTACTGTAACTTGCCTGGGACACGTCATAGTGTGAGTAAAAAGACAAAAGGGGAAGAAGGAGGCAGAGCGAGAGAGCGAGAGAGAGAGAGAGATGATTGTGTGTTGCCAACATCTGTTTCCTGTGTTATATAAGCTGTGGGGGCTGGTCTCCCTTGGAAATGGGAGATATTAAAAAGTCCTGCTGCCACTGACCCCGCTCGTAACACTGCACTACCGCTACTGCATTCCTATCTGCGCTGTTATCTCCACACATATGCATCTAACCCAGCACACAGAACCACACATGTGCTGAACGTCAAGGCTTAAAAATAAACTGGGGCAGCTCAATTTTAGACAAGGAAATACACAATGAGCACCACGTTGACCCAAACATATTTACACAAAGCTGAACATGTTTTAATCTGTTCTTCTGTTGCTGATTACTTTTTATATTGCTGTCCTTTCTTAACATATATTGAATGTTTTATCTGGTTTTGTAGGGGTGTAAGGGCCCTTGGGTGACTTTAAAGGTGCTTATAAATAAAATGTATTAATGTTATTATTATTACAGCTAGCGTCCAGTTTAGAGACGGGGGAAAACAGCTAGCCTGGCTAACAAAGCTAACAAAAGTTGCCCACCAGCATGCAAAGCGTTAATTTACACACTAAAATTGGAAAATAAATAGTAATTTTTACATTTTTGAATAAACATATTAATTAGCTATTAGCTTCGACTGTGCTACAGAGTTTTTTCCAGCTGCTAGCCGTTCCTCTCTTTAGGCTAAGCTAAATTAAGCTAACCGTGCTGTGGCTGTTGCTTCATATCTATTGTGAACTGATGAACTCGTACTTTAAGACAGACATCATTCTATTTTTTCTTGCTGTCAACAAACCCACACAAAGACCAAAACAACGGCGGATTGATGCCATTAACGAGCGCTGCCTCGCGCACCCGCAGCCTGATATATCTTCCTGCTCTGTGCCACGGAGCTCCATTGTTGTCACAAACACATTAAAAACACATTAATGAGCCTCACTGTTGCCCCGGGTGACATGTCGCATTATCACAATGAGCACAACCGCTGCACTTCATGTCAATCAATCCCACATACAACAAAACCCTGGTGCTGCGCCAAAACTATGTATCAATCCGCTGCTGAAAATAGTCCCAAAAGATTCGCAGTAGGGTCGGACGAAAAACAGACATTGCAGTATTTTGTTTTTTCTACTATATAATATAAGAATTCCCACACAACACATGACTCTCCTGGAGACAACTGATCTTTATAGAATGATGGGGCTGATTTTTGACAGCGAGTGCGTGAACAACGCGCCACCACAGCCTGTAAATCGGACTCAAGTACGTAATATCAGACAGACTCTCGCAGATTAGTCATGCAAAATTATTTCCAATGAATTCCTATAATTTCCTTTTGTATCAATCTGCCATGGAGTTCATTTGCATCATTCGATTTTGCACATCCTGCGCTTGCGTACATTGTTACGTCGACTGAAACTACATATCGTGTAGCCGGTCCTCGTTGGATCTGACGATCATACACAGAAAATATCCTTTAACTCTTCAATCAACCACCAAAATATAACAACAGCTGTTGTAATGCAGCTATATACTGCCCCGCCGCCGCAGCTACAGCTTTAAATAGTTTCATCACAATTAGCGTTGGCATCCGTATCAACAGTCCTGGCTGTGACGAGAGGGGGAAAGTACATTTTGGTTTCAGTTCGGTCATGAAATGAGATTAAAAAAGTAGATGAATGACGCACAGAGAGCTGCCACAGAGAAACATGCGAGGCATCAGTGTAAGAGGCTTTGTTTGTCCGCTGCCTTTTCACCGGCGACATTACTTAACCTATAGGAACCAATCTGAAAGTATTACAACTGCATACAATTTAATGATGGACGTCCACAGCAGGAGGGGAAAAAAAGCATTACCGGGTTGTGTTTAAGCCTGATTAACTGAGATACAAGGATCCGTCAATACTTAGTGTATATACACAGATAAACAGAGGATTATTAATATAGCAGCTATAGGTTAAGTACACCGCGGAGCAGATAGATGTCAGGACGCCGGTCAACGGAAAAACAGAGTGAGGTCTGAATACAGGGAGAGGTTCAACATGACGGTGAAGAAGACGAAGAAGAAGAAGAAGAAGTAAAAGAGGAAGAAGAAGAAGATGAAGACGAAGGCGAAGACGAAAAAGAAGAAGACAAAGAAGTAGAAGATGAAGACGAAGATGAAGACGAAGACAAAGAAGAAGAAGAAGAAGAAGAAGAAGAAGATGAAGACGAAGCAGACAAAGAAGAAGAAGATGAAGACGAAGACAAAGAAGAAGACGAAGAAGAAGATGAAGACGAAGCAGACAAAGAAGAAGATGAATACGAAGACAAAGAAGAAGACAAAGAAGTAGAAGAAGAAGAAGACGAAGAAGAAGATGAAGACGAAGACAAAGAAGAAGACAAAGAAGTAGAAGAAGAAGAAGAAGAAGACGAAGAAGAAGATGAAGACGAAGACAAAGAAGAAGACAAAGAAGTAGAAGAAGAAGAAGAAGAAGAAGAAGATGAAGACGAAGACAAAGAAGAAGACAAAGAAGTAGAAGAAGAAGAAGGGTCATATTAAAAGTTCAGCGTTGGTTGGACTACAGGTGGTTTTTATTATAGAACAGAAAAGTAGAGGTTGAGGACGAATGTGTTTAATTTCTTCTACAGGTGGTTTTAATTTTAATCCACAAGCTGCGAATCTCATTAAAAAAGTTTGTTCCATTTCGTTCTGTTGCATCGGCTGTTACGAAACACGGACATATCAAAGTTCTCCTCACAGATAAAATTCGGGGCAAACGCTCCAGAAACTTTGCGGGTCGCTCGCCAAAAACACCGGAGACATTTCCAGATTCAGAAGACTCAATCCTGCTGGAATGAAAACTATCTCATCCAGTTCATCTATTACATTTTTTTTTTTTTAACCCAATCTCACAAATGTACAGCTCTTAATTCCTGAATCTGCGACGGGAATATATTTATAAACGCCCATAAAGTCTCCACTGATTACACGAGAGGCTGCAAACTGAGCCGATGCGAGCGGCTCCCGCGGCTCGTGTGATACGTCGTCGCTTTAGCATTTAATTTCAGCGAGGTCGTTTGGGTTTTGGCTCTTCCTTCCGTTTGTCGCGGCAGCATAATTTTTCGCACAAGCCGTGAACGTTCTCCAAGGACGCTACCCGAGAAACGGTCTTAAAGATGTTTAAAGTGCTTCCCTGAGGCTACAACCAGCGAACGCTACGTGTCAACAACGCCCGTCCTCACGCTCACGACTGTCAGTGACAGAAACAAACACACAGAGGTTTAAATAAGATAAGAAGAAGAAATACTGCAAAGACAAAAGCCAGCCGTTAGAGTTTGTTAAAGATGTAGCAGAACAACTTGTAAACACGGACATGTGATCACCTTAAAGAAAGTTGTTCTGGCTTTTTACTCGTCAGGCAGACGGGATGCAACGCGAGCATTATGTGGATGCATGCTTCTCTCCTGCGAGTTTTGTTCGCCTCCAGCTGCTAAATGAAATATCTGGCTCTCTGCTGTTTAGTGCTCAGTATGTAGCGATGTAAGTCTGTGAGTTCAGTCTATAAAATGTCAACGTAGATGAAAGATATTTATCGCAACTTCCAGGAGCCCCGAGTGACGTCCCCGAACCGTTTTCTTTTCTCAACAGTCCAAAAAAAACCTAAAGCCTCTTCATTTACTATCATATGTGATAAGAAAAGCAGCACATGCTCGCACCTCTGGACGCTGTAACCAGCCGATATTTGATAATATCGACTTAAACGAGTCATCGGTTGTTGCGACTGAGAATGGGGTTCATGAAAGCGGTGAGGTTAAACCAAAAAACAGGAAGGTTGCGGACAATAATACCAAAAAAAAAACAAGATACCAAAACATAAAAAGTTAATGAAAACTTCTGAATCAGGTGGTTCCTCTCTGTGAGTGAGCCCTTTCATATTATTATCATCATTGATTAACTGACCTTTAGTGTCAAAATACTGATCAATGCGTCTTTAAAGTGTTTTAAATGTCTCGCCTGCAGTGAGGAGTTGCTAATTTAATGCTAAATCCAAAGTGTTGCCACATATCGCTGATGTTTTCAGCGCTTCATCACTCATAACTGACGCACACCTTCGTTAGAACTCGCTGACTGTATTAGGTTTTCGTAAGAAAGGTTAGACGAGCGCGTTACACCCACCAGCACCAGCGTACCGGTACTTTTTGTGATTCTACTGCAGATGTTGTCTTAATCAGTTTGTGGCTGCACACTTTAAATCCACACGATGGCCCTGAGAAAATAAAACCGTGAGAAACACCATCAATGTGATTCGATCTGACACAAAACACAGTGAAATTAAATTTGTCTCTGGTGGATACGTCAGCGGCAAAGACCTGCGGATAAATAAAGAAAGACCTTAATCAGACAAAACTAAGCTCGCTCTACATGCTTTTGAGTTCAAACGTAAAAAAAATGAAATAAAATAATCAAGCCGGCCTCTCATCCGAACCGGAGCGAGGTTAAGTTGGAGGTGACGCACTGAGAGAATTCACGGCCGGTCTTTGTTTCCGATTACAAAACTGCCTCTCGTCTCCGCCGTGATTTCACAAGAGAGAGCTTTGAGAAATATATATCTGTGGCAGTGTGTGAGTCTGCGTGTGCGTCGCGCTGTTACAACACTGATCTCCAGCGCCGGTCACGCAAACTCTGAGGGCAACAACACTTGTCATTAAGGCATGTCATTCAGCACACGGAGGAATCCTGTTTGTAAACAAAGCCATGGCAACCGCGGGACTCGCGCTCTGTCACGCTCGCTCTCACGAGTTCGCACACCCACGCTCAAGACTGACACGCACACACACACACACACACACACACACACACACACACATAGAGCAAAGCAAGCTTATTCTAAACTAGTCTCCATCTTTTTCATCTGCCTGGATATGACCCAGAAATACAGTCACTGGAACAAATAGGCCACTGTCATATTAATCTCCACCTCTGTAAATTGATGGAAATATGATTTTGTGGCGTTGACGGCGAGCCATGTCTCCTCGCTTCCTCCTTTCCTCCCCACAACCGTGTGCGTCTGCATCTCCTCACGACGACGGCTTGACCTCCCCCCTTAACCAAATCCCTTTTTCTTTTCTTCTTCTCCTCCACAATGAGCGACGAGTGAAACATAATGCAACATCGAGAAAGAAATAACTTGGACCCAGCCCCCCCCCGTAATTGCACCACGCTCAATTCAAAAAAAGAGACATAAACAGGTAAGGGAGAAAGCAAAGACGGAGTATTCACATGCAGATATTCTCAGTGAAAAGCTTTGAATGGCGGAGTCTGACTAAAATTACAGAGATTCTGTAATTGCAGCTTCAGATAAAGCACAGCACTTGGCAGGTAGAGTAGGAGTCTGCAGAGATGTGCCCTCATTTCTACACCGACACAGCGCTCGCCTGTGTGTGAGTGTGTGTGTGTGAGTCCTTTTAAGCATTCATGCATGCTCGAGAGTGTGTGCATGTGTGTGCACTTGTTTGTTTGTGTGTCAGACGAGCCCCGAGTGTGTGTGTGTGTGTGTGCGTGCGAGAGAGAGAGAGAGAGGGGGTGAATAGGTTTGAAGGGTTAATTAGCGTGCTGTCTTAAACGGTGTGCAGCGACAGGAAGACAAGGCAGGCTGTCCTTGCCAAAATCACCTCTACACATGCTGCTGCACACACACACACACACACACGCAGTACATATGTGCATATAACGCAAGAGGAGGACGCACAAACTCATTCTCCCCCACTCAGCACCTCAGTGCCCATCTGAAGCTCTCTCTCACACACACACACACACACACACACACACACACACGCCTAAGTCACTGAAGCCAAATCAGTTTTCCCGTTGCTACAGCAACAGCATACTTTTATGTCAACTGCAACCTAGTTACTATGGAGATATGTATACAAGAGAAACTCTGTGCCGTTGTAGTCAAGGGCCAGATGACAGCATAGCGTGAGGGTGTGTGCACAGACACACACGCACACACACACACACACACACACACATCATGTCCTCTACATCCTTCATCCATTTTGTTCCTCAACACGCACACACACACACACACAGACGCACACATAGCTCACGCTAAAGGAGGAGTCCAGGTTCACACTCTGGTCAAGGAAAGCATAAAAAAGCTCCCGTATCCTCGAGTATAATCTCAATCACGCAAAGCTCGCATTGATCCCGGCTGTTTGTCCCCCGCACCACCACCACCACCACCCCCAACACCCTCGGGCGAGATGAAATCTAAAGTCTTCTGGCATCTGTGTTATTAAATCCTCCAGTATTAATTTAGCGCTAATTGAGTGAGGGATTCATTCCCTGTTTACCCCGAGTCTTTAATGGAGTGAAATCTGGATAGGAAAGCCGGTATAAAAGACTGTATCGAGGCTTAAATCAAAAGCGAAATGCTGTTCCCACTGGGGGAGCGCCGAACGTCTGAGCGAAAGAGAACTATGAAAGCAGAGATCATCAACTATTGATAAGGCCGAATCTGGTACAGCTGTAGACAAAATACAGAATATGTTTGACTTCAAGTTGGATATGCCTGCAAACCGCTGATAACTGTCTGGCTGTGAAATAAGTTATAACCACACATGATAGAGTGAGTAATAGGCAGCGTGTTTACCGTGTGGCAGCGGTCTTATTTCGCCGTGTAAGTATTCAGACCGTGATTGATGGAAAGAGGTGAATAAAAAAAAAAACCTTCAGCGTTAGTTTGAATTGGAGGCCCGGGCATCATTTGTAATTTTCAATACGCGAGCCAGCGTTCAAGGAAAGATCGTCTGAGAGAAGGTCAAATCAGCCAATTAGTACTTGTCACCGCTCCATCCAAGGAGGATGTAAACAGAGCAGTGGAAACACCTGCACGCCACGAACAATGATATCATACTAGACGCAAAATACACAAATATGTACACGAGACGCTGTTTGTTTGACCGCAGCCTGATTGTGTGCACTGAAATATGTTATCAGCATTTCATTTAAGAGTTTAGCGCTGGTGTGATTAAAACAGATCAAACAGCTCTTTCCCTGCACGACAAACCAGCTTAATTACTGCCATACTTGAAATTAGAGTTGTTTTGATATTGATACTGGGGGAATTCCTTAAAATGCGAGCACACATGTCGGCGCTCTGAGGTGTCAGAATCTGTGTCAGGAAGGGAAAAAAAAAAAATGGTGTTGGTACGACTTAAAAACTGCTCGATTACTTTCCTCAAACATACATTTTATATCATAAAATATTTAATGAGACGCTTTGATTGCTGACATAATCTTAGCTAATGTTTTACTGTCACATGCCAACGAAAGAAACTACTGTTCTCTTCACTTTGGCTGCTGAGCTCAACTGCTGTACAGATTGATTATTACTGGAATCCTTAAAATTTGCTTCATAATTGCTGTAAATCCTAAAAACTAAAAAACTGGATTAATGTTTCCACTTTAGCTGCCGAGCCAACGATGACAGAAGGAGCTGCTGGTCAGCGCTTTGTACGGTAGCTTGAATGCATTAAATCAATAAGCGCAGTAAGCTAACGCTAGCGGTAGATTGTTGATCTGCAGACAAACCCCCCCCCCCCCACACTCTGCTGGGCTCTCTGCGGCACAATCAATCACACGACTGACATTAAATTGACTAAAGCTGACAAGATCTAAAAAGGTGAAGCCTGCTAACGTCATTCATTGTGACTTTTACTTTAAGGACATCTCATGTTTTAAGGCAGTCATTGCTAAAATGACACGTGCTAACAAAAAAAACTACTGTGGTCCATAAAATTGCTTGATAATTACTGTAAAAAATATATTTTCTACATGAAAAGTGAAGCAAATAAAAAAAATGGATTAATTTTTCCACTTTAGCTGCTGAGTTAGCGGTTGCTAGTTTTGTGTGCTGACAGAAGCAGCTGCTGGTCAGTAGCTAGAATGCATTAAATCAATAAGCGTGGTAAGCTAACGGTGGATTGTTGATCTGCAGACGAACCCCTCCGACTCTGCCAGGCTCTATTTATGGCAAAAAAAAGGCACTCGCTCTCTGTTAAAGTCGATAAACGATCCACTGTAGTCTCTCCTTCTGTGACAATCAATCACAAGATTGACATTAAATTGACTAACGGAGATAAAATCTAAAAAGGTGATGCCCGCTAACGTCATTAATGTTGATCTTTACTTTAAGGACACAACGGGGCATCTCGTGTTTTCAGGCAGTCATTGCAGAAACTCTCAGGATCTAGAAGAAACCCAACCGAGTTTTTATACAATATTGCAGAGATACTCATCAGTACGTTCGATTACAGGATATATAACAGAATTTACCAGAATATTTAAATTGCCGTATTTCTTGAATCGGACGGGAAATAAAATCAGAGGATGATATATGAACTCACAAAGAACTAGAGGGTCAAATCTGAGTTCAGTTCACCTCATTAGGTCATCAATCAGTCCAAATCAATCAATTAACAAAACCAATTGTAGATCAATAACCCAGCTTGTAGCCTGAGGGAAAGCAAGCAAACATCCAACATTTCTCTACACAAACACGGACGTCTCTACCTGGCTCCGGTCTTTATCCACCTTCTTGAAACACTTGTTGAGCGACAGATTGTGGCGCACTGAGTTCTTCCAGCCTGTGGGGGCGCTCGCAAAGTAAGGGAAGTGCTCCAGGATCCAGCCGTAGATATCCTTCACCGGCAGCCGCTTATTGGGCGCGTCCTCGATGGCCATGAAGATCAGGCAGCTGAAGGAGTACGGCGGTTTTCTGTTCGCCCCTGCTGCCAAGTCGTACGCCGAGTGTGCATCGCCAAGCAGGGGGTCGTCCGGGGAGGGAGACGAGGAAGAAGGGGAGCGCGGGTGCTGACCGTCGGGGTCCTGCAGGGGGGAGACGCTACGCAGCCCCGAGTGGCTGAAGCTGTTGAGGAGGTCGGTGCTCTCGTGGAGCCAGGACAGGCTGGTGAGCTCCTCGTCCTCGGCCTTGGAGAAGGAGGCGGACAGGGACAGGGAGAGGTCAGCCGCCTCCGCCTCGGATGCTGCCGTGGCGGCGTCCCCCTGCCGGTACGGCGGGCTCATACCCTGCGAGGCACTGGCTCCACTACTGGGGCTCTGCGCCTTCTTACTGGGGGGCATGGTGGGTCCCATCCAGCCCAGGGCTCACTCCTGCAGAGGGGAGGAAGGGGAGGGAGAGAGGAGAAAAGAAAAACCAGGTCAGCTTATGAAATCCAGTTGGTTTCTCACATGAAGCCTTCATTTTCGTTAAAAGGCCAAAGGGTGGAGACACGCGACAAGATTTCTGACCACACTCCCAATTAGACTGTGTTAGATGTGAGGGGGAAAAGTATACATCATCATTTTTCTACTCCGGGGCTTTCTCTCCAATTCTGACCGGGACGGCAAATTTAGTGCTTCACTGGTTGAGGAAATCTTGCCTTGTACAACCACCCTCTAATTACTAGTGTACCAGCAAAAGTATTGACGCTACACGGGGTTGCTGTCATAACACACTCGAGTACCGTTCAAGGTCTAATAGTTGTGGGGTCGCAGAGATGATTCCCCCGCTTCATCATCTATTGTCTTTGAGTGTAAAACGGACTTTTAAGTGCTGGATTTTACGACAGAACAAATAATGTCTGATGGTCAGACTCAGTCCCACAGCGGGGGAAAGATGTAGAGATGATCATGATCATCGGGGAGATTTGCCAAAAACACACACACACACACACACAAAAAACCCCCCAACAAATTAGAGCGAGTTCAAATCCAGCCCAATTCTAATCAGGCCATTATTCTCCGAAACATAAGAGCAACGCTGTGCTCGTTAGACGCAAGGCAGAGCGCGGTAATTGAAGGGGACTGGAGCCGAGTATCACAACCACAATCAGAAGGCTCGCGGACCGGGTCTTTGATTGTCCTCTAGCACAGACAGCTGTGGGAAGGACCCGGGCGGCAGCAGCTACAGCGAAATGTAATCTGTCTCCTCTCACCCTGTGAACATGCTTCAGAGTCTGGACACACACACACACACACACACACACACACACACACACACACACACACAGATGCATGGACACGCATGCAAGTGAAAGCAGAGAGCTACATTTGCATTCACACACAAATTCGTGCAAAACAGGGAGGGAGGGTGGGTTACAAAAAGGTGGCAAGCGTGCGCACACATGCAAAGATGGTTGAATACACACATGCATTTATGGCAACACACACACACACACACACACATACAGACACACCGGAGAGCAGCGCCATTAGGACACGAGGATTAAGTCCAGATATGTTCTGGCCGGCCCCTGTGCGGTGCGATCGCTCTCTAATCCAAGGTGATCATCGGCCGATCTGTCCCCTCACTCTGCGTGATTGACTGACAGCTGTCACCCATGGCAACCCGCCGTGCCGTGACAACTGTCAGCTCGCTGCAGCGCCGGCCGATGTGTCTCCATGGCAACAGAGCAAAACAACTCGGCTCCTCTCTCTCTCTCTACTCTCTCTCTCTCTCTCTCTCTCTCGTTCTGATGCTTTCCTTCTTTTTTTTTTCCTCTCTCTCTCCCGTCTCTGTGCGTCTGTCTCCCTTATTTTTCCCACTTTTTTTCCCAACCAGCGCCGATAAACTCTGCTTAACAGTGTTGATAGGCTGTAGTGGAAGGACTGAGCTAAATATAGAATTGGTGATGTATAGCTGCTATGCTGTTGCTCCAGCCTATAGTCACCCCCCACCGCTCCATCCGACTCTCTCTCTCTCTCTCTCTCTCTCGGCAGAGCTGCAAGTCTTTGATCACCTCCTCTTCTCTCCTCTTCTTCTTCACTCCTCACACTTTTCCTGACAGCGCGTATACGCTCATTCAACAAGCTGTACCTGTCTCGAGGTGCGGCGTTGTTGCACCAACATTGACATTGAGCGTAATGAATTCAAATTGCCCCGGTTGACGATAGCGCCGTAGCTGAAAATAGTCGGCACAAGAAATCAAAGGGATGGGCGAGGTGGAAGGGGTGTTTGACAGGCTTTTTCAAGGTGTGTGTGTGTGTGTGTGTGTGTGTGTGTGTGTGTGTGTTTATGCCGGCTCGTCACGGCGTGTGTTTGTCTTAAGAAGGAAGCGAGGGCACCGCGGTGACATTGTTCCTGGTGGGAGTCCGACTGGAAGGCAGAGATGGCTCTGATGCTCTCTCTTCCTCTCCATCTCTCTCCTCTTCCTCCTCCTTGTTATGTTGCCATAGCGGCGAGGGGGCCATGAAACATTACGGCTGACAGTAAAGTCATCTCATTTTACTGTTGCTATGACAACAAACTCCTCACTGTTGGTTGGGGCCAGTGCGAGCTGCCGCCCAAGCCTCGTGCCTGAGTGTGTGTACGTGTGTGTGAGCGTGTGTGTGTGTGTGTGCGTGTGTGTGTGTGTGTGCCACCACGTCTCCCATGGGCTCTCATAAAGCTTAACACACTTGCTCGGCTCTAAACAAACTTTCATGCAACTTCTGCAGCGGCCCCTCAGGACCAACTGCTAAAGGACAAAGGCAGATATCGCTCAAGTTCAGACTAAATGATGCCTGCTGTGTGTGTGTGTGTGTTTGTTTAGAGTGTGTGTGTGTGTGTGTGCGTGTGAGAAGCATCCTCACATTTGTTTGACAGATGGGACTGTGCTATTCTCTCTGTCGTCTTCATTCTCTGGATCTCTTTGTGTTTGCATGCTTTGTTTTGATTTGTGTTCATCTCTGTTTGGCATGTCCACATTTGGCTTAGCGTGTGCATGTGTTCCCCCCCCCCTCCCTCTGCGTTTGTGTGTGTGTGTGCATCGGACTGTGAGCACACACTCTATCAAAGTGTCGGTGCATACCGATGCGATTTATAGCAGCCGTAATCTGCGGTGTGTGTGTGTCGTGTTGGCACTGTGACCCCGGCACCACGTCGCTTCTGTTTGCTCTCTGCAGGCCTGTTAACATGGACTTTAAAACGGACGCCATTCAATTAGAGCAAATGGCTTTCTTTACGTTTGAAACACCGTTCTTGACCGCTTAGCTGGTGGCACACGTCAGATTGTTCCTACTATTATGCTGCCATGAATAGATTTTCTGTAAGAGTCTGGCAGGTAACAAAAGGATGGAAATGACCGATTTCAACTTCCTCTATGAGTGAAACAGCCTTCTTTTCAGCGGCAATAATATAAATGACGGCAGTGGATTAACACAGACGTAACCAGCAGAAGATGTAAACTACAATCATTTTGAAAATCGATGAATTGTTTTGCTGAGTTATCAAAGAAACACAACGTTAAGGAAGCAGCGATCAGAGGGAACAAACAAGACCAGCCGAACAACACACAACACAACAACTTAAACAAACTCAGCGGTGAAGAATAAACTGTACGCTCAACGCTGCAATCGCTCGGCGTTTTGAAGAACGGCGGTTTCTTTTGTTGTTTCGGGGGATACAGACAGCAAGAGACCGAGACATCAAGAATCAGCTAAAAAATGTAAAAAGTCTGAACTGAACTGGATAGCAAAGAAAGCAGAACTGAATTGTGAGATTGGCAAAGACTCACACCCAAGATCGATTACAAGCTATAACTGTCAGAAATCCTCTTGAGAATGTTGAACTGCTCCTTTAAGCCCTCATTTCCATCCATTAACAATGAGTTACCTTAACAACGTTAAAGTGTGTGATTCAGCTGAAACCTGCAGAAAAAAGCTGTTAAACAGACTCCGAGTATTTCTAAAGTTGAGAAAGAACTCAGAATGAAGACACACAATTTGAGAGAAGTCAAATTTTTGAGGAAGCAGCCGACCCAAATCTCACCCCAATCTAATCCAGAAATCTAATCTAAATTAGTTTTTGTTTTGTCGCTGCATGTCTGACAAGATATTGACGGAGCTAAAGGTCCTCGTCCTCGGTGCGCCGCTTGGTTCCAGCTGGATCGAGCCTCGGCAAACAACGGTGCGCCATTTAAAAGAAAAACATTTCTAAAAAATCAATACATCAATACACCCTGCTGTCGTCTGCAAAAAACAGAAAGGTGAAAATCAAAGGGTGAGACTCAGAATCACACGATCCGTCCTCCGATCGGAGGTCGTCACAGATTCTTATTTGACCACCTGGCTCTCAAGTTTCAGTGAACTCAGATGAGGTGCTTTGTTTGTTTGTTTGTGTTCAACATTTTAAAGATAAGCCCCAAAAAACTGCTCGTTCTGAAGACAGTCGCTGGCCTCCATGTGACCCCGCTGACCTCTGACCTGCTGGAAAACCCTGTGAAGCCTCAGTGACCGGAGGCTGCAGAGGCCACCGGTGTGCGGGGAGGTTAGCAAACCTCCTCTGAGAGCGCAGAGGGTGTCGGCTAATTGACAGCCTAATCATCTAACACTGCATTCATGCTCTCTCTCGCAGATACTTGTCTAAATCACACGGCACATTTACGTAATCCTCAGAAGATCTTCCTCCCCCCCTCTCCTGTTGGCAGCTTCTTTTTTTTTTTTCTTCTGTCTGCCTGACTCGCAGGCAGAAGCCAGAAGAAACATTTCAATAACGCACTTCATCTCACTTTTTGTCTTGTGCCGGAGCCTGCTCCAATATTAGCCAAACTTGACTCTCAGAAGAAATCCCTCTCCGTCATCATGTTACAGAGCCGCCCAACACAGAATCAGTGCAGGAATATTAAAATAAAACCAAGATGGGGCTCGTGACTCGCTGTCAGCGTCTGCGCGCTCCGCTCCGGGCCTCGGCGGACTCAAAGCCACTATTACAACTTTGTCAGTTTGATGGCGGCTCGTGACATATGTTGCATGTCGCATCCTCCTGCTTCTCGCTTTCCTGTCAGTCTCCGGCTGTACAGCCCAATAAAGCCAGTGCCATGAAAATAATCCCCCCTACCCCCAGAATGGAGTCGTAATAGCAGCGTAGGAGATAGCGGGGCGAAGAATGGAATAGTGGCTGGTAGGAGTTATTACTTTGCAGAGGGGGTGAGCTGAACCTTGTGGCTCCTCTGGCCACAGTGATAAAGCAAGAGAGTCAGATGCACCGAGGCAAAACTAATCTGGAGTTTTGATGACAAAAGGACGACCTTTATCCCTCCTACACATATGCCGGATGGATGGAAGGGGAGAGGAAGGACCAACAGAGAAAGCAGGGGGAAAAAATGAAAACTCTCTCAGAGACAGGGAAATAATAAACTCCTGCTACATATATGTCAACACCGTTTGTAGGAAGCCTTGTGATGTTTCCCCCATTTCCAGCCCGTGAAATCGCTTCCCCCTCCCTTTTCCCGGTATTTCCTGCTTCTCCCTGGCGACAAATATCAGGGTTCCACAGGGCTTTAAAGGAAGCAGAGCAGGACCAATCACATCCTATAAGGTCTGACTGTGTCTTCCTTTTATGTCATCCACAGCAGCAAAGAGTTATGGAATAGAGGTCGGGGGTCACGGCGTCCCTGCGGACTGCTCCTGACCCCCCTCGGCTGCCTGGCAACACACAGGGCTGCCTCCCCGAGGACCGATCCGGTCTGCACACAGCGCTGCTGGACTGGTTTGTACTGCAAAAGCACACATTGAAAAAAAGAAAACTACAAAAGTCTCGTTCCAATAAAATATTCATCAATGTCTGTGGTGGTTTAATATACTCTAGTGCTGAGATGATTAACTGATTAATCCAATTTACAGATAATTTTCTGTTTTTTTTTCAGAAGGTTGCTGCTGAATTTTCACAGATTTAACAGACTTGAGATGCTCAGACGGATAATTCAGGGAGAAAATTAACCTTTTATCAAGGCTCGGGGTGCATTTGCTTCAATCGCCTGCTAGTGTGCTACTACACAGTATATTTCTTATCACATCACCTGAGTTGTGATGTTTATAGTTTGAGTATCGCATCACGAACGTTCCTGTGATTCTCACCTGGAATCAGTTAGCTGTGTTGGTATGTTAGGACGCCTCGTCACCTCACTGATGCATCAAAGTTTACAAGAAACTCATGCTAGCAGCTCTGTGAGACTCTGTGATGCTAAATGCTAAAGCTAACATGCTAATATGCTGATCCTTGACACTTATTTCATTTACAAGTTTCACCATCTTAGTTTTTCGACATGCTAAAAGTAGAATGCTGCAGAGGGTAATGTCATGAGTTTTACAGGTATTTGGTCATAAATCGAATTATGTTTTTAAGTTTAAAGGGATTACCCAAGTTTTTAAAATTCATCCTAAGAGGTAAATGAATGTCTGTACCAGATTCTGCACCGCTACATCTAGTAGACGATGACTTATTTCACTGGAACGGCGACAACTTCCACTCGCTAGAGGAAAAAAGTCAGGGGACAACCAGCGTCCGTGGGATTCATCCTCTGGGGATGCCGCTATTTGTCTGCAGAGACGATTTCTCGATTGCCTTGGCATCCGACGTTTGTTGAGATATTTCAGTCTGGAGCAAAAAGTGGTGGACTCACACGCTGACATTATTATCCAGAGAGAGCGGCGTGGCTCGTTTCCAGCCTCTGAAATGTTGAGGGTTGGCAGATCTTCCTCTGTTTTTATGCCATTGTAAAATTGAAAATCTTTTGGGTGTTTTTTGGGACAGCTGATCCAACAAACCGAGCAATCTTTAAGATGTCACTTTTTTAAAAATTTTATTTGTTTTACGATTTTGTAAAATTTTACAGCCTAAATAAGACATTAATCAGTCGGACAATGATGAAAATAGTAGGTAGTTGCTGCTTTATTATAAGAAATATGGTCCAAAGTACAAAATCAGCCATATCTCTAATGTATATAGGATGGAAGACTTACATTAATAGATATATATTAATAGGTAAGGAGCCTTTTGTCTGCATGCGTAAGGTTATAAGTTTGAGTTCAGAGCCTCTCCTACTCCAGGATTAAACACCCCCCTCTGTTTATTGGCAAACTAACTAAGCAGATAATAAGCACATAATATACAGTGTATTTAGGGGAGCTGGAGCCCCAGAACTTTCAAATTGAAAAATGATAGCACAGAACACATCAATGGGGCCACTGCCGCTGCAGCGAGAACAGCAGCGCACTGTTTAAACTGAAGGAGTCGAGGCGCACACAGTAACTAAGAGGCGAGAGCTCAGGAAGGACACGTGTAATGTATGGTGCCAGAAAATCAAATATTGTCAGTGAATAATTCAAGACAACACACACAGAGACAGACACACACACACAGACACACACAGACAGCCTCCGTTCTCCAAAGTAGGCTAACCAACAAAGCAAACAGACATTCATCAGGCAAACACCGAGTAAGTTTGGTATGATTCATCAGCAGCCAGCGATCATGAAGTCACGCTCACCCTCGCTCTCTGAGGACGGCCAACAATCAGGCTCAGACACACACACACACACACACACACACACACACACACACACACACACGACACACGACACAAAAGCAAACTGAGGTTGTGAATGTGAACACTTGAAGGTGACTTGTGTGTATGTGTGCAGCCTGGAGGTCCCATGGTGGAGTGCAGGGATATAATGTGTGTGTGTGTGTGTGTGTGTGTGCATGTGTGTGTGTGTGTGTGTGCTGGACTGACTGCGACAGTCAGGTCAAGCTTAAAAAAAGCCCAGACCCGACGGCTCCAGACCTCCATGGTAATGGCCGTGACACACCGCGAGCACACGCAACCACGCGTCCGAGCGCGCTCACTCAGCTACCTGCTCGCTCGGATGCTCTTTCGGCCGGTCCAATCTTTTTCTCAGCCACTCAGTCCGGGTCGGGACCATGTGCTGTCCCCGGTGCGGCTTTAAGACTGTATGTGTTGGAAAAATAACATTTCCATCCCCACTACTGCCAGTTTTTGGATCCAGTTCCAAACTTTTTAAAATACGCAGATTTTGAGAAGCGGAGAGACAACAAATCCTTGATCTGGTTTCTCAGTTTTACTCGGCACTGATCATTGCTAGTACCGGTTAGAAATGATGAACGTAGCCAAAGGCCCGGATGAAACTCTCAGCCGTTGTCTGGATAATGTGCTCCTGCAAGCCGGAGGATGAAAGAAGCAAAGCGCTCTAAAAACACTTTGTTATAACAGAACTCAAACTTTTTATAAATCTATATAAAGCACGTCGTATCTCAGTTAATACGAATGCAATCACAAATCTACATGTTTATGATCCTGCTTGTATTAAATGAGATCGATTATTGAGCTTTAAAAGTGCCGAGGAGTCGCTAACTGTTCGCCTCTTCTTAGTCTTAATGCTAAGCTAAGCTAATCAGCCACTGAACCCAACAAATCACCCAACAAACCAACACACAGACATTAGAGATCTTTTCCTTTGACTCTTGGAAGTGAACCGTTCCCAAAATGTAGAATTATTCCTCTTTCAACAGTTGTTGATTTGATTTCCAGCTGTTTTGATATTCGATCAATAGCTTAAGCCATTTTTCAGGAAAAAATTGTCAAACATTTTCCGCTTCCAGCGTCTTAAATGCTGCATTTGCTGCGTCTCCGTGTCAGTAAACGAACAGTCTCTGGTGTTTCTTGACTGTTGGAAGCAGTCTGCAGACGTCACTTTGGGAAATTGTGACTCGCATATTGCTTGCAAGCCCAAGTTAATTTTAGCAGTTGGAGAATTTTCCTGTTAAAACATTTATGCATTTCAAAAAATAAAAAAAAAAACCCTGTTGTTCAGCTTAAATTAGCCGATGAGCTTAGTCGTTCTATATCGAGACGTTCCGCACGCGGAGCAGCTGTTTCCTCGCTGAGAAAAGCTGAACTGAAAAGATTCAACGAGGTTCAGAAAGATTTCTGGTGCAGGCAGCCGATATATTACTGTGTTCAGATTTGACCAAACGCTACCAGATGCCAACAAGAAGAGTAATGATGATAGAAAGATAACAGTCTCTCTCTCTCACTGTACCGCCTCTTCCTCCCTCTCCTCCCCCCCTCGTTCCTCCCTCACTCCCTCTAAGGCCTCCCTGTCTTTTCTCTCTGACAGTGAGCAGGTCCCTGCTGGCGCTCTCTGCTCTTTTACAATATTGTGGGAAAGGAGAGAGAGAGAGAGTAAGTAAAAGAAAAGAGAGAGAGGGCGGCTGCCAGAAACACTGTACGATATCAAAGCAGCCAATGGAGCTTTGATAGCGGGCGGGGAGGGGCGCGGGTCAGAAAAACCCGAAGAGAAAGGCTCGGTGAACTGTTTAAAGAGGGGGAGCGTGATCTATCGGGATCCCCACATTGAGGGGCGGGTGGAGCTTTGAGGTGGTGAGTGTGTTTCAGCTGGATGTCCTGGAGTCAAAAACGCAGAAGAAGAAGAAGAAGAAGAAGAAGAAAAAAAACCTAAGCAGCGCTCCCTCTGTGTATCTGTCTGTCTCCCTCTTTCTCTTCCCCCCCCTCTGGCTTTTCCACTTATCTTTAACAAACAGCAGCTCAGGCTCTCAGCCACTGGCCGACAGTTTGTCCCGACAAACAAAAAACCATGGCAACAACCACTGGAAGAGCCCGTCCGGTTCCAGAAAGGTCCGCCCTCTCTGGCTGCGCCGGCTCCCTCTGCTCTTTGAGCCCCTTTTTCTTTTTTTTTTGCAAATTTGGCTGAAATGGGAGATCGGGATCAATAAGCAAATGAGCTCACTCAAAGTTTTTTTTTTTTTAAATCAAGCGCAGGCTCAAGCTCTGGATGATATCAAGATTGAGGAGTTTATTAGCTCACCTTTGGCTGAGAAAGGCGACTGTAGCGCACACACACACACACACACACACACAAAAGTGCTCTTGTTGAGCGATGAGAAAAGGGGAATTTGATAAAAGTGCGAGGAGAAGGACAGCAGAGTGAGGCAGCAGTTTGTCAGGATGCCTATACCGTCCTCTCCGGCCTGCCTTTGCTGACGATACGTACATCGCTTCTGCTGATGATACAACTCTGCTTACATCCTTCACTCCTCCCTCCCACTCCTACGAGCTGTTTTTAACACCGCACAAGATACCTTATGTCAACTGAAACGCGTGCTGAATGCTGACAAAACAAAAAAATTCAGGCTGTTTACAAACTCACAAACAGGCCAGAAAAAGGAAAAGCGATATGAGGAATCACACTCGCAGAGCTCTCGCTCTTCATACGGCATGTTTCAGCACCTTGCTGAGAGGTTTAAGTGCATCTTTTATCCAATTAAATAAAACATTATATGCTTATAAGTTTATTTAGTGCTGGCAATCCTCAAAGCATGTGATCGCAGCTCTGAGTGTTTGCACAGTCCCGACAGGTCGACTGCAAACAGCTCATTCTGTAAACAAAGTTAAATATGCCAAATATCTTAACTTTGTTGTGCATGAGCAAAAATGTGTCCTCAAAAACTGTCAGCTATCCAAAACTGGAATAACATGCTGGCTCAGATTCATGGTCTCGTTTCATTTCTGACCGACTAACTTCTGATTCAAATCAAGCAAGTTTAAGACTGATAAGAACTTTGTCGTCTTCAGTTAAATGAAGAAGGTGTTTCTCCTAAAGTAAGTTATGGAAATCAGAACCACAACATAGGTATCACACCGTCACCAGCATATATCCCCCCCCTCCAAAAAACTGGTGTTCATCGAGTGTCATCACCAGGTCGTACTTCAAAGCTATTTTGCTAGCATGCTAACACGCTAAGCTTACCCTGGACGAGGCCTCTGTAAATCAAGGGCATTGAACCTGAAATGTTGAGTCTGCGTGGTACGCTACCAGATCATACGTGTTATTTTTGATTGTCACACTTCTACGAATGTCTGAGAGTCGTGCTGGAAATGCACTATAAGATGTGTACATCTCACAAAAATAGACTATATCAGGATAAAGTACGTCCGACAGAATTAAACCTCAGAGGAACAACCAAAGTTTCAAATCTTTGCAATCTGATTTTAGTTGCTGTCGAAAGCTGAACGGTGGAAAAAGAAAAGTCTTTTCGCTGAGACAGAACGGTTGATACTTCTTTCATGCTAGCACTTGATTATGTGGTTTAATGTGAACATGCATCAGCCCTTCCTGTATTTGCACTGAGCCGTATCATAACTTTTCCTCTGTCTCTCATCAGCGTCACCTTCAGTGCTCGAGCTGACAGCCACTCCGACGTCCGCTGCTCGGACTTATTCACCACTACAGCTCAATATATACAGTGAATGTACACTCTGGGTCGACACATTTACTCTTCTGTTCCTTCATCTCTGAAAAATGTCTGTTTGTGCCCCCTCAGGACTTGTTGTTATCCGTCCCCTGAGTTCAGAGCTGATTCAGGCTCTCCTGCTTCCTCTTTTGCGGATCTGGCTGCAGAGTCTCTGGGTAGAGTTTACACGGTTAATGAAGGTTGTTGCGGCGGACTCAGTAAGGAGCTGTCTTTGCTTTGTTTAGTCAAGATTTAAATAGGTTTGGCAAAGAGCCTGCTGGTTCGACGCTGAAGTGTTGCCTATTGGACAGCTTATAAAGTAGTCTCCTGGCTATGTGGCTTTGGTCGTGTTTCGCTTTTGTGTGTTTTTCTGTCTGAGGCTGTTATGTTTGTCCGGATGCTGCGCGTTGGCCGGGCCTCCCTTGATGGAGACGATTTTTTAACCTGTGGGGCTGCCCGGTTTAAATAAAGGTTAAATAACATTTGGACAGAAGCTCGAGTCTTCGCATTAACCTCTTAACGACTTTGCTCCTCAGCCTGTCCCTCATCCAGTTCGATTCATCTTTAGAAAATGTGATTCCTCGTGTCCTCTTCCTGCCTCCTTCATGCTATTTCCAATCAGCACCATCCAGAGAGCAGCAGCGAAACCAAGACAGAGGATGACCGCGAGTGTAAATGACAGGAGTGGACAAGAAAGAGAAAGAGTGAGGGGGAGTAAAAAAGAGAGAGGGTAGTTATATCCTAGGGTCATTAGCAGCATTTCAAAGTCACCCCGTCTTTCAGCGTATGCTGTTTGACAGGCCCTGCCAACAGAATTAGGGATGAGGAATGATGGCGCCGTGATTAGATGTGTAACTCAGGGGAAAGACAGGGCCTGATCCATGGCTACAGTCCGCTCACACTCACAAACATGCATGCAGGAGAAAAGAAAAAGGATCATGAATAAAAAGGGATAAGAGATGTGATAACCCCGGTCTTAAGATACGGTCGGTCATTGATTAGATAGGCCCCCGAAACTCTCCATTTCAATGTACCGACCCGATGCTAGTCGGCCTGATAAACACCACGGGCTCCCCCGACTCCCCCTATGAGTGAATTGAATTCCCAAATTACCAGGCTTAAGATAACATACCTGGCTAAATTGCCGCTCTTTATAAGTCTCAAATCTCTTTGTAGATATTCATCAAAGGCTGTTTCACTCCTGATGCGGAGAACACAGGAGATGGGGAAACAGGAGAACAACGCACAATGTGGTTCGTATTAAGGCCTCTGATCTTCTATCTCGAGTCCCTCGTTTTCCGCTACATTCCTTTAGCCAGGGGTGATGTGTGGGAGAAGAGGTGGGGGGGCTGGCATCCTCGCTGCCAGCGCAAAAATAAAATATGTGGGGAAAGCTTCCTTGTTAGCTGGAGATTTCTTGAGGAAGGAGGAGGGCAACTTGTATCTGGCTCCACTTCTTCTGCCTTTTTATTACAGCAAAACAACGATCTAGCTTTTTGCTTGAGCTCCGAAGCAACAATTTTATATCCCTTTTAGCTTTTGCCGCATTACTTTGGAAGGTTATTTCAAACCTCCTGTTGTACACTTGCAGCTCGTGTTACGGCGTCTTCTCTCAATCCTGCCTGACATACACTCTGGAGCAAAGTCTGAAGTTTCCATCTGCCCGGTGCCAAATGAATGCCAGTGATAGTAACGTTTGTTGGATAAACTGAGAAGGGTCCATCTGTTGGCTGCCGACTAACTCAAAGACACACCCACTCTAACATTAACCCTAAACACAGCACACACATGCCCACTTAAAGACGAGCTAACTGGAGCAGGTCTAGAAGAAAAAAAGGGGGCTGAGTGTTCGTGGGTGTGCGGCAGCAAGGTGCTGTTAACACGATAGCATCTCCAGATCTAAGCGAGGGACTTGGTCAAGGGCACTGACTGGGGAATAAACCTAATGTACAATGTTCTGATGGTGGAGAAAACCCATGCATGCATGAGGAGAACATGCAAGGCCCTTCCCCAGCCGGGGTTTAAACCCAGGACTTTCTGGGTTTACCTCTGCACCACTACAAACTTTTTTTTTTGCAGGATTTGATTTCAACACACAGATATTCAACCTTGGCCGGCGCTGACCTACGACCAAAAACTCTCCAGACAACTGCAGCGTCCACAGCAGGAATCCAGCATTCGTGTCACAACGTTATTTGCCAGGAATATGTGCTTGCACCTATTTGATTTGCCAGCACAGCACCTTGCCGGGTGGCATTGTTTTGGGTTTCAGCTATGGTTCAGCCCAGTTCAACCTATCTTTACTTTTTGGCACCACAGCAATGTCAACACACATCACATTCAAATGAATATCGAGTCTAAGGTTTGTCTGAACACAGACTTAGGAAACCTGACCCTCAAATTCAGCAATCCCATCTAGTGGGATCCATTTAGTGTGATAGCTCATGACATGTAAACACCCCTCACTGTTGTCCCTCATCTCGAACTTTAAAACTGCATAAAGTTAATTTCAGTCACTGCCCTTAAGTGAAGCTGAACCGCAGCGTGGAGACAAAACATCGACTAGACAGCCAAATAAAAGTAAGATCTTCAGTGTTTACATAAGCGTGTTCTTGTAAGTGTGCACAAGCCTGTGAAACGCGATCAGACACCGCAGCTCTCCAGTTGAACCCTCCATCGCCGAGGAGCCGTACTCACACGTTTGTATCCACCGACAGCGTTCATGGTGGACCATAATGCACTGCAACCACAAGACCGTGTTTAAAGGTGGCGACAAACTTTCCCTAGTCTGGAGAAGTATTCCTGCTTTAACTCTGGAGACGTCTGCACAGCAGCTGCTGAAAATCAGCAAGTTAAGGCACATTCGAGCGTGGGGGGGGGAAAGAGTGGGGGGTGTCGAGAGGCATTCTGGGAAATGTAGTACAAATGTAGTACGGGCCGAGGGAGCGCGGATACAAGAAAAACTGGCTAAATGACGACCCACTTATTCACAAAACAACTGAATGCACTGGACATCCCAGCCTGATGATTTACAAGCGTAGGAGCAGCTGAAGATGGAATTTTCCTCTGAGGCAGGGCGTTCCACTCTTTTACAGAACAGCGAGGGGAAACTCACGCTTGCACTCCTGCACAGATGCACGCGCACATAAAAAACCAGAATACAAGCCGACACACATTTGTATGCATTTTTTTCCCCCCCATACATGCACTTGTTCTGTCTTTCTCGGCTCCTTCTCCTTTTGCTCTTTTCACAGCGGTTTTCTTGCGTCTGCCTCTCATGCCGACATTCAGAGCATGAACACCTAGAGTCAGCAAGTCTGGACACAGCTGCTGAATATTCAGCCCCGCGCTCCTCTTGCTGCTCTCCCTTCCTCTCACCATCTCTGTCTTCTCCCACCTTAAACTCTCCTGATCCCCCCCCGCCTTCACCACCACCATCCTCTCTCGCTTCTGTACTCAAAGCTCGATTTCTCCCTGCCTCCCTCTGTAGCTCTCCACAGCTCTTCCGCCGCCGCCGCTGCCGCCGCCGCCACTGCTGCTGCCTCTGCTCTCTGTGCTCCACTTTCATTAAGGGGCTCTCCTCTGATAGCCCTTCATATAACACTTAATCATCATAACAATAAGAGCACTCTCTCTCTCAGACGAATCACCTCGAGGGGCCGGTCCTAAAGATCCTCCGCTAACTGATGTCATTAACTGCCGGCGCTGCCGATTGGTTGGAGCGGCGCGGGAGAACCCGCCCCAGGTGTTTGACGGAGGGCTCAGTGGGAGCACGCAGGTCGGACAGGCCAAGGACATTCCTCCTCTCCGCGGAGGAAAGCGGCGAAAACACACACACACACACACACACGTTGGAGGGCTGGTGTGTGCGCGGGCACAAAGGCTCTTGCTGGGAAGCAGAAGACAAGGCGTGTTTGGTTTTGCAGTCAAGAGAGAGATGAATAAGACTATTGAATAAGGGGGAGGGAGGTTTGAATAACAGTATTTTACATGAATGGATCTTCAGGGAAATGACTGCTCCATCGCTCCCTCTGCTCGCTATTTTCGGCTGCGATTTTGACAACAGGGTTGAGTGTGTGTAAGTGTGTGTGTGTGTGTGTGTGTGTGTGTGTCGGGGGGGGTGGGTGCATTTTGGCTGATTGAGTCGATGCCGCTATCACGCTGTGGAAGTGACAGCATGCCATATTATGTTGTTGCGGGTGTGTGTGTGTGTGTGAGCAGTGACGGCGGCTTCACGCGGACATAAACGCACACAAACAAAACTGCACACACACACACACACACACACACACATGCAGGCACACACACTTGTCCCAACGACGGTGGAAATCACAGCTGTTCTCAGTTGCTATGCGGCAGTCGCACCATCGTCTCAGATAACACACTTACGCACACGCGCGCATACGAGTGTGAGACGGGGACAGTAACACCAGACTTGGCAGGGTCGGAAGGTCACAGGGGTATTGTGACAAAATTGCCTAGCAACAAGCACACGGCACATATAATTTCCAGCGTGCCCTCCCGTTGACCAGATCTGAATGTAGTTATGATGAATACGTCAACCCTCGATGATTGTTTTGCACCTGGCGCTCGGCGTTTCTGGAGAAATGTGCTGAATGTGCTGCCGCTTCATTATAGGACACCATAAATCTTGCACCATTGTTAGCGCGCCGCAGCGGAAAAAAAAAAAAGAAACTCAAAAGGGTACAGCGAGCTGCACGCTATAGCTTGTTAATGTGCAGCGACTGGTGCTCACAGGTGTAAAGAGATAACTGCGCTACTGTTCGAAAGCGGTAAGAGATGTGACTTGTGCACTTGATTTAAATCAGCTTTCGGCTTGAAATCGACACATTTAACACCAAAAAAACAAGACTTCTGAGCGAACTTTAGTTCAGTTTAGAACTGCAACGAGCGGTCGATTAATGGGCAGTCAATCGAAGGCAAGCTACTCTGATAACTGATCAGTGGTTTACGCAAAAACATCCAACATTTGTTGGTTCCAGCTGCCTCGATGGAAGGATTTACTGCTTTCTTTGTCAAGTACAGTCTTTGAGTTTTGGGCTGTTGGTTGGACAAATGAAGCGATTTGAAGGCATCATTCAGCAGCTTTGAGTAACTGTGATGAGCATTTCTCACAATTTATTTACAACAGTAGCTTTACAATGAGTGATCCAGTTTTATCCAAAGATAAAAGATCTCTAATATATTCTACTCGCTAAAGACAAGGCCACGCTGGACTGACGCGCCGAATCGGACCGCACCGCACCAAGCTGGTACATTTATGGAGCCACGTAGTTAGCGAGCTGATTTTCTTTCACTGCCCTGTTTTGATGGTTTGTTCCGATCTTCCTGTTCAACTTCATAAACCGTTTTCTTGACATAAATTCAGCAGCATCATTAAACTTCATTAATCCAATTTCTCAATCCATTAAAAAAGTTAAAGCTCTTCATGTACAAGCTACATTCGTACAGGGGTGAGAGTTTAAAGTTATGATGCAACAGGATGAAACTGAATCCAGGTTTAGAGTAAAAAATTAAACTGGGGTTTTAAACGATCAGATCTTTCTGAGTTTTAATCAAAGTTTGGTGCAACATAATTCAAAGTTAGACAGCGAATTTAATCTGGTTTATGAATTCATCCTCGTTACTGCAACGCTGCCTAAACAGTCAAATGAATCGATAATGAAAACTAATCATTAGCTGCAGGTCCTCATTAACCGGAGCTAATGTTGTTCGTTCTTTATTATTCTGTGTTGTCCAATATTGTCCCTGGAGGCTTGCCATCCCCCCGCGGTCCTGTAAAGGCCGCGGTCAACGTTAGCAAACACAGACTACAGTAACAGGAAGAAAAGACAACCTAGAAAAAGTGTGTTTCATCAGGACTGCAGGTAGCTGAGCCCATCTGTGCACTGAATTCTTTATAGGTTATCACAGGAACAAGGCTCCCGTCCTCGCTGCCTCCATCCCTTTGTGCACAGCGGTGTCTCACATCATCAACACTGAGCTGGAAGACAATTTTGAGGCTCTGTAGCAACGTTTCCGGGTAAAATCATATTTATTTTAATCCTTTTCGTTACACTGCTGCGGGCTGGAAGGAGCAGCAGTTCGGTTTTCTTTTTTTTAATGTATGCTAGAAAATGACAGTAAACTAAATCTTGCTAGTCTTGACTTGACTTGACCCCATGTGCTCCTCGGCACATTGGTTGTGTCCATGCAGAGGGCTCCAGCAAAACAACGCATGGTTGTCCTGCCGAAAAAAAAGTTGAGCTAGCTCCTCCGTAACACGGTCAGGTAGAGTGTATCTACTTGTTATACCTTGTGAACGTCAAGAAAAGGTCAAAAAGCTGCTGCTGTGTTTCTAAAATCCTGTCTGTGTGCTTTACAAACTGCCTGATAAATCTCAGAGCGCATTAATCTGTTGCTCTCTTCACTCTGTAACACCACCGAAAGTCGTCCCGACAACTCTCCCCACGTCTTCTCTTGAGCCGATTGCATCAGTTTATCTTTCAGTAATATCGTATCAGTAATTAGGCTAATCATCTTCATATTACTGAACCAAGACCTCTAGTTGGGCTGAATTCAGAAGGCTGCAGTGTTCGACTCGGTGTTGTATCTGCCAAAGACTCAGCATTGGCAGATATACGATATTAAAGGGCTCCGATTGGGATAAAGGCCCAGGAAAACAGTGCTTCTGTCCCTCTGTCAACCCTGATGATGTCATCAGGGTGATCATTACCAGTCTTTTGTGTCCAAGTACGTCCGCCATCACAAACATACAGGAAATACAGGTCACAGTAGAAAGCAGCGGATCGTATACCTCATCAGGCTAATTACAGAAGACGTTATGCTTGACGGAAGCGGTTAAGGAGTGAGAGATGCACCCGATCAGTACCGATCAGGCAGCTGGCGTGGATCGGGTTCTGATAAAGGCTTCGGCCTCAGCGACAACTGTAGAAAGTACTAACAAGCCAACGTCCTTAACTTCAGCGTGTCATGGCATCGTGTCTGACAAAGGTCTGAAATTTAGCGTCACAGCCAATCAGAGCTGGAGCCAGTGAACACCTGTGACCACGACAACGCCGAAGCCATTAGTTTTTTTTGGAGACTACAATTCTCTGGAGTTACAATGATGTGGCCGAGGCCAAGGCAGGGAGGGATGCTGCCGAGTTACATCACGGGAAACGTAGTCAGAGAGTGTTTTTGGATCTTGACTCATACGACAGACAAAGAGTCAGAATATAACTGCTGCTTGCATCACTTTAGTCCCAATCTGCTAATCAGCTGCATTACGACAACGAGCGCAGCCAGCTTGACATTTTCTGATACGTGCACACACACACAGAACCTACATTTACACATTACTGAGTATGTGAGTCATGTACCAAAGCAAAAAAAAACAAAAAAACAACTGAGGTTCCTCCCGAAGACTCTGTAATTATATTTTCTCTAAAACAGTCAAAGTAATGAAGCTCACTCGTTCAGCATTACTCAAAACTGAAATGCTGCGCGCGCTTCAACCACCGCAAAATCGATAAAAAGCCTTTTTTTTTTTTTATATTCAGTCAAAAGCAACCGGCGTCTTGTTTTTCTTTACCTCACTTCCTCGCTTTAGTTAGTGATGTCACATGTCAGCCCCGCTGCCTCCTCCGTCTCCGCCGTCTCTTTCCACTGTGTGCAGTGGAACAAAGCGGAGATGGCAGAGAAACTTATCTTTAAAAAGAAAGTGCACAGTGTCGTGGAATAATTTGGAAAACTGTCACAGGGAGCGAATCCTATCTCGGAGAATGCCAGTCACACACACACACACACACACACACGCACATAAGCCTACAAGCATGCGCACACACACACACACACTCAAGCACACACACACACACACAGGGACTTTGGTGTTTACATCATATGGGAAGGTATTTTTTCCCCTCACACTGCCAGGGAACAGGCCCACGCATGGACACACAGACGCTGACTAAGGCCCTAAGACTCCTGGGGGGTGGGGGGGTTAAGCGTGTGCGTGTGTGTGTGTGTGTGTGTGTGCGCATATGTATATAATTACTGTAGTTGTGTATCTACGTCCAACTGTTACTTGTTGAAATGACGTCCAGACATCATTTGGAAGGCATCTCTGATTTCCTTGTGCTGTTAATGACCTCGAGGGTTACGTGTGGTTTTTGTTTTTCAGTGTTTATTTACACGAGTGTGTGTGTGTGTGTGTGTGTCAAATCATCCTGCTCAGTGTTAAGCTGTGTGTGTGTGTGTGTGTGTGTGTGTTGAGTGGGAACGTACAGTAGAGTGTTTGTGGTTTTGGTCTTAGCCGGACGGAGCGAACGCTAATCAGGTTATTAGGGGAGGAAAATCTGCATATTTTGTGTTTGTGTTCAAACCGTTTGTGTACGTGTGTTGCTGCGGAGTTTCTGAACCGTTAAGTCACCGTGAGGTTTGGTTTCCATCGGGTTTGCGGGGTTAGAGAGAGAAAAAGTGGGAGAGGACAGAAGACAAAAAAAAAGTGTTTGTGCGTCGTTGTGCGTGTGTGTGTGTGTGTGTGTGTGTGTGTGTGTTCAGGTCTGTTAAAAACCTCCCAGCTCTCCCATCCAACGCAACCACAACGCTTGGAGAACACAACAGGCGGCCTATTCAACCCAAGACACAAATAGAGCACTCTTCCTCTGTGCCTGAGCTAAAAACAGATATTTTTGTGGAGCGCTTAAGAAGCCCGACCACCAAATCGCTCCTCTTCCTCCATGACGCTGTGTTTTCCTTTTGTTAAAATAAGAAACTGGCACGTACAGTATATCCGTGGAGACGACCTCCTCGCATCACATCCTTCTGCCTTTCATTCGCTGCCTGCCTGCGATAGCTTCTTTGGCGAGTACCCGGGATAAGAATCAGCGAAGGTCAGACAGTCGCAGACTGAGGGGGCCACGAGGGCGATGGAGTTACCAGTTGTGAGACACTGGGATATCCATTTCCAAAAAAAGAAGCCGCTCGCGAGGGGCTGCAACAGCGCGCTCGCGTTGCACGAGCATCTCCTGCTAAAAACAACATGTACAGAACGCTAAAGGATCCATTAGCTGTGAAGACTTTTCACTTTAAGGGGGGACGAAGAGGGGAGAAGAGGAGGAGGAGGAGTAAACACATTATATAAATCAGATGGTTCCTGAGGTCATTTTTGTCTCCGCACACGATTATGCATGCCAACACACACAAACACATGCACACACCGTGTATGGCTGCATCCACTTATGACATCACTGTAGCTAGCCAGAAAGACAGGCGAGTCACAGAGAGCCAAGCTGACGTCATCCCATTCACTCAATGTCAAATTACGTAATCACGGCGTCCAACGCCTGCAGGACAGACATGCTGTGTGTGTGTGTGTTGTGTTTTTTTTTTTGTGTGTGTGTGTGTGATCGCATGAGGGGCAAGAACACATAATTGCAATCTCATGTGTGAGAGGAGACATAAAATGAGGCCTGCTGATGACATCATTAGCGGGAGGCGGCCTGGCGTGAGCGGGGCGGCCGTGACATGTTGAGAGCGTTCGGGTAGAAGAGGAGACAGAGCGCTGCGAGCAGACCTGGCTGGAGGAGTTATGCAACGCAAATCCAACTCAACAGACTAGAAAGGGCCTTTTTTTGCCTCTCCTCTGTGAGCACACTGTATACAGAGTGTGTGTGTGTGTGTCTGTGTGTTTGTGTGTGTGTGTCTGTGTGTGTGTGTGTGACAGTGTGTGTCTTGAGTGACTTTTTCTCTCGCACTTTAACTTGAGGCAGAGAGTGCATTAAAAACACACAAGCACTCAAGCATACTGCTGAAATGCACACTGAAATACACACACACACACACACGCGCACACACACACACACACACACTCATATACATACACACACTCTCTCTCCCCCCCACTTATAAACAAAGCTTCCTAAGGACAGGAAATCCTTCCACCCACGTTCCTGTGTTGCCTGGCAACCAGAGCAGCGTCACCGTGTGCATGCCTCCGCCGCTGAAAAACAACACACACACACACACACACACACACACACACACACACACACACACACAAACCAGAACTCCTTGAACTCTGCTCCTTTAAAAGGAAAACCGACCAGATAGCCGCGCCAGAGCCGAGCAGGCCGGTGCTCGCCGCAGCTGCCCTCCGATTCGTCAGCTATGGATCTACACCAAACATGACATCACCCCTTGTAAACATAAAACACTTTTTCCCCCCCAATTTATAAGCTCTATTTTTACACCAGCTGACGTCTTTTTCGATGCGCGTGTCAGTGCCCCATTTGCGCGGCACGGTGCGAGGATGCGACCGGCAGCAGCAGCTCTGCACGTCTGAGTACAGAGAGGCTAATTGAGCAGAGGTGCCCGGCACTGTGGACAATGAGTCCATTTCAAATCAGCGGGAGGCCTATTGAAGACAATTATAACCTGGGGGATACAGAGGAGCATTATTCTTCTGAGCCATCTTGGCCACTTAGGCCAGCTGTGTTTCCACTGCAAATTTAAAACCTGGCTTTTTTTTCCATTTCTGGTTTGTTTTAACACATGAATCATTACTTGAAAGGCACAGGTCACCTATAAAAAAACAAAAAAAAATTGATTTGTGGCTGCAAGCTTATCAGCTAATCGCTCTACAAACCAAACAGAAAAAAGTGGCAGAGCAACAAAGATTGTGTGGGGAAAAAAAGTTTCTCCCGTGCAGCATAATCCAACTGATTTACAGAGAAAGAAAAGCAATGCGAGTCCAAAAGTCATATATTTAAGTTATTGTCCTGCACATTTTCCTCTCTTTATTATAGAGCAAATCCAATGCCACTTCCCATCAGCGGCTGGAACAAGAAACGATAAAGCAGCGGTATTAAAAACACCCTGTTTTCTTCCCCCGCTCACTGTCAACTCGGAGTTTTAAACACTGAGAGGAAGCTTTTTTTTTATGTAACTCATTAAGGGAGTCACACATTTGACATTTTGGACCCACATATATTTTTACTCAAAGCACTTGCTTGCTTGGTATCAGGCTAACGCTACTTATCTTAGGAGATATGCAGACGGAAGGCCGATATCAGCAGCGAGCGATTAAAAAAACACACCCAGTGTTTGCACGCGGACACGTTGGATTACATGGAACTTGCTGGGTGGCATGAAACTAGACGAGACACGCGCCGTGTAGAAATCTGCGTGCCATGTTAGCTGTTTTTTTTCACCTGAAGCTAACTTCATGAAAGAATACAGCGAGCCCGGCTAATTAGCAAAAACACTGAAGCGGTACTGTCAACTTACTGCAAATTCTTACTTCAAACTATTAGTTACATGTACGTGACTATTCAAGGGTATATTATCATGTTTTGGAGGGAACT